>CM076399.1:28831258-29366258 GCA_038363315.1 Mugilogobius chulae | reverse complement strand
CTTCTATAACCAGTTAAAAATGTCTTGAAACCATAGAGAAATATTCTACATTACATAAGTAATTAAATCTTATCTTCCGATTCCAAGTCATTTTAAGCAAGTCAGATAGTTTTTCCGGTCATGTTAAATCTGCAGAAGGCTTAAGCCAGGAAGATAAATAAAATTGAAAATACTTTAGACAGAACTATTGTAGCTACCACCAAGTATGAATTTCGAGTATTATGTTTTAATGCTCAGAAGAGAAAGAATAGAATCTCACGGACAGACTATCTGGTCATTATGCATGAAAAATGTTTGTTTGTTAACACTAAACCATTGTAGTTTTACATTATAATTAACCCAAAATTAAGTAATATTTGCAAAACAGCAACAATCAAAAATAGCAGAAGGATCCACACACCATCAGTTTGAGTGAGAGAAAAAAAATACTATTCTTTGCATTTGAGTCTTAAAAGCAAGAAGTTCCCACAGTGTAAATGTTCTCTTTTGGTGTAGCTAATGTACAGACGGTGGTGTGGAGATGTCGGGATTTTGAGTGGAGGTCTGTGGGGTACGAGCACTTCCAAAACCACATCTAGAGGTCAAACTGGGAACAGGAGATGGAGACTGTAAAGAGGGCTGCTGTGGTTTAGGCGTGTGCCAATAACAACAGACCAGGATCTATATTTGAAACAGATCATAAAGGCTACTTGATTTTCTTAAGTGAAGGAGAAGAGCTGCGGTCAGATAGGAGGATACAAACTCACAGAATATAATTTAGTATCTTAGTCATCTTCCATTCAAAAGGAAAGAATAGCCAGATTAGAGAGGAGGTCAACAAAATGAATCGAAAATAGCTTTAAAGTCTGATTCATAATAGGCCTGGGCAATATCGTGATAAATATCGAATCGTGAACTCATCCATGTGACAATCTTCTTTTTTTATTAAATCGTCATATCGGGATTTCCCATTTCTCTATTTAATCATTTGTTCAAATATAGCCTTTTTATTTTTCCAACTTACTTTTCTCAGCCTCAAAGCTGCCAGGTTTTCTTCTTTATTGCGAGATTGGGCTGTTAGTTTGTTTTTTTCAAAGTCTTTTATGATTTTGAAGGTTGTGTTTTTTTGGATTGCACTTTCAAGTCATAAAAGAGGTGGATTTTAGCTATTTTTCATTTCTGATTTAAAAAAATAATGGACTTTTAGCATATTTGTACGTCTAAAAGTCGTTATTAATGTTAAATGCTAGAAAGTTGTTTTGTGAAGATACACAACGTTCTAATTAAATTATTCATTTTTTATATTTTTTATTGAAGGGTTGAGGTCACTTGTTTTGAGATTGGTCGCTTGTTTTTCTCTGAAAATCTGGCAACACTAATCAGCCTATGACGGCTAGATCTAGACACTGACCATGAAGAAGGAACTTTCTATAAAAGCAGATGTTTGCATTTACCTCAAAAGCAATTCAAAAATAGACATTTTACAAGAGTCGTGATAAAATTGAAATCGTAATCTGGCTCCAAGAAAATTGTGATATAAAGGCGTATAATGATTGATTCTAATTTATTAACATTGGTTTTGTATATTTCTTGTTTTGAAGTTATCTACCTACAAAGATGAACCAACTTGTGAATAAAAAAGAACTAACCAATGAACAGCTTTTTCAAGTTTCATATCTGCATCCTACAGACACATTGTAGGTTCAACAAACATTAAATTAGCTATTTTAATAATGTATTTGTTAAGTGTAGAGGACAATAAACTTCTACTTGTGTTCATGAAACAGGCGGTACAGAAAACCATGGCTATTTCTTCCAAAAATGAACAAAAGCGAACTGCAAATAGTCAGTGGATGCCAGTTAAAAATACAAGGAGGAAGGAAATGGTAAGAGAAAGGCTGTAATTTTAAAAGTGCCATTCCTGGTGTCTGGCCACATGTCACAAAGAGGATGCCAGTGCTCACAGGAGAGTCCCAGATGTGGATCAGTAAACTGCAGCAAAGTAGGCATGAGACTGTGAAGTTCATCACCAGAGGAGGGGAAACCCAGGGCTTAACATAGCACAGCCACTGTTTGGAAGGTTGACAATACTTCTGTGTGGTTATTACAAGCTTTAATTGATTACAACCAGGTTATCCACTGACACAATTTTATTTGAATAATGTTTCTCAATTTTCGAACTGTTGCAGAGATTTGTGCAGACCTTAGCTAGCGTCTTTGCTAAGGGCAATTTAAGATGTAAGGCATTTTAACTGTTACAGAACAAATAATTTTCTAATCAAACAGATTAAAACTGGTAGCTGGTATAGCTTCCCCGGGGTCCAGGGCATAAAGGACCTCTAAGCATGCAATTTTCTTCAGCATACTGCTTTTAAATTTTACTTTAATTGCTTATGAATCATTCTAATCATTGATATAATTGCCAACTAATTTAGTTCGAATAATCGCTTAGATCAGTATTCTCAAATCTCAGAGCCCAGAGAAAAGGTTTTATGACCTAGACACAGCATAACTACTTTAAAAATTTGGGAGTTTTTTATGAGAAAGTTTTTGTTAGAGTAGGCTATTTATATATACAAGTTTGGTAAAAAAAAATAATTAATTAATAAATTACAATTCCAACTAACTGGACTGTCACGTTTTAGATAAGCTGCTGCCTTGTATAATAAATTGGCAAATTATGTATTTAAATAAATAAAAACACGATTAGTAAATAAATACATAAAATACACTTTTATATATTAGGTTCCCATCAACAGAGTTTGTACCTGAGGCCCAGAATTTAGTGCTACACCCCTGGTTGTTTATCGGTTTACACTATTTTCACATTTGCATGTTTGGTCCAAACATTTCCGCATCGACTCGCATGTATTTTTGCCACACACTGGTAACATTTAGGGTGTGATGTCATCTGCATATTATACCAAAATAGGACTGTAATATCTTACTACAGCTGTACAACACCAGATAACCATGCTGTTTTCTTTGCATTTACAAACATTACATAAACAATATTTTATTCTTCTTGTCCATATAAAAAACCTGTTTAGACCTATAGTCTATTTCTGTTTTATGTGGCATGAGTATTTTGCTAATTCTGGAGTTTTTTTAATTTTATCAACACTTACAGTCTTTGATCTGTGTTATGTGTGAGCTGTGTCCAAGCAATTTCCCTTGGAAACCAATAAAAGTTTTTCCAACTCTTTCTAAATCTCCAAAGAAAGAAAGAATATGTAGCATGTGTAATAAAGATGTGAGGAAAAACCCATTCTAAGCTGTTGTCTGGAGCCAGTGATATGTATGTGTTTTCTCATTTATTTTCACAAAAAGGCATGTTAATTTAAAAACTAAGAAAGCAGTTTGGAGATTGATATGTCGCTCTGTTCATTTGAAACATATTTCAATCCCACAAAGTGATAAAACAGATTCAATGCACATAAAACAACCCTACACAAACACAAATAAATAATGATCTGAGATAGAAACAGGTCAGACGGCTTCTTTAAATGAGATCCTATTCCAGCCAGTGAACCCTAGGCGCGTTGTGCTTTTTCAATGCAAATGTGTTTGTGGTCAGCCAAGTCACACTGCAGGAAAACCTCAACACACTGGAAAAAAATCATCTTGTATCGATCATCTGCATCCAGACTTGGGAGCGCCTCCGCCTCTGTCACGCAAACCACCTCAAATAGGTTTTAAATTCATTATGATCCCCCGGGCAGCAGATAGAGGGTCTGTTAGTAACTTAGAGCAACATAAAGAGTGGGTTATTTGTGATGTGGTGGAGAGCAGATGATGGCACTGTTGATTCAGCTAAACCCAAAGGCCTTTTTGGTTGGCTGCAGCCTACACCGGTCTATGTCCTCTGTAATCCTTCAGACTCTGGGGTAAACCTGCGTCACTCTCACCACACCTCAGGCTAATGGGCCCATAACATGACTTCAGGACTTTCCATCTAAATGATAACTTCTTCTCTCAGAGTTTAAGAGAGATTTAAAAAAAAAAAATGTCTGCGACCATATGTCAGTAATGCAAAAATAATTGTCATCCCTTTGAAACGCAGATGCACTCCTTTTTATTTAGGAATTGAGTAAATCTTTGACAGCGGGTTTTAAACTGTTAATGATTTAATAATAAATGTGAGTTAGTATTAATCACATTTAAACTTTCACATTCAAACTTTTTTTTTTTAGAAAGATTCGATAAATGTGAATCAAAAATGAGCTTGTGTGAAAAATATAATGAAATGTATTTAAATATATTGAAAATATCAGGAAATTATACAGTTTCAAATTGAGTTTTTCATTTTATTTTGCACAAAGCATAGTTAATATTGTGTAAACACAAATTGTATTCAGTAGCCTACGCATCATTTCATCCAGATTCTGTTATGCCTTCAAAACGGTTTAGACATTTTTTTATTTAGACTAAAATTGATGTAGTAGTTCAGCGGTAACTTACACCTGAAATTGCATAATTTAGTTGTACTAGGTTTAGTCATAGAACTCTGTCTAAAACAATGAAAAGAAATTAGGAAATACAAATTGTAATAATTTGTAAAAATTTGATGTTAAAAAAACCCCAAAACATTTGTTGTTCAGTTTGTAATCCAGCCCTCTGACCACAACCCTCCAAAAAATCTGTCCCACTGGTAAATATAATTGAATAGCCTGTTTAGATCTTAGTGGCCATGGCAGCTTAGCAAAGCCCGTCAGATCTCAGACACTAAGCAGGGTGGGCCTGGGAAGTACATGGATGGGAGATTGCTGGAAGTGGAATGAGAAACTTGTCATTATTTCCTTAGACAAGACACTTCACCTACAGTGCCTAGTGTGGATCTGTACATGAATGGTTGGTGGTGATCAATCTGTCCCAGGACAGCTGTGGCTACATACATAGTAGCTAATCACACAGAATCTGGAGTGAATAAATAATGCAAAATATAGTGTCTTTCGATGTCATGAAATCCAATGCTTATTTTTATTTTATTTTTTTGGCCAAGGGAACAACATGGTTGCAGTGTTATTTATTATCAGGAAGTAAAAGTGTAATCTTAAAATATGGCTAAACTGGAATAAACTGGAAAATGTGCAAAATATAAAGAATGATCTTAACTGTGTTTTAGTTAATTGTGTAGTAGGAGTTGTAGAATATGCATTTAAAATCAAACGCCAATTGTAGGTCTTTGGGGACAGATTCTGAATAGATTTCCCAGTTGTTAAAGGATAAAGTATGTTCTATTGTTCATTAGTTACAAGCTTAAGGCACATGTGTGACTAAGTAATATGTGCATTTGCAGAGGTTTTGCCAAATTTACAGAACAACAATCAGCAAATTACTTCAGTCACTAATGTGTCAATTTTTTATTTCAATGTTTTTATTATTTTGGACCCCCAGTAATTTACTACAGCGGCAATAACTACTTTTTCTGTGATCTGTTCTTTAATTCTCCAGTGCAAGTTAATGTAGCCTACTATAATTTAAGCTAACTTGGAGTCATTAGTCAAAAATCAGGCAAACTCTTAAGTCCAGACTTACATTTCCTTTCAACAAACAAGAATTTTTCTTTTAACTGGCATCAAGTAACTCATGTCCATCACTAATTGTGAATCATGTTGTGTATTCTTATCACGTGAGGCGAGCACAGCCTAAAGAGCCATACAATCTGATGAACAACTGACCATTCATCATCCACATGACTGTGTTTGGCAAGTCTAAAGTGTCAGTGCAGAAAGGATTGAAAACCATTACTCACTTGAAAACGTGATAGGCGTCTTTTTTATTTTAAATTATAATTAACATATTGATTAAACAAAAAAGTAACAACTTTATTTAGTATCAAAGTGCTGTGTGAGCCTAAATTCACCCTTTACTACTAGATTTAGCAAGTTTGACTGCAGTTAACAGAAGATGTTGAAACATGAGTGACATCTGGTGGTCAAGAAATATAATGTCCTTTTAAAGGCACTAAATTATTTTGTCATAAAAACATATTACTTTCAGTCTGTTTTGTTTTCTTTACAAACAGTAATGACAAAATCCCTTTATTCCTATTTTATCCCACATTCAACCTATAAAGTCTTCACTGCACCAGCAGACCTTCTTCAGAGATTGAATTGAATGCATTTTAGGCTGAGCTAAATGCAACAAGTACAAAAAATAAGAAGATAAAGCTTTGCACAGAACTTGCTTTTGGCATTTGACTTTGATTCACTGTAATTATTATTTTCTTCACACTGTACATAAAACACACACTGACATTAAACAAAATATCAAAACGGTGCATATTTTGTAAAATTCACTTTTTTAACCAGGTTAATCCTTTATCTTTTAGCTGATATGTATTTGACCCTTGTTTCATAGAAAAGTCTAGATATGGAATGTTTGTTTGAGAGGAGGCCTGGTTTCAGAGAGGAGCCTATTATACATGTTCTTAGAGGTAGAGGCATGCACAGCATCCTGAGGAAACCTTAGCAAACAAAGGAGAACATGTAAACTCCACATAGAAAAGCTTTGTACCGCCCTGAGTCAAACTCAGGACCTTGTCGAGAGCGCGAAGCCACTTCTTCAAGTCAGAATAAAAAATAAACTCACTGAATGAATGACCTTTCTACTGAGAATATGGTGGTATAATCCTAATTTAGAGATTAATACACTTTGACACCTGAATTAAATTGCAACAATGAGCAACATGATAATAATAATTTTTACAATGCATTCAGATAATATTTTGAGGAAATCAAACCTTTTCCCTTTTTTCTTAAAACGCAAAAACTTCAGGCTACAAATTATCTGTTCCTGAATTTAAAAAAACAAAACAAAACTTTGAGGTATGTCTATAGTGAAACTTTCCTTGACCACAAAACTGTGCTGGTGAGAAAATAAAGTGCACTTTTACTTAGTTTATGACAGCGCGGTTGTCGTTTTGATCCTGGATCAGACCCTGCTCATCTATGAGAATCTGTTTGTCCTCTTCACTGAAGTCCACTCTCATCACAATCAATGTTCTGAAAAACAGATCAAAACGAATAATTTAATGAGTAATGCATAACAAGAGCGATAAGTGTGATCATTTTTTTTTTTTTTTTTTTTTTTTTTACACTAAATAAGAGGCTTTGTTTAACTGAGACTCTTGGGCACCACATGAGTGAACTTGTTTGTACTGACAGTGCTAGAAAAGCTGCTGACTCATATTAGGCAACATGTGACATGAGAGCAGGACCTACCATACAGCATCCTGTATGTTATCTTTTGTGTAAATGACACCTGACGTTGCAAAACAGGTTATGTCACGTTATGTTTAAGAGTAAAACAAGATGGGAAGTAGCTGATTTTCAGCTTCTAGACTTAAATCTGCACAATAGATTGCAATTACACAGATAACATAAATCTGAAAAGTCATTATATTTTGACTCTCTGCTGAAAAATCTATCAACACGTTGTGAAATGCATGTAATTATAGGTTATTGTTATTTTTTTATATACAACAAATCCTCAATGTTGAACCTATCAAATTGTGCCAAGCAAATAATTTTGTCTTGATTGTATGACAAAAAGTGAAATGCCTGGTTTTGGCCTGATCAGCTACACTAGTGTCAAAAATGTTAAGGTGTTGGCAAAATAGGCTTATTGATAACAAAGACCCAAAAGTCCCTATATCAAGGAACACTGTACAAGGTAAGGAGAAGTTGTGATGCCGAAATGATGACGTACTTACACAATCAATATTGCAGGAATCATGCAGAGCCCAGCGGCCAGCAAGAAAGTGAACCCAGGATCCCAGCCCACGTAGCGGCGTAAATACTGTTGAACACTGCTGATGACACCGTGTTTGTTAAACTCTCCAAGCAGGAAATACAGGCAAACAGCGCCCCTGAAAGAAAAAGCAAAAACAGGTCCAAGGAACAGTTCCACGTTTCTTAATTTATAGATGTATTAGTGCTGCAACAAAAAAAATTTATTTCTTTTGATAGAAGGTTTGTGAATATGAGATTTTTACATATATTAAGCAAATTATGAAGCTAAGGAGATGTAATCTTTTTAAATTCTTTATTCAGCACAAGTGACAATTTAAAGTTTGTGTAAATGTTAAGTAAACGACTGATTGATTATCAAAATAGTTTTGTTTAATCAATTCTATGTTTAAGCCTGAGAGTGTATCAAATTAATGACTATTCTAAACAATTTTAAGGTGCACTGTGCTATTCCTTGGAGGTGAAAAACATAAGTCAGTAAAATAAAAGTTAAAACTATACTTTGGAACATTGTAAATAGTGATACATGATGTCAAAAAATTTAACTAAAGGAACATCTTTTCTAAAATTTCAAACAGGACAAGGCCCTCATCCTGGTAAAATCAACGGTCTATTTGGACCATGCAAGCTCACTCAGAGAATTATTTGTTTAATGCATCAAAAATATCTATAATGATTTGCTTTTATTCAAATGTATCTTTGGTCAAAATGTTACGCAGTGCACCTTCAACCAAGACTTATATGAAATAGAAAATGAGACAAAATTATAACTACGGTGATGCTTAAATGAAATAATGATTGACAGTAATGGATTGTGTGCAGTGGTTCACATGTCACCGCTTGATAACACGAAGGAACTGTGCATAAGTTATTTTAAAACATACTTTTAATAGACAACTTTCACTTCAATGTTTGGCATGAGTCTGCTCTTTGTTCAAGCACAAAAGATTTGCTGAAAAAGCAAACTTTCCAGACTCTGACTCTACAAACATAAAAGATATGGTTCTGTGGCTCTGTGGCTTTTGAGTGAAGGCTCCTCTGCACTTACCCTGTTCAGACTTCGAGACGATCTTTGACATCATGGAGCGAAGGACAGGGAAAGGCATTGCACACAGGAACAAGGGGATTCTCACTAAACAATCAAAACAAGAACATGTTTAGTTGTTTAATTTCAGATAGTGGCAGGGGCCTATGCAAATCTATAAAAAACATATTAAATAAATAACCAAATTTAGGATTCACAAGTATTGAATTATACCATTATTTGTTTGGGATCAGCTAAACTTATAATTGATCTTATCCTATTTTCTTTCAAAAGTTAATTCACAACAGCAGGTTTTGAAGCAAATTTTCTTTTGTTTATTTTTGCGGACAGAAAAGACATCAAACTTTGTATCTTGAACTAGTAACCGCTGCAGAGATTTAACCAAACTATTTAATGATAATATGGTGTTATTCACTAAAGGGTGAAGAATATGTTGTCCAGATTACTGAATGAGCTGATACAGTAATTTGGAATATTGTTTTTCTTACCTAAAAACATCATTTGGGTCGTCTTAGCGAAAGACACCATGATCGTGCCTATAATGAATGACAGGAATCCCACCAGGACAATGATGGTTGTGGCACTTTGCAGTAGGAGAAAGCCATAACTCCAAAGAAACTGGTCAGAAACACCGTTGTGCCGAGCGCAGAGCCATATCCAATCATAATTCCGGTCCAACAGAGGGGTTCGTTTAGCTCATACAGGGTGATAAGCGACACTGACCCACATTCGAAAAGGCAAAAATAGTGAACGCAACTAAAAGCATGACAAGTATAGTTTTGACCTAAAATCAATCCCAGCAAATACATGATAAATGCCATAAAACATTAATTTGATGGCAGAGTCCTGAGGGGGTGATTCCAGTCTGGAAGCATCATGAGGCACCTTCTTTACAGTCTCTTCAAGTATGAAAAAGACGTACAATAACAACAAAATCAGCCCTATAAAGAAGTAATAAAAGGCCAATTGAAACCTGCGGCTTTGAGGAAGTAACCCGTCGACAAGGCTGCCACTCCAGCCAGAACACCAAGAATCATATCCACACCTGCTAAACGTAATGTCTTCTGCTGCTCGTTTTCACTTATATCAGCGACATAGGAAAAGCAACCTCCTAAAAATGCTCCAAAACCACCAAAAAAGAACTTGCAACTGAACAGCCGATGACCAAATAAATATTAAGCTTAAAGTAGGAAATTGACAGCACGCCGATAATGTATATCAGGGTTCCAATTACAGGCATAATAATGGGAATCTTGCGTCCTCCTCGATCACTGTAAGCCACAAGAAGGATAGTAACAATAAAGCTGGGAACGGAAGAGAATATTTCAGTGTACAGCGACAAGAGGATGCATGCTTCTGAACCTCCTGCAAGAAACAAAAAACAGATGCTTTAATACAGCAGCCTGGTATATAACACGACTGAAATAAAAAGGAGAAATGCAACTTTCAGTGGCGTGTCACAACAGGTGTTTTTTGTTTGAGACAAAAAAAAAATAGGTTTTCCATTTAACTGGGTACAATTTCACTTCCAGTTTAATACTCTAGAAAAAAAATGGCAAGCTGCACTGGAATGTTTAATATCTATAGATTAGAAGTCTAGAATGTCTTTTAGTGTGAGCTTAGGAAGGAAGGAAAAATTGCATTTATCTTAATAGTATATTTTAAAAACAACCATGAAGTAAAAAAAAAAAAAAAAAAAAACTAAAACAATGCAATAAAAACTGAAAAACCTTATACATGCCTTGTGGTAGCTGGACTCATTGCTGCTGGAGTTATGAGCACATCTAGTAGAATTGTCAGACTCAATGTAAGTGGTGTTGTGATTTCTTCCCAGAGTCGGCGGTAAATAAACTGTTGCATCAAAGGTAAGATGAGAAAGCAGGAGAAGGAGTAAAGCCCAACAGCGGGCTCCACTAGATAGACACCCTTCATGATGACGCTGCAAAAAAGAAGAAAAATTACACAATGTAAACAAAAAAAATAATGCATTGTATTGTAATGTATAGTAATGTATTGTGTTGTATTGTATTGCATTGCATTGTTATTGCAGATAACATGCACTACCTTGATTTTCTAACTTTACTAACAAACCAGAAGGCTATAGTCAAACTTTGCAGTTCCACGCAAGAAAAACTATAAATCAAGCTATTTCCACCGGTATATATGTGTTGTTAGTTTAACATTAGATAACATAATTTTGTGAACTATTGATCGTTTTCTCTGTCTGTGCACGTTACAACAAGATAATGCAGTGATCTGTGTGCACCTTAGTAAACAATGAAGATCAAGGTGAATTCTGAGGTCTTAAAAACAACAGCAATAACACGTGATATCAAAGTCAATGTAAAATGCATCGCTTACCGTATAAATGATCCCTGGTTGTAAAACAGTGCTCATAAATACAACATTGCTTCGAATGAAGTTGGCACTTTACCTTCTTCTGTTGTTATGAAGCCTCTCAACAAGACCCGCCCCCAGCGAGACGCCATTGGACGGCTGTCTGTAAACTGGACGATCATTGGCCAAATTCAGCTCACAGTTACTAAAACGAACGAGAACATTTTGTTTTATTAGGAAAAATTACAGTGTTTTTAGTTATTGTTTCTGTCCTTTGCAAAGTGCGCTATTGCAAATAGTGTGTATAATTTCCAAACTTAAAAAAAGAAGAGAAGCGAGTTCTGTTCTGACGAGTAATGTTGTATACATAACGCTAGATATAGTTGCCATAGAAACCCAGTTTTAGCAGCCATGTTCTGTCTGTAGTCTTGTGCTACAGTCAGAACATCAAAACAAAACAAAAACACTCAACCAAAAAAGCTTATAAAAGCTAGTTGGTGCTGGACTTAATAAATAGATTATACCGACCACTTTAATGAGAATATCATTCTTATAGACATCGGAACAATATTATTAAATTAAGTAATAATTACCAAGCCTAAATGTATGTTTTATGATAATAGGCTTAAAGTGACATCATGCAACTTTCTGGAAACTAAAATCACCTCCATAATTCCACTGGAATCATGAGTGATTTCCGTCTGGTGTACCACCAGGCAAATAAATATACGCATATTTTTGGATATCACACACAGCAAGGAGTGACATTTAAAAAAAATAAAGGCTTTTTGAATTACCTATTGTGTAAAATGTATTTTTCTAACTTTTTAACCTGGCTATAACTGCCTTCATTTATCATTAGATCACTCAAAGTTTTATTAAGAAAAGCCCCGTACTCACCTACCACCTATCCCCGCCCACTTGTTTGTATTCATTTGTAATCATTAAAATCATTCAGATTCATAATAAAGCATGTGTGGTTCGAAATAGTCACAGAGCCACTTTACAACAACAAAAATGACACGTTTAAAATCTGTTGCTTGCTACATTAAAATCTTACAATGAAGAGGCAGGGCTTATCAGTTCTGCAGTTTTACATAGAAAGTAAACACATCTAATGCATTTGTTTTAGAAATTACAAATGGTAAATTACCTATCTACATATAATAGTTTGATGCTGAATACATTTTCAACCCTCAGTATAATAGAGTAATCATTTTTATTGAGAAAAAAAAAAAGCTACAAATAGGACTGCAATATACATAAGGACTGAATTATTATAACAACTCAAAAGTAGGACCTTTGCCATAGAAATTAGCAATAAAGATAAATTAGTCTTTTGAATGTTGCCTGTATCAAAAGGTTGAAACCAAACCAAATAAATGTGTCTATTTTCCTGAACCTACAATTCCAAGATGGCCGGCCCAGTTGCCACGCAACAAAATATGTCGTCTCTAGCTTTATTTGTAGCCAAATTGGTTACGCAGGGGAGGCGCTTATCGTTGGACTGTACCATTCGACCATCCCACCGGGGGAAGGATTTTGTTGTGACAGCGAAGTATCAACCCGGCGGGGGAGGACGGAAAGGTGAAATGCGCTATTTCTAACGTCAAGATCAAGCCTTTAGACTAATATTGGATTAGCAAATGTGTGTTTTAAAGATACTTAAGACGAGCATTTTCTCAAACACGTTGGTTAACTGCTGGATACTTTGCTAGAGCTTACTTCTTGAGCTTCCAGGTATCGTTTGAAGCTAACCAGTCTTAGCGCTCTCCGTGATTAATAACCAAACCAGCAGCTTAGACCAGGGTTTCCTACGTTTTTCTGCAGAAATCAGATTACACTACTGCCTTTACATGTGGTATGATATCCACAGAATACAACAGCAACGCTAAACCCAAGGATTAATACTGGCGTTTAGCTTTTCCTCTTGCACTTGCATCTAGTGTCGTGACTGGCTCTGCTATATCTTAATGCTCTGGCCTTAAAACGGCCTCTATCAGAAAATGACTACAGAATGCGTGTTTCTGATTCATTTTACAGCTTATTATGAAGTAATTGACGTGTTATGACAGGGATGTGTTACTAAATCTTTATTGCTGAAGATGGAAATGTCCCAAATTACCACACAAGCCTACAAATACACATACCAATCATGGATCTAATTGCAGAAGTCAAGGGTCGTGTTTACATCCAAAATCAGATCATTATCTTTTTGTCTGGAGTTTAGAGTTTAGTTCAGATTATTGAAATGCTTTGTTAGGTATTTCTGATATGACTAATGTAGTTTTTTTCTAGATTGGTCAAACCTGTGCTCAATTTGGCAAGGAAAATGAGGCAAAAAGAGCAAGTTAATGCATAAAAAATGAAACAAAATGATGCATAGTAGTTGTTTTAGTCATCATTCATTGTACAGTTATTCTAGACGTCTGTTGACAAACTTAAACATGTCTCAAGGTGTTTATCTGGTGCATGCAAACACACCGCACACCAAAAATCAAATTTGCTTATTCTACTTCTCTGTTTTGTTGTGTAAATATGTGTTTTTTTTATGCTCATCCATGACAATTCACTTTAGAATACAATTTAACTTACTTCTGGAGATAAGTGTACAATTATCAATGTTTTTCATGATTTATTCTCAGATCAGCGCACAAGTTTACCAGCTGGGAGCAAAATGGCCTTCAGTAAGGGCTTTCGAATTTACCACAAACTGGACCCGCCCCCCTACAGTGTCATTGTGGAGACAAGGGGCCGAGAAGAATGCCTAATGTTTGAGTCGGGGGCTGTGGCTGTGCTGTGTAAGTCATTAAGATTACTGCACTGTCACTATTCAAGAGTTTGTTTAAAGAGTTGCAATTTAAACACGTTACAGAAATGGTAACACTGGAAACCTGCTGCATTTTATTGTTTATCTTTACCAGCTACAAAATTGATGATTGTTGAAATAAAAAATAAACTAAGACAAAAGAAATAAACACATTTTTATATTCTGTTTTTGTTTTAGCTTCCGCGGAAAAAGAGGCAATTAAAAACACATATACCAGGATCCAGGATGCTTATGGAATTCTGGGTGTCCTCCGATTAAATCTAGGTATGTGACATTATTATAACTGCATCTTTTTGTTTGTTCTGTAGTTTTAAGTCTTGGAGTTGTTTTCTTAAACACTCAAACACTGCTTTTTCTTGTCCTCTACATGACCTTGGCATTTCTGTTATCATTATAAGTAAAATAGTAAAAGATAAAGGGGTTAAATCAACTAATCCTAAGTGTGTTTTTGTAATATCAGCTTAGTGCAAAAATAAATACTGTTGCTTCAAAGATTTTACTAGATTTAAATCTCTTGCAGGTGATTCGATGCTCCACAGTCTGGTCGTGGTGTCTGGATGCAGCTCTGTGGGGAAAGTCCAGGATTCAGAGGTTTTTCGAGTCACACAAACTGACTTCATCTCCCTGAACAACGACCCGGCCGATGAGGAGCGCATTGCCGAGGTGCGAAAGGTCCTCAACTCGGGACACTTCTACTTTGCCTGGTCTTCCTCCGGAGTCAGTATGGACCTGAGCCTCAATGCACATCGCAGGACCCTGGAGGACACCACAGATAACCGCTTCTTCTGGTAATTGCACACTATTGTTTTTTCTTACAGTATAATGAATTGTGACTAGGGCTGGGCAATATTGTGATTAAAAATTTTATCGTGAGCTGCTTTTTTGAGGAAATCATGAATCACTATTTCTATAATTTATGCAACTGTCTGTACAAACAATTTTCCCCACCTACTTTTCTTATTGGTCAGCCTTTGTCTTGCTCTGAGTGAGTGACAGCTGGACTTAGCCAATCACAGTGAAGTAGGAACTCTCTGAAAACGCAGATGATTTTATTTACCCCAAAGGCGATAGAACAATAGACAGTCTACATGAATTGTGATGAATTGAAATCATGACTTACATTTTTTACAGTATTTATTTATTTTCATTTCTTCTTCTTCTTCTTTCTTCTTCTTCTTCTTCTTCTTCTTCTTCTTCTTCTCTTCTTCTTCTTCTTCTTCTTCTTCTTCTTCTTCTTCTTCTTCCTCTTCTTCCTCTTCTTCCTCTTCTTCTTCTTCTTCTTCTTCTTCTTCTTCTTCTTCTTCTTCTTCTTCTTCTTCTTCTTCTTCTTCTTCTTCTTCTTCTTCTTCTTCTTCTTCTTCTTCTTCTCTTCTCTTCTTCTTCTTCTTCTTCTTCTTCTTCTTCTTCTTCTTACTCTTCTTCTTCTTTCTCTTCTTCTTCTTCTTCTTCTTCTTCTTCTTATCTTCTTTTCTTCTTATCCTTCTTCTTATCCTTCTTCTTCTTATTATTATTCTATATTTATATCTTTATAAATGTGATATTTGTTTTTCTTTCTACAGGAACCAGTCTCTTCACCTTCATCTAAAACACTACGGAGTAAACTGTGACGACTGGTTGTTGAGGTTGATGTGTGGAGGAGTGGAAATCCGGACCATTTACGCAGGCCACAAGCAGGCCAAGGCGTGCATCTTCTCCCGCCTCAGCTCAGAGAGAGCCGGCACTCGCTTCAATGTGAGAGGAACCAACGACGACGGACAAGTCGCTAACTTTGTAGAAACTGAACAGGTCGGTTATTTTTCCTGTCACGCAAAAATTTCTATTGAGTAATAAGTCAGACGCTGATGCAACAACAGGAAAACAGAGCATTAGTCATAATCTTTTGGAAAGTAGTCGCTTAAAAGCTTTTTATGCACACATGCAAATCCTCATTTTACATCTTCTGCTTTTTTAGTTCAGCTTTTGCATCAGCGTTTGCATTGTGCGGAGAGAGTGCAGAGTTGGTTTACATTTTGATTTCCAATGTCAGACTATTCCATGGTAGTGTCAATCAAAGCTTCACTTCTCTTTTATCATTTCCTCTTCCTCGTGTTTGTTGATGACATACAGGTCGGGCTAGGCAATATCGTGATAATCTGCTTTTTTGGTGAAATTGTCCAATCATGATTTCCAATTTCTATAGTTAATGCATCTGTTTTGTTAAAATACAGACAGTTATTTCCAACCTACTTCTCTTAGCCTCAGAATTGCCAAGTCTGTTTCTTATAACAAATTTGGGCGTCTGTTTTTAGTATCCTATGAATTTAGAAGGTCATGGGTTGGGATCTTTTGTGCTGCAGTTTTAAGTCAAGTTCCAGGTGAATTTTAGCAAGTTTTCAGATTTGATTTACAAAAAATATATCTATTTATGAATGAAACATTAATTTTAGCCTATTTTCAAAGCTGTTATTAGTGTTAGAAATGCCAAAATTGTATTGTCACACAATGTTGCTAATAATCGATTATTTGAAAAAACTTTATTTATTGGCTGAGACTGCTTGTTTTCGTCGCGGTTTTCTGTGAAAATCTGGCAACACTGGTCAGTCTTTGTCCTGCTCTGAGTGAGTGAAAGCCGGATTTAACCAATCACAGTAAAGTTGGAACTTTCAGAAAAAGCAGATGATTGTGTTTACCTCAAAGGCAGTAAGACAATAGTTTACAAGTATTGTGATAAAATTGAAATCGTGATCTGTCTCCAGGAAAATCGTGAGAATAATTTTTTGCCATCTCGCCCAGCCCTACACACACTTGTCAATAATGTATCACAATTTAATGCACAGTGTCTGCTAGCTATGTATTTTTTGTTTAATACTTATTCTGTTCTAAACAATATCTTTATTTAGGTTATTTTTCTGGACGACAAAGTATCTTCATTCATTCAGATCCGTGGGTCAATACCACTCTTTTGGGAACAACCAGGAATTCAGGTATTTATTTCAACCTCTACCTCCCAAATCTATGTTGTTTGATCCAGTATTTGTCATTATTGTAATACCCATTTGTAAGATGTGGAAGAAGTGTTATACAGAAAATGTTTGTTGTTATGTTTGCCTTTTATAACATTCTTCCACACTGTGCCTAGAAAAAGTCCATTAAAGGGTGTTTTGTTGCAACTGA
The DNA here is from genome assembly GCA_038363315.1 of Mugilogobius chulae. Taxonomy (NCBI): domain Eukaryota; kingdom Metazoa; phylum Chordata; class Actinopteri; order Gobiiformes; family Gobiidae; genus Mugilogobius; species Mugilogobius chulae. The sequence goes on along the minus strand of CM076399.1, from coordinate 29,349,160 downwards.
ATGAAAATCGGACCCGTAATGGCCTGGATGAGAACCCCCATCTGGTATAATTGGTTTCAAATCTGCCTTTGCTGGTGTTGGTGCTGCCAAAACTCGCTTCTGTGCAATGCAGAGGTCAAACACAAGGCGTGATACAGACCGTACTTCTCCATTTGATTTGCAGTAGCATCAGTGTCACTCATGATTCAATTTACAACGTGAACTAAGACCTCGGAAGTGCATAATAAATAATGTTACTGCCCTGCCTGTGTCCTTGGCCTGACATTGCACAGATTGGTGGATTGGATCAGATGTGGGGGAAGAGTACTTGTAGTTCTAGTGGTTGGTAAAGGCCGTTCTTCTGTTTTCCTCAGCTCCCAGAGATCTTTGGTCAGGTGAGAGCCTGGTCTGAAAACACCCCCCAAATCACTGAAGAATAATAATGTATATTTAATTAATTCATTAAATGTTCAAACACAGGGAAGCTTCAAGGTCCTAAAAGCATTATATTAAGATTTTAAAAGTGTTAAGCTCTACAAAAATGTATTAAAATTCAAGGATAAATGTCCTTACTTTTTGTATTTTAATTGATTATTTGGTTGTGCTTCTTGAATCAAGAGCTCCACAGACTCTCTTTGTCAGTAAAAACATAAGAGCAGAAGAAATGCCATTAGTTAGTTAGATTAGTTGTAAGTCTGTACTGGTTGTGTCTTTAAAATCATTACTATTTTTTTTACAACTAAAAATGTTTCAATATGATAACAAAAATGTAGATTTTTTCCCTCCATATTGCCTCATCCTAAATAGCATCTTATTTAAATGTACCCTTTTTTTTTCAGATGTCTGTACAGTACAGTTTACAACCATAACAACCTGCATTAGAGTATCCAGCGTGTCTTAATTTGTTTATAATATATCAAAATTTCTCTCTTTTTAAGTTAAACATTCATAATTAAATTAAAAGCTAAGTTGTTTATCTTTTTGTGTTTGTTTCTCCCTGCAGTGGTTATACATTTGTCTTGAGCAACATTTAAAAAAGTCTTACCAAGGTCTTAAGCTTCCCTGCAAACACTACCTGCTAAATTCAGTATCAAAATGAATGAATGCACAAGAGCAGACTTGACAGTGGACACAGTGGAGTGTGGGGCTGTTTTCAGACAGAAATTTTTAGTTTTTGTGCTTCAAATCATTGTTCTAGTGCTTAGCCCCTGTTGCCAGTTGTGGCTCTGTAGTCTTCTCCTTGCCCCTTGAACATTCCCCGAAACGACTACTCAGATGGATCAGTTTAGAATTAGCTTTTACGTCATTATTGTCTCAGTAGTTTGGATAGTGTTTATAGAGGGATTAGCTTGACTCGTAGGGCAGCAGTGTAGTGGATTAGTTGTCATTTTTTGGAAGAGCGTTTCTACGTTTGGGTGGAGGTTGTGCCTTAGACCTTCTAGGCTGAAATGTGAGCAGGTTTTGTAACACGACTCGGTTCTGTTGCCATCAGGAAACTATTAAATATGCATAGTACAGACCGTCACAACAGAGAAAAGTGGAGCAAGTGACAGCAAAATACCGTGACAGAATACTGTTTGTAGTCTCGCCAGGAACAAATGTGTTAAATCACAAAGCGCCTTGCCAAAAGAAGACTTCAGAACAATTAAGCAACTGATAAACAAAAGGCATGTCTACAAAAATACAGTCATAGCTGAACATGCACAGGTTTGCATCTACAGGCTAGAGGCAACATTGACTCATGGTGCATGGAGTAGAAAACAAAAGAACAAAATGGAAGCACAAAATTATGTTGTCGGGGTGTCTGCTGCTGCTTAGTGTCCGATTTTCCTCTTTGCTCCTGTCGTCTTCCCACTTCTCTGATGATTATTATTACCAATCTGTCCCCAGCTGGGTCTGAAATCATTTGTTCCACAGGTTTCTTACCATCTGCACTGTCTGTCGTTAAAAGATGCCCTGTGATTTGTTTTGCAAAATGGACACAGTGACTTGCATGTTCTTTGTCTCTTCTGGCTCTCTCTGATCATCAGGTCGGTTCTCATCGAGTCAAACTGTCTCGAGGATTTGAGGCAAACGCACCAGCTTTTGAAAGGTATCTGATAATATTAATTACAGTCTGATTAGGTGTGTGAAACCTGCCACTACAATCTACAGTTTTGTTCTTCACATTGGCCTTAGTTAGTGGTTTAGATTTTAGATAATTTTGTGATTCAACATTTAATACAGTTACAAATGCTGCAAAAAGAAATATAGTAAACTTTCATATTTGAGGCAGGGGTGCACAAAATGGTAAGATTTGTTTGGATTAAAGGAGCAAAGAACATGAAATCAAGCTTATTCCTGAAAACATTGTAATAGAAGACAATTAAATCATGGATTTCTTAGCACTATTATTATATTTCATATATAAAATTAATTAAATATAGAGGTTTTTAGAGAGACTATGATGATAAGTTTGAAGTGTTAATAGAAGACTTGTTTTAAATATTAAATATGAAAGATATTAGATATTAAAGTCATATATTGCCTCTACTGATCAAAGCACACTGCTTACATGATTACGATATACAGTAGTATAACACAACAATGCTTACGTTTGTTAAACTATGGGGGCAAAAATTTACTATGGGAGGCCACCATTGTTTCCTCTAATAAGGACAAACACTGATATATTAATTTTGGTCTGCTGAGAAACAGTATCAGGTAATAAAAGTAGCCAAAGTTTGTGCACCTCGTTATAACATGTTTTTTCTTCACTTTTATGATTAATTTGAAAGAAATATTTGACACTTCTTAATTGACCTAACATCATTCAAATGCAGTTATTGACATAAGCCAAAAAATATTGAAAGATTTCTCTAAGTTCTGACTAAGTTATGCTTTGTGTATGTAAGTTGTTCCTTTTGGCGATTTAAAAAAAAAAATTCGTACATTTGTAACATGATGTTAGGATAAAAAGGGTAGGCCTAACAAGCATTTGCTTCCTACACCTAGCCTACACCTTTTCGGTCATTCTGTAAATCCAGTTATTATTTTTGGAATTATGTTTGTACATGTGACCGAAATAGACACTACTACTATTTAGTTTTATCAATTGCAGAGCTCTAGTGGCACTAATGACACAGCATATAAAATGGGGGTAAGTCTGGCCAGAGAAAACTCTTTTGGTGACCCATATCTGTAGGTGCCACCTTGATAACGCAACTGGCTTCAACCTTATCTATTACCAGAGCTTTCCTGATGGTGGCTTGAGAATGACCATAAAAGAGACTGTAGACAGCGTTCGGTAAACAGAAGAAGGCTCCGATTATTATCTCACGGCTATTTTGGGTGCATTTAAACAGCATGATGAAACAGCATATTTCCTTAGACAGCGCTAATAGATCAGTCTGTTTTAGACATGTTGGTGCGCGTATGAACTCACAGTGGGATATTGCTCCACTTGACATTCCCATTTGGTAGAAACCACAAACATATACAGTTGCACACCTAAATTAATTTTTGTTTCACTTTTCAACAGTTCCCCATTGTTAATGTTGTTATCAGATTGAGACTAAACTATAATCAAAGATGCTTGATCTTTTAGATGTGAATTTAAAAAGAATATAAGCTTTAGTGTTGAGCTTAAAAAAAATGTTGTTACCATAGAAACCTGTCATTTTTGCAGCAAGTGTGCTAAACATCCTTTGAGACATTAGCCAAACACCACCATGGAGTACTACTGGTAAAGACTGCATTTCTATCACTTTTAACACAAGCACATATCAGTATTTTAATACATGCCAATTTTAGTTTGTAGTATTTTAACATCTCCATTAATCAGCTGAAAATTTTACTGATGATTGATGTCACAATCCTGATGTTAATAAAGTGATAATAAACAAGTTTAAGAGGTTACTGTGAATTATCCAAATAGGCTTTACCTTAGCTGTTCAACTAATTATTTTTAGCTATTTATTTGAGCCTTTTTAAAAGTAAAAAAGAAAAAAATATATTTATGCTTAAGCAACATTTATTATGTTAAAATTAGTAGGAGGAAGCATTTCTTATTAAATCCTACCCGGATATTTACATAATTATAAGTTACAGTCAAACAGTTCATCTTGTCATCGCTTCGACAATCAAAACAGTCATTGCACATATGTGTACAATGTTCATTAAAGCCACTACATGTTTAAACATTTAAAGGTGATAAGACAGACTATTTATTTGTTATTTTTTAATCAATAAATAAAAATAGTTAATTTATATAATATTATAATTATTACACAAAATGGTCTTTATTTTTGTTGTTTTTGTTTTGCATACCTGGTATGGTCAGTGTGTTGTCGTGCGCTATTGCCCTTTTGTCTAAATCCCGTGTGGAAGAAGTTTGGGCCTAGTGCCTATGCTAGCAGCACATGTCGAAGCTGTTTACTCTTGGTGTGAGCCAGATTAAATGGAGACCAGTTCCAAACTTTTGGTGATGTGGTTGATTCCTCCTTAATTAAACCTGCACACAATGCAAAGGGAAACACACCAGTTACAGTAATCCACTTAGAATATATCCGTAGATAAGATAAATATTTATTTGTGTCATAAAATGTCCAATCTGTCATATGGGCTTTATTTAACATTCACCCTCATGATGGTATAATATAAAAAAAATGCTGTTTGCAGTTTAATAGAGTAACATGTGCACCTGTTTAGCCATAAATCCACTTACAGATGAATTTCTTTCCACTTTTTCTTTTTTTTTCAGACATTTCACTGCCCTTCGAAGATTATATGGCAAACAGGTCATCATTAACCTGCTGGGAAGTAAAGAGGGAGAACACATGCTCAGTAAAGCTTTTCAGGTGAGTGCAAGAATACATTTTAGTTAAGTTAGCAGTTATACATTAGCTAAAATACGTTCTTTTCCGTGTTGCTTCTGACAGAGCCATTTGAAAGCCTCTGAGCACGCTTCAGCTGTGAGGATGGTGAACTTCGACTACCATCAAAACGTGAGAGGAGGAAAAGCAGACAAACTACACAGTGTCCTCAAACCACAACTCATGAAGTTTATCGAGGAGTGCGGCTTCTTTTACTACTCGGGGGAGACGGGCATTACTAGGTAAGATGTTTTTATGATTGTAATATTAAGTGTTGAGGAAAGGTGCTAATTTTATTATGACATTTGGGGGTTTTCAGGAGTCAAAGTGGCACCATGAGGACCAATTGTCTGGATTGTTTGGACAGAACCAACAGTGTCCAGGCTTTCTTTGGTCTTGAGGTGAGAGAAAAAAAATGTATTTATATGATTACAAACAGAGATTGTTAGAGTAGTATAGAATATATTAAAAGTACAAATTAAAAGTAGCAGTAAGCAATTCATCAAATTTAGATCATATCTATATTGTTGAATCTAAGCTATGGAAAAACTGAATTTCAATAGTAAAGTGCTATTAAAAAAGGCAATTCAAAATTAAAATGATAAAGTTGGATTGCAAACTTTCAAACTGATAGTGATATTTCCTCTGTGTAATTTCAAAATACTGTATGTGGACAGATGTAGTAAGTTTAAAATGGACCATTTCTGTTTGTTTTGTAAATAGAAATATGACCTCAGTTGCAGGAAAATGAGTTTGTTTGAAAAATGTTCAGCAAAAATAAATTTTATTAAAAAGTTACTTGAGTAAATGTAGCTACACACCTTTGTGTACACATTGTACCATTTCTAACATACATTCATTACACTGCAGTCTTTTTATTAGTTTCAGTTCCTTTAATTTGTTAATTTTTTTCATTTTCAGATGTTGCCAAAGCAGCTTGAGGAAATGGGGTTGACAGAAAAGCCACAGCTGGTGGCCAGGTTTCAAGAAGTGTTCAGGACAATGTGGTCTCAAAACGGAGACTCGGTCAGCAAAATCTACGCTGGCACCGGAGCTTTGGACGGCAAGGCTAAGGTACACTGTGTGACAGTACAGCTATGCTAGCACTAAAGCCGTTTAAATATGTGTTTGCAAATTATACAGGAGCGAGCTCTGCTCTCTAAACTGTCATTATCTTCAGCTTGAGAGATAATGCGTGAACATCATAGAAGCCTGGCGAGGTTTTTATGATCACTATGAATATGATATGACATAATCTTGAAAACAGTAATTTTATGTTGTACTTGACATCTGTTACATCTGTAAGGTTGTAGCTGTGACATGTGGAGTTGTGCATGTAAAGTCAGTGAACAGCGAGCCAAGGTATAAAACATGATGTTGCAATACTACTTCCTTACTGAAGAAACATCACATTTTCATATAAGTCTAAAGTGTGATCAAACAGTGATACATAACCTTAACTTTACACAGGGATAGGCAATTATTTTTCCCCGATTGCCATCTTCAAATCCAGAAAAGTGGTGGAGGGCCGGTTTGCGATATTCAGTGTAACCAATTCCTAATAATGCAAGCATATTTCTGTAAAATATAGGTTTTTCACACTTTATTGTGACATTTATTAAGAACACAAGTGCAACACATGCTCCATAGCCAATCAATCAAAAAAGAATATAAAAAGAGGAACACTTATTCTGAAAAACGTGCCAGGGGCCTGATTAAAACAGGGTGAGGCCCATCTGGCCCTGGGCCTATGTTTGCCCATGTCTGACTTAAGATGAGAAAACAGCTTTGTCAATTCGAGAAAAAGTAAAGCAAAATGAACAATTCCCAAAGACCTGGTATCAACAGGTCTTTTCAGTAAGTGCCTTTTAATTTTTACAGAGTGCCTTTAGGAATGTATTACTTTTTGCTACACTTTTACTCTAATAGACAAAGCCATTTTTAGCTTAATTTATATAGCATAGATTATCACTTATGATTTTCACAATTGTCAGTTTTTAGTTCTTCCTGACCTGAATGAGTATTTGCAAGTACGATTAACTGAATTTTCTTGACATCTATGAGTGAAATACTTGATAAATGGATAGCATAGTTTATGCATGGATATTGTATGTTCTGAGTGCTTCAGTTTCTTAACCTGTGTGTGCTGTCTCTCTCTGCTCTCTCTGGACCTGTGCTCCTGTGGTAAGTCAACATGTCAGGTGTCATTTTGAGTCGCCTCTCTGTGTCTGTGGGATTATTTTGTTGGGATACGTTTGAAGGTTCAGGGTGCCATTTTATATGTATATTTTTTTGCTTTGGGATGCTCGGTTTAAAGTCTATACTCTTCCGCAATAGCCAAATAAATTGCTAAATTGAGAATGTACAAGAAATGCTTTACTTTGACATACATCTTTTGTCAATTTTGGTTTATACCTTCATAGTTGACTATTACTTTGATTGGTTCTGAATAATAAGTTAAAATTCAACCTTTACGGTGATAAATGACACCATATTTACAGTTTTGAGCTTTTGTGTTGGTTTCAACTACTTCATCTTTGATTTTCATTGTTGCTTCTTTTCCTTGAAACGCCGCTGCTAAGCCATTGTGCAAAAATTAACAAATATGTTTTTGTTCAGGCCGGAAAGCTCAAAGATGGCGCTCGCTCTGTCACCAGGACGATTCAGAATAACTTCTTTGACACGTCGAAGCAGGAGGCCATAGACATCCTCAGACTGGGCTCAACTCTTAACAGTGACTTGGCAGACAAAGCTCGAGCTCTTCTCACAACTTCCAGTCTTTATGGTAAACATCAGTGTGTACTAGTTTTGTGTAACTTCATTTAAAAAAATGTTAATTCTCTTCCTCTGACAGCTAAATGGTAGAAGGTCTTAAGTGTCTAATCCTACTTGGTGTAGGATGGGTTGTGCCCCAGCTAGATTACCCTTCTCTGATGCTCTGTTTGGCATTATCTGCTCAAACACTGGTTAACCCGCCCTTCTCTCCCTTCTCTCCCCTTTTGCCTACAATCTTAGTCACTGAGCCGGTCTTACAATCAGGTACAGTAACTAGCCATAAATAAACCACTGGATGTTATCATTGTTTACATTTTCTCCTATTGTTTTTATGTTTATTCATTGTAGCAGTCATTCCCAATTCTGGTTTGACCCTTGCATGTCAACTTCCTAAAATAGTGTTTGTCATTTTAAGTTTTTGTTAAAGTAGACATACTGTGTTTATCCATGTACTAATAAATTATAACATACAGTATATACATCAGTAATTTCATTGTTCATGTATTGCCTAAGACAGCTTTGAAATATAAACAGGTTCTTTAACGTCCTTTTCAAAAATGCAGAACTGATAAGCCCTGCCTCTTCATTGTAAAAGTTATATATAGCAAGTAGCATGTTTTAACTTGCCTGTTTCTATTGTTGGAAAGTGTCTACATGACACAGTCTAATCAGAATCTGTATTTTTTGAGTAATTTTAAGTAAATGCAGAAAAGTGGGAGGTGTTAGGCTAAATTTGACATTTCGGAGCAGCTTCAAGCATATTGTGCAAATACAACTTTGAATAAGCTAAAAATATTAGAACACTGATGTAACATGGATTTTATAAAATACTGTATGTCTCCTTTAATGCCAGTTCAAACATAAGGTAAGTTGGTTACAATTTTCAGTATTTGGGAAATGTCATATTCTGTGTTTGTTCTATGTCTCTTCTAGACAAAACCTCATTGCCTTATTTTGTTCAACTTTTCCACCTTTGACTCCTAACCGCTCACAAATTGCATCTTTCATGTTATTAATACTAGTTTCTGCTCCACAGCGTCCCCTAGAGTCTTGCTGGGAATGTGTCAGAGCTACCAGAAGTACACAAGGCCAAAGAAGATCCGAGTGTGTGTCGGTACCTGGAATGTGAATGGCGGTAAACAGTTTCGTAGCATCGCCTTTCGCAACCAGACTCTCAATGACTGGCTCCTAGATGCTCCCATGAAGGCGGGACATCCTGAATTTCAAGGTACGTCTTTTTTTTACATAATTGATGGTACATTATTATTTAAACTGGTAAGAAAAAATATTTGATTGAATCTACTAATAATATCAACTGACTCTTATATATTTTTAAGGGCACTAATCTATTTGAGCATAAATGTGTGTTTTCCTCTTTACAGACACCAAGGCCAACAACATAGACATTTTGCCATTGGCTTTGAGGAAATGGTCGAACTGAACGCTGGGAACATTGTCAGTGCCAGGTATGTGAGTGCGTGAAATTCCTCTTTGAGATAACTGACCTGTGTGTGTGAGAGAGCCACAGGAGCTTTGGAAATACCTTTCCAGGAGCTGCACAAAAGACATTGTTGCCTTTTTATGACTGACTTGTTTAGCAATACCAGTCAATGCAACTTGCTGTTCATATTTTCAATGTGTATCCAATGTGTTTGGTGCTAAACTTGAGTGACACTCAGATGTAACCCCATATTTTGTTAATCATTCAGGCTTTTTGACCTTTGTGGCTTATTAATCTAAAATTATGTTGATGCACTAAAGACTAAAGCTGTTTTAAGTAACTCTTTTAAGCTACTAACTTTTAGGACTCAACTAAGTTTCAGTGCTAAACTCTTCAGTCCAAGTCTTCAGCTTATCTCAATTAATTTGGCTTAGTCAGAGCTAAAAATAAAACAAAAAAATGGTCAGTGGCAAAAGGTGAGGTGCTAAATTAACTTAGTCCTGCTGTTCTAGTTTTTGTTTCCTTTTTGGATATACTTAAATGGCCGTTTCAATATCTTTAGCTTTTTTTTTTAAGTTTAACTATAATTGACTATCTGAGTCTCCTTTTCAGCGATGAAAAACACAACTGCAACACTGGACATGCTACAGCCAGGAAATTTTCTTTGCCGAAAGTAAAATCAAATAATGTCAAAAGAACATACAGAGCAATGCATGCATGGAATATGGTTCCTGGTCAACTATACTCTGTTAAATAATAAGGCAAAATTCAAGGTATTACTAAACAAGTTTTTGGTTAAAACAAAATCCATGTCTGAGTCATCAAATTATAAAAGGTATAATAGAAGTTTTTATTGAATTATTGGTAAGTGGGAAAATAGTTAACATTTTATTTGTATAACACATTCTATACTTTAGAGAATTAAGGTTTGACATCTTTCAATGAAATGTTATAACTTTATTTACGGCTTCAGTGTGAATGTAAATGTATAATTTTGTATGAATTTTTAAATTCTTTTTTCATTATAAAACTGGACCACAGGAATGAATAGTGACAAATTGTCTGCACTAATGGAGATTGCATAAACAAACAAACAACAAAGAAACTGTTTACTCTCAGTAGATGGCTGTTGCAATTTACCTTTCTTTCTTTTTCAGTACTACTAATCAAAAACTTTGGGCTGCTGAGCTACAGAAGAATATTTCTCGAGACCATAAATACGTTCTGCTGGCCTCGGAGCAGCTGGTGGGAGTTTGTCTGTTTGTTTTCATCCGCCCACAACATGCCCCTTACATCAGGTACAAAACAGTACATGATGAATAATATGATATATGTTTAGATGACAACATTTCTTTAAGAACTGGTTCCATTCAGCATTGTTATGAAGTGTTTGTGTTGCCCAGGGATGTTGCCGTAGATACTGTAAAAACCGGAATGGGTGGGGCCACAGGTAATAAAGGAGGCGTGGCCATCCGCCTGTTGTTTCACACCACCAGCATCTGCTTCCTCTGCTCACACTTCGCTGCTGGACAATCACAGGTTAAAGAGAGGAACGATGACTACAATGAAATCTCACGCAAACTCAGCTTTCCCATGGTACAAAAACAGTATTCAATGATGTGATTGAGCGTAAAACAAGAATACAGCGGCCCAAATGCTAATTAAAATTGTGTGTCATTAATCCTAGGGTCGCTTACTGGATTCGCATGATTACGTCTTTTGGTGTGGAGACTTTAATTATCGCATCAACTTGCCTAATGAGGAAGTCAAAGAACTTATCAAACAGCAGAACTGGGATGCTCTCACTGCCGGCGACCAGCTAGTTGAACAGAAAAACGCTGGACTGGTAATTAAAAGTTTCATGTTTGGAGATAAAATCTTGATTGTTTTTCTTGGCTGTGCAAAAGCAGTTGCACGTTGAATACCAAACCCTCCTTAGTGTGCAGTGTGAAAGCTAAAATACCTATTACAACGTTTGTAAATATTCTAGCTAGATGGTGTTTGATTTCAGTACTATGAAAAATAAGTAAAAAGTGACTGTAATTCTCAACACAGAAATAATAGCTCCTTCTGCCAATTTGTGATCTTTAATTGTTTTCTTTTGACTAACAAAATCAGTATCTAGTTTCAATAAATAAATTTTTTTTTCTTTCCCCTTAGCCTTTAGTGCCTGGTATCAATACTTGTAGGTGAATTTCTAAATTTAAGATGATGACTAATAACTCTTTGAATGCATTTCAGGTTTTCAGGGAGTTCACTGAAGGAAACTTGGATTTTGCCCCGACCTATAAGTACGACTTGTTCTCTGAAGACTATGACACCAGTGAGAAATGCCGCACACCGGCCTGGACTGACCGTATTCTGTGGAAGAGGAGGAATGGAACTTTGACCAAACTGGTTAGAAACACATTTGTATTTTGGACTTGAATACATTTTTCTATATTTGTATAACTGAGAATATTGGTTGGTGTTTTGCAGCTGAAGAGATGAATGTAGTGGGAGCAGCGTCCGTCTCTGGTGAATGTGAAGATGATCCGGATCAACCCTGGAGCTCTGGGACTCTCAAATATTATGGCAGAGCAGAGCTAAAGACCTCCGATCATAGGTGACTATTTCAGTGGATGATATTCAACACTAATCCATGTGAAACTCATTGTAAAATAAAACTAAATCTAAGTTAGGCGGTATTACATCTTCTTTTCCCTCTTTGGGCAATCAATGGATTTTAACTCCTATGTTCCATGTACATAAAGAAATATATCCTTTGAATTGAAATGCAACTTGAAAAGAAAAAATAAGCTTTTTAACACAGAGGTGGGCATTTAATTTTGGATAATACAATGAAAATACAAAAAGTCCATTTAAAATAAAAGAAGAAAGTGTTGACATAAATTTGCACTTTAACTATAAATATATATAAATATATCTCGGCACTTTTGAGATTATTTTACAAAAATATTCACTTTGTCTGAGAAAACTGTCTGTTCACGTGACAGCACAACAATCTTCAGTCCAGACCAATAAAATTTAACACACGTTTGGCAATGAAATGAATCTTGTTTAAAAAGTCAGTTTTATTCATTCTTGTTGTAATACAAAAAGTGAATGAGTCTGTCACTAACAGAAATCATTAAACCAGATTGAAATTTTTATATTTTGTGACACCTCTTAAACCTAAACCTAAGTTTAAAGACATGATTTAGCTCATTTTGGGATATGCCAAAAATATTGAGATACTCATTTTTGTTTATATCACTGCCGTACAACTGATGGAAGAGGTGTCAATAAAAGAAATCTGTAATGAGTTAAATCATAATTTAATTAAATACTATTACTAGCGCACACTGGAATTATTTGTCTCTTATCCAAACTCACCTGGGCATGTGCTTACCTGCTTTAGACCTGTGGTGGCTGTGATAGACGTGGACATCCTGGAGGTCGACCCTGAGCGAGGCACCAGGTTTACAAAGACGTCATTGCCCTTCAAGGCCCTCCAGATGGCACCATCCTTGTCTCACTTTGCTCCTCTGGCCCGACGACTACTTCGATGATCCTCTCATTGACGAGTTGCTGGACAAATTTGCTAATTTTGGCGAGGTCATCCTGATCAGGTTAGTCTGACATTCAAGACATAAACCGCTTGCCACATGTTTATCAAAGTCATCGCCATCCTTGTCATTTATGCATGTCCTTTGTTAGATTTGTCGAGGAGAAGATGTGGGTGACTTTCCTGGAAGGTTACTCTGCGCTCGCTGCCCTCTCTCTTAGCGCTTCCACTGTAAATAATTTCTATTTTCAATTTATTTATGCACATGTTGTCCACCTGTCCTGATCCTGTCTTATTCAATGCATCTTGTTGACATTGTAGGTCAATGGCAAAGTGATTGATATTCGACTGAAGAGTCCGGGTTGGATTAAGAGTCTCGAGGAGGAGATGAGTGTGGAGAGGATCTGTGGCAGCATCCCCACTTCGGCAAGCTCCACGTTGCTTGCAGAGGACACTGACATGGGCGACGACGAGTTTGACATGGAGGGTGAGGATTAGAAATGAGATCTTAACATTATCAGAGCCAGTGTGGTGAAAATGAAATGCAGCACATCTCTAGATTTGTAGGACCTGTCTTTAATCAAAATTGAAAAAAAAAGTTAGACAAGGTATAGGTTACATAAGGCCTTTTCCCACTGTAGGAACTTTTTTCATTTCCTAGTACTTTTTTAGTTCCTGTCCCCATTTTGGGGGCGTTCACACAGAGCAGGAACTATGGACTGGGGCTACACATTAGGGACTTTTTAAACTCCTGCTCTGGGGCAGGTACTTTGTAGACCAGGAACCTTTTGGTGACACAAACACATTTACAACACTAACTTTGTTTTGAAACATGTTTTACACATTCTCACATTTAGATAAACTTTCCTTATCCTTAAGAAAAAAATATTTAAAAGCAGTAACTCCCAAAATGTATTTAATTTGTAAATAGTAGCCTATAATACTATTATTATTTTATTGTTCATTTCAGTGGTGTTTTAAGTTTTGCACAATAGTTTTATGTGGAATCGAAAAAAGACAACTTTTCTTTTCCTAACACCACTTAATGAATTATTTAAATGTTCCAGACTTAGCACATGCTAATGCTAAAGCTAGACCCACTTTCAGAAACTGCTGCTGTGTGAACACAAACATGGGGACAGAGTAGTTCCTCTGACTAAACAGGGACTGGAGAAATGTGGGGACTAGTTCTTCGTACTTTCATGTGGGAAAACGCCTATAATGACCAAAACATGTAACTAATGTATCCATAACCACTACCTCAGGATTTGTAATTAAATGATCAGTTGTGAGGGACTTTTTTGCAAATATTTATACATCGCATTTAAAGATCAGTTAACAATTGTAAATACAAAACAGTTAATATGTATACGGAGTAGATAACCATTGATCTTTTGTGTGCCAGGTGAAGTAGACGAGGAGGTGGAGGAGATTCTGCCACAGCACTTGCAGCCCGGAGCAGGTGTTGGTCCAGGGTCGTCCCCTCTGCCCTCCCCTCGCACCAGTCCCTGTCCCTCTCCCACAGAGACCACACCCCCCAGCCGACCCACTCGAGGTGCACAGCCCGCCAGACCCGCACAAGGTAAATAGTTTATAATTTGTATTTATGCATACATTTTAAACACTGAGCTTACATTTTGTTCACATCTCATGGGAGCAGACTTGTGCCCAACATCAATACCCAGAAGGTTGTCAGGTAAACAACATTGTGTGGTTTGGGCTTTGTTTAGATTGCGAAAGCTTGTTGTGGCTTTTTAGCTGTGAGTAAGCTCCTTGTTGCTCTGATCATACGCAACCACGCTCACATAAATTAAGATAAAAGGTTAATTACCATTTTATTATGTTTTGTTAACCCTGCTTGAATCAGATGTGGGACTATCACCCAACAGGAGGCTGTCAGGTAAATTTGTTTGATGTTTGGTTAAAAAAAAAAAATCTTTCCAGAATGTCTTAAGTCCAAGTTGGTTTGAATTAGGCACAGTATTTTTTGTGTGGTTGTATAAGAATGTGGTAATTCTTGCACTTATTGCGTCGTAAACTAGGAATATATTTTAACTATGTTTTATGAATTTTGTTAATCAGACGTGGGTCTATCACCAAGCAGGAGGCTGTCAGGTAAATGCAATTGTGTGGTGATTGCTTAGGCTAGGAAATATGTTTTCTGTGCAAACGAAATCTATTTTTGTTATCTATTAAAAGGTGCATAGGTGCTTTAGATTATGAAAATATACATAGATACTGTTAAATACAGATGTTTTTGTTTTGTGACACTTGGAAACAGATTTCAGTCCCTCACTTAGACGCAAATCAAGTACTGGTACGTGGTAGAAGCTGTTTAGCACTGGGAACTTGTACTGTTATAGACAGGCTTTTTGTTTGTTGTTCATTGTATTTTTTATGTGGTTTATCATAATATGACCTAATAACATTGGGCATATTAGTGATGTTTTATAATCTTTTATAATCTAAACGCTAGTGTAGTTTTTGCTCAATAGAAAATACTAATTGATACAGATTGTGTGCTTGCATAGTAAATTTATTCTTGGTGTTAGGCAAAATACTGTGATGTTGTTTTGTTTGGCTTTATTTTATGAACTAATTACATCATGTTAAACTTAAATGTATTTGTAACGTTTGAAAAAAGAGAGCCCCTCAACTCGCAGGCGCAAGTCAGGTAAAGTGTGTCAGGAAAATTGACTCTATAATATTAGATAATAGCCTGCATTTTTGTGGTTAAAAGTTGTTTTGTGGTTTTTAAACATGAATTATTATCGTAATGGTTTTAGCAACTTGTATGGCCACATGTCTTGACTGACATTGGACATATTTGTGGTTAATCTAGGTAACCACTGTCTGTGTGATAGATTGTTTTGCCTGTTGAGATAATTTTTGAGTGGACTAGTAGGTGTAAATGATTTAATTCT
The DNA here is from genome assembly GCA_038363315.1 of Mugilogobius chulae. NCBI lineage: Eukaryota > Metazoa > Chordata > Actinopteri > Gobiiformes > Gobiidae > Mugilogobius > Mugilogobius chulae. The sequence continues at coordinate 29,333,641 of CM076399.1, read as the reverse complement.
CGCTTTTGTACTTATTATTTTGCAAGGTATTGTAGTGCTAATATCACAAAAATACATAAAAACAAACAAACAATTTCTCTGTTGTGTTTATAATGTTTGAAAGCAGATCTAGGCTCCTCAATACGCAGGCGCAGACTGTCCAGTGCAGGTAAAGTGCACTGTGCAGTGCATCAGTTAATGCATATGTTTAAATATGCATTATTTGAGTCTTGAACTATAGTGTGGTTTGTTGCATTGCTATTATTGGATTTGATTAGATTTAAAGTGTGATACAAATAAATGATACAATGTTTTCGCTTACTTTGTTGACTTGTGTTTGTATTTAGGTCCTCCTGTTGATTTCCAGCCTGGGGCACCTACAGCTGAGCCCAAACGTCCCCTCCACCTCGACCCAACGCCCTCCTGCTCGACCTGCACCCCCTCAGCGCCCCCACCTCCTTCAGGTACAAGTCAACACCATCCACTGACACACACATGGTAATTAAGGGAGTCCTTCAGAATGTTTGTATGCTAGCTTAGTTGAACAGGCGCATATTCCATCAAACACTTTGTCTGTTCTGTAACTTTGATTTTTAATTGGTTAACTGTTCGATTTCAAGACGCTGGCAGCCCACCTCTGATATGAAAGCAGTGAAGGTAACAGCTCAAGTCAACACCATCACATATTTTTGTAGATTACAATTGTACATCAATGTTGTTTTGATATTGATGGGGGAACATAGACTGTGGCTATGTTTAGGCTTGATTTTAATTATTAATTAAACAATGGTGCTGGATTAATCTGGTTGGAAATGCACAACCGATTATCCTTGAAATGTTCAATTAGTTTATGGGTATACAATGAGATTACCCTTCCTTTTAGTCAAACTGTAGTCAATAAGAACTTCCTGCTTCTAGTTGGTAGTATTGGAGTTTTGTGAATAATGATCTGGTTTGCACTGGGTTCCTTTGTGCTGCAAAGGAGCCAAAAGCCCTTCTCTTCAACGTCCTGACGCTGCTGCAGGTGAGTGGGTCTCCGCATGCAGTCCATCCCTGAGTTCATTTTAGCCCAATAAATCTGTAACTTTAAAAGCCATTATATCATTGACAGTTTTAAGAATGTGTTGCTTATTTGGTAAACACAATTGATTATAGGGTAAATATATAACCTGGCATGACACAAAAAAAGCTTGTAGAGAATGTCAACTGAACTGAGATTTGACTTTGATTAGTGACATTTTTTTTACATTTTAGGCTAAGAGAGAGAAAGAATAGTGGTGCTTGAAGACAGGTGGTAAATTTTTCCGCACTTGGATATCACAACGTTTACTCCGGCAACTGAGAAATTACAAGGCTATCATTAATAATAAAGGCTGCCAAAAATGTCTGTTCTCATCTGGGCGTATGTCCAACTTGTGATTATGTAAACATTATTTTCAGGCTTGCTTTATTGCACTTTGATTCACTTTCTGGCATTGTGGTTTATAATAGGAGACATTACATACAGATTATGCTTTTATAGCAGCTTCTTTTGTTCATAAATCTTTCAGGAAGAGGTCAGACAGCAGCAGGAGCACTGGGCCTTCCAGACCTGTGAGTTTGAATGATTGTAATACATTGAACTTAAATTATTTGCAAGACAAGTGAAAGAAATGTTTGCTCCTTTCTTCTCTAGAATATTCCACCGCGGGCCGGGGTGATCAGTATGCCTCCACAGTCTCGGCCTCCTCCTCCTTCTCATCCAGGAGCTCCCAGACCCATCCCAGAGGTTCATCCTGGGGCACCGCGGCCCATTCCAGACACTCACCCTGGAGCACCAAGACCAGTGCCCCCTGCACAAGCCAAACAGCCCGAACTGCCCCCGGTAAGAGAGTATTTTTAAAAGGTTATTAAGTTTTTTCTAACAGATTTGAGAATGGCTTCATTTGAATAAATGTAAACCTCATGCAGAAAAAAAGACCTATTGATTTCCTTTCTTATTATTGACAGGTCCTCCTCCCAGCGGACCTCCCCCATCAGGACCTCCTCCAGGACCTGTTGCCCCGCGAGACCCTCGGCTGCCTCTGCCATGTCTGCTCCGGTGCAGCCTCAGCCCAGTGCTCCTCAGCCACAGCTGCCCCAACCTATACAGCCCTCACTCCCTACTCCACTGCAGCCTCAACAAGCTGCCCCACCCCCTGCTGCTGCCCCTGCCCACCCTGCGCTGCCCTGCCCGGCCGGACCCCACAAGCTCTGGCTTCCCCCAAACCTCCCCCTCGGTCTCGCTCTCAGCACGCCCTGCCACCAGACCCAGCCAAGTCCGACTCAACCCCAGCTTCACAGGTGTGTTTCCATTAAAGTAGAACAGACTGTGTATATTCCCACAAAGTACTAGTACATTGTTTAACAAATGATAAGGCTAAGAGACTTTCCTACTTTTGCCTATTTAAGTTTGTGTCTAAAGACTGCTTCTTTTGCTACTGCTGCTGCTTTGTCTTTGTGTACCTTTCTTCTTGCTTTGTCTTTTCTAAAACATGTGTCTCTTTCTCACAAGCCGGAGAAGCCCTCAGGGTAACAGGTACTTGATATTAATTCCTCATTCTCAGTAGCACCTCTGGTCCAATGTTATGACTACACATTCCTTTCTTTCATTTTTGTTTTTCCCTCTATTAATGTTTACTTTAATTTAAAAGGTATTTGCCTTGCACTGTTTTGTTTTTTGCAAAAAGATGATTGAAGCCTCTTACACCATAGTAACAGGTCTTGGCATTGTAAAGGTGTTTGTCTACATTAGTCCTTTCATATTGGCTCATTAAGTGTGAGCATACATGAAATGACTTCATTTTATAAACTGTTTATGTTTATGTTTATACTTTTCATTTAATGTGCCATTGATATGATTTTTAATTAGCACTTGTAATTGTTTGACCATTACTCATGAAGATTCATATGGTAGTCTTTTGGGTAAATAGAACCTCCTGTAATTATTTGTTTTTTGTAAACCTTAAAAATTTCTAAGGGTGTTTGTAAAGCTTTGCTACATTTTAATCAATCTCTTTGAGGTATTCTCCCTGTAGTAACTACCCAAAAGCTGCCTATTTATTTTATGTTATTGACTATTTTTAATTATTTCTTTTCAGACCAATGGACTGAATGGAATCCAAAGAGAAGCACAATGGAAGCTTGACCCCTTTGATGCCCTCACATCTGAGTTCCTCTCCTCTTCGTCACAATGGCAGAACACGCAGTCTCTGACACGGGGCTCCTCTCTGCGCTGTCCTCCACCTGTCCCACCCTCTTCAAACACTCTCCCCTCTTCGTTCTCCCTCCAATCTTCCACATTCAGTGACCAGTCCTCATCGTCCTCGTCATCTCTCTCCACACCATCTCCATTCACCTCTGTCCTGCTGCCTCCGCCTCCTCCTGTCCCATCGAGGAGCCGCTCACAGGAGACCCTACGAGCATCTCCCAACCCCTTTCCTGCTGACCCTCTACCTGCGCGGCCCAGTAGCACCAACCCCTTCACCGGGCCCATAGTCCAGCAACACGAACCCCGCCGATCGGTCACCCCAGATTTTAGTGTCCAGCGCCAGGCTAATTTCACCAGGACAATGTCTGCCTTCACCCAGCCACTCGTACCTACTCCTGCTCCAGCTCCACAGCTACAAAAATCTGCTTCTTTATTTGGACCGCCACTTAATCCAACTCCTGCTCCTTTATTTGCACTTGATTCTACACCACTTGCTCCTAGTTTGCCTTCAGCTCCACCTCCTCGCTCCCTCTTCCCCTTGCTCCCTCTCGCCAGCCGAAGCCGTCCATAGCCGCGAAACCAAACACGCAGTGGGTCACGTTTGATGACGATTCAGCCTTTTCAACAAAAATGGCATCTCAAGCCCCCGTCTTCCCCACAAGCTTACAGACTGAGCCTTCAACACGTTCTGTTTTTGACTTGGAGCCAGACTGGTTATCCTCGACTCCTTCAGTATTCCCAAATCTTCCACCTCCTATCCCAACCAGAACTGCAGCCAATATCCCAAAGCTCCCTGATGGCGCCAGTGATGGCCTCTTCTTTTCCCGGGAGCCCACAGAGCGATAGGTCCAGTATCCATTAAAGGGCATATGCAGAATATATGTATAGATCTATTATCTTGTGTATATGTGTGTGTGTGTTTATGTACAAAAGAGACAGTATTTAATTTAGTTTATTATGTTCTTGCTCATGAAAAAGGGTTTCAGTGTCACAATATCAACAGTTTCAAAGATGGCTGCTCATTCCAAAATTATTACATATATTTACCACAAATGAGCTTATTGTGTATTTTTTGGCATTAAATTTGTGCCTGTGTCTGCAGTAAATATCTAAAGTATCTATTTGCACATATCATCACTGCAATATTAGCACTGCATTCATGTTTGGTATCTCGTATATTGCATTAAATTAACCCAATTCAGTTCGACAGAGGCATTCTCAGACAGAGGCATTCTCAGACATGCAAACAGTTTGTGATTTCGAGTTTACGCACTGCAGGTTTTACACTTACTGTACATTTACTGTTGCTGCTTACTGCGGTGTGTTTTATTTGTTCGTGACCAAAAATATTAGGTTTACTTTTATCATGAATGTAATTTAGTGTGCACTGGGTTTTGTTTTTTAGCTCCTGGCTGATGCTGAACTGAGCAACAGCTTCGTGAGTCAGTTTGCGTTTGCCAGACTAAACATCATCTCACTAGAATCTGTCAATGGGCTGTTACGCTTCGCTAAATATATTTGTAGCTCTGTATTAAAAGTGATACATAGTGATTTATGTATAAAAATCTTTTCAATATGGAAATTATTCACAATCACGTGTTTATGTAACAGGAATGCACTAACGCCATATCCTACTTTATTATTGTAGATAGCAGTGATAGAGATAAATGACTGAGAGGGTTTTCAATGTTGTGATCATGAGTTTGATCCAAAGCAGATTATAATACTAATGTAAACAGAGAGAGTGCTTTGGGTGTGTGTGTGCACCTGCTGTGAGGATGGTGATTGACATGTCACTGCACATGACTGCAGTAATGAGACGTGTGGTTTTATTTCATGTTAAATATTATTATTTTTTAAACGTTTGCGTAGAATTGTATTGACACTGTCGTATTAAGTAGCGTGTTGTGTTTGAGGTCTGTATATTTGACTATGCTGTGCTCGGCTGTGAGTGTGCAGAAATGGCAATGTAGTATTTTCTCAGAGAGGATTCTTTCCCTCAGGAAGTCGTCTTGTGAATATGCCTAAATGCCCACACTTTCAGTAATGTCAAACTGTATTCAGTCCTATAAGTGCGCACTATATCTGGGCTGGAGAGGGCATCACTGTATGCAAATGTGTTAACATCACCAACAAAGGACCTTTGTTTTGAAGACCACCCACAAACCCACTGACAGAGTTTTCAATAGCAGTGATTCAAAGAGACATATCGTTTTTCCTAAACAGCTAATTAACTCTTGGACTGCCAGGATTTCCCCAGACATAATTTTGGTTGACTACTGTATATGTACGTAGTGTCCTTGGCCTACTTTCCAGATGTGACCTTTATTGCAGTGCGTTTGATTGTCCCTCTTTTCCTTTGTGTGTCAATCCTCGTGTACAGGACTATAGGAAAATTTGTTACTAAACCTGTGACCAGGTTGAATCAGGGTGGTATGTTTAGTATTTTTTTTTTTCTATTTCCAAGATGAGAAACATGACAACGCAACAAAAGCAATAGTTTTACAAAAGGTTGAGTGAGTTTATGGCTGTATAACTGGTATTCTGATGTAATCTGACTCTGATGGGGTATTTGATTTACTTAATCACACACCTAAAATTATTAAGGATTATTTATGGAGGACAGTATATTTGACCTATAAACAAACCTGCTAAAGTGATCACCAATGCGCTTTGTGGAAATGTTTGTATAATAAACACACTAATCTGAAAATCACTGCGCTCAAAGCATTATGTAAGCAGGTGTATATCGTTGCCTTTGCTTACGTGCACACTTCAATCTTGTCTCCCATCTGTTGTGTATTCCCCCTGTGCAGTACTGTATTTGCATTAACAGTAGATGACTAGCCAGCGCTTTGTGTCATGTTCAAAATGGAGTTTAAAAGGAAGCATTGCTCCCTCTGTGCGACTGTGTCCCTTCCCCTCTTACGACTATAATCCATAGTAAATAAGTATGTGTTGTTGAACATATTCTGTATGTATTCCAGTGAAACGTGGAGCTGTAATTCTTGTTAATATCAAGGTTATATATTTTATGTGCACAGCTGATTGCACATTATGTATGAAGCCATTTATGTTGTATGTATGCAAAATAAATGTATGTTTACCTGAAAAGTTTGAGTTTTTGTTTTGAGTTTTACAAGAAAGATGAGAAGTTGTGCATTTAGTTGTATTTCAATTTTAAAAAACACACAATACAGCAAGTTCCAATTGTTTGTTTGTCCTTCATGTGCAATAAACCATACAAATTGGTCTACTTTGATAAAATACTAATCTAAAATATTTAAAAACTAAGCACAAAAAAAATAGAATAGTGTTTTTCAGAGCAGTATTTTATATTTTTTGCTGAAGAACAAACTTGGCAACAGCACTTGTTATTGTAATTTAGTGGGGTTTTTTTAATTCATTTATTTCACTGGATGTTGCTGGGAAAACTCTTGTTTAGTGCCTGTTTTGTCCTCCGGATGGCGCTACATCAATAACAGAATGCGTACACAAGCATCAACGAAGAAGCAGCTGTACATTTAGCATGCTAACAGTAGCCATCGTTGTGTTATTTTTAAATAGTTTAGGCATTTTATTGTTACATTGTTAAGCTTTCATACGCAAAGACACGTTTATTTTGTATTGAAAGCGGTTTAATACATACGTATACTTAATTATTTGCTGTATTGTAAGATTAAGCATTAGTTTTAGCATTAGCTTGTAGCGTGTGGTGGTGCTTTCTGGAAGTATCTACGTCCTCTTCTGTTGCCATGGTTACCCAAACTTTGACGAGTTGACCACGAGTATCCACCACTCGCCTCTTATCCCGAGAACTGTGTCCAGGAGGTAAAAACAAATTGCAACAGGGGACATAAATGGTGCTGATACATGTGAAGCGAGGAGATGAAAGCCAGTTTTTGTTCAGCACCACTGTGGACGCGCCGCTGGAGACCGTAATCCAGCAAATTACATCCATTTACAACGGGAGACTGAAGGTGGAGAGGATATGTGCAGGTGAATGTCTTGCCCAAATGGGAGACTATACTACTTGTGTGGCTTTGCATTGATGTCTAGGCTTAATTTCTAGTTACAGCTGCTGGAACTAACCAGAAATACGGTTGAAAAACAAGTTTTAAAGAGAACACATAAGGAAAAGTTATGCTACCACATCATTTGTTTTCTCAAAATGTGTTTGATTGATTTGATTGATTGATTGATTGATTGATTGATTGATTGATTGATGTATATTTTGACTAATCGTATCCTACAACTGATGCTGAGTGCTTTCCTCACCATCCCCCAACTTAAATATGAATATTTCTAATCACTAATACATGTAGCTGTAAAATCTCACAGAAATAAAAAAATATATATTCACAAATAAAACATATAAAAAACAATCAGTTTGAACATAAAGGCAATGCATCTGTTTATTTTAAGCTGTTTACTAAGTAGCCTACCTGAAAAAGCTCAATATTTCCAGTTTTAACCTAGATATCAAACTAATCTAGTTCGATGATGATTGAAGGTCTAAAACCACAATGAACAGACTGTACAACCCTAATGTTTTTGCAAGAGTAACTCACATTACCTGTTAATGTATTTTTATTTTAAGTCTTGCTATATTGTGTTCTTTACAGAAATGGCAGAGCTGGCGGATCATGGCATCACATTGCCACCAACATGCAGGGTCTCACAGACGATCAATTGTGGAGCTAAAGCTTGAAGATGCATGGGAAGAAAAGTGTGTTCCGAGTGGTGGTCCGGTGCTGAGGAAAGATGAGATTGGAAGGAGAAATGGACAAGGTAAAACTCACAAATTAAACATGTGTGTGCACTGAAAAAATGTTAGACAGTTTAACTTAAAAATGTAAGTAAAGTTTTATGTAAATTAAACTCACGTATATGATTATCTGTTATTTTCTCTCTCTTTTTCTTTCTCACCTCTCTCCTTTCTCTCTTTTCATTTCTCTCTTTCGCTTTCCTCTCTTGCTCTCTTTTGCTCTCTGTTTCTCTCACACATTACATTACTCTCTCTCATCCTTTTTTCTTTCTCTCGTCTCTTCTCTCTCTTTCATCCGACCCTTTCTCTCCCCTTTCTCTCTCTCATCCCTTTCCATCTCTCCCTCTCTTTCTCTCTTTTCCTCTACTCTTTCTCTCTCTCCCTCTATTCTCTCTCTCATCCCTTTCTCTTTCATCGCTTTCTCTCTCTCTCTCTCTCTCTGTCTCACCCCCTTCTTTCTCACTCATTTCTCTTCCTCTCTCTCATCCCTTTCTTTTTCTCCCTTTCTCCACTTCTCGCTCTCTCCTAACTTAAATGTCTAAGTTGAAAATCTTTGACTCATATTATCAAGTTATATCAACATAAAGATTTAAGGTACTTTGACTAACTGGCCTTAGGATTTTTTACAGTGTGGTATATCACTGCACAGTACATTTACATTGTTTCTAAATCTGAATTTTTATATTGTAAAGCTCCAAATGACAAAATGAAAGAAGTTTTGGTGAAAACGATTGATGAAGCAAAGGCGCTCATCTCAAAGGTAAGTTTTTTACTGATTTGCATTTATTTTGTTAACAGCTTATATTATAGATTAGTGTTGGTTCTATCACAGAAACAAGCTCAGGCGAATGTCTGTGTCACTATGGACATGGTGAGAGATGCTCTTGATCAGCTGAGAGGAGCAGTGATGATTGTGTATCCTATGGGGCTGCCTCCACATGACCCGATCCGGATGGAGATGGAGGACAGAGAAGACCTTTCAGGAACACAGGTAAATTATTTTATACAGCTAAGAACTATAAATGGATACACTCCTTTTAGATAATCTTTTTATTGATTGAGCCTTGTTTTTAAATGCCATAGAAACCTTTTGATTGGGGTTAAGGTCTAATGCACATCAGAAATGCAGAATCATCAGAAATTGATTGAATCCTCTTATTTCAATTTTCAACTTAATAGCTCTCCACCATACTAATAATCATTTATTTTTCCCCGTGGCTCAAATTTCACACTGCAGCATTTTCTTAACGTGGAGCAATTATTACTGTTTCAGGCGTCTCTTCAAGTCGTTCCTGAGGACGAGTGTCAGCTGTGGTGGGCTGCCAAAGAGATGCAAAGAGGGAAAAAGCTTCAGGACTACGTCGGTAAAAACGAGAAAACAAAGATTGTGGTCAAAATTCAAAAGGTTAGAACGATTACAACCTTTGCTTTTCAATTTATGTTTTGATTCTGTTTAGTAATGCATCTGTTATTCAATGTAGAAAGGCCAGGGGGCGCCAGCGAGAGAGCCACTGATCACAGAAGAACAGCACAAACACATGATGATGCACTACCACAGGAGACAAGAGGAACTCAAGGTAACAGACAGAATTGTTATGCTTTTATTTTATTTTCCCCTCTGCAAATAGATTGTCTGTTATAATATATTTTGTTATACTTAAATAATTTTATGTATATTTTTAGAAACTGGAGGCAGCGGATGACGACAGCTATCTGGATTCTGATTGGTCGGATAGACAGGCTCTTAAAAGACAGTTTCAAGGCTTAACCAACATCAAATGGGGGCCGAGATGAAACCCAAGCCTGTCACATGACTCCAAACTGCTGCTTTGACTGCTCTGACTCTGAAGTCTTATCACTTTTGCCACATAAGTAACAAATGGCCTTTTCTACAGACTTGTCCCCTTTCTATTTGGTTTTACACCAAAGTTGATATGAGTTGTGGATGTAAATTAAATGTTGTCTTTTTATATTCTTTTGAAACTTGTCTAATTTTACAATACTTTTTTTTTTTGTCAAAATCCTCCACATTTCTCATTGACAGCTGCCAGCCTTGTTTTTGCCAATGTAATGAAAATCAAATCAAATTAATGGCATTGTGGGTTGCATAAATTAAGTTAAATAAATAGAAAATCTCCAAATAGTTGACAGGAGACTGATTTGTGTGTAGGCTACTTACTGTAGAAATTACATTACTGTATTAGAAATGCAAAAAAAAAAAAAAAAACAGAGCCTTAACTCACCTATAGCATGAATCCAATTTAGCTCAACTTCTATTTATTGATCACTTTTTTCCCTAATTTAATTGCTTTGATGGGCAATAGACTCCCAAAATAATTACATAAAAAACACCAGCGTATGTGACATACAAGTGATCCAACATACTCACAATATCAATTCTTTCTCCCCAAAATCATTATGTAATGTGCAGATATAGATTCCAATCATCACACAGATTAAATAACACTCCCGCACATTTGTTCTTTGGCAAGGTGTTTATTTACTGTATTTTTGAACAGCTGCCCTTTTTTGATGCTATAAAAGTTATAGGGCAAATAGCTCTATACTGTAACTGACATTCTTGACCATTGACATAAGAAAAGTCAAACATGAAAAAGTAGTTTGGGGAATTTTAGCTTAACTTAAGATGAGTGAGCCCTTTGTACAGTGTTCTTGACTTGTAGCTTATCTTAACTTTGTGGTGAATAAATATAACACTGAAACTTAATATTGTGCCATATAGCTTCCAAACAAATCTCCTTATGTAGTTTCACAGCCCATTAAAAGAATAGCAGATATTTATACCACTTGCTTTTGAATGCTCGCTCAGGTAGTTCCGGCAACGGTTATTCAAGTTCCATATCACTACGCTGTTATTACCATAGCAACGGGTAAACAGATAAGCAGCTGTTAAAAGGCACTAGCTTCAAGATAACCAATCACGAACAAACAAGAAACAGGTTGTTATCAACAATTAATTGGCTAATCACTTTATGGGACCATGGAATTAAGCACTAACCATGGATTTTTATTTTTTTTATAGCAACTCAAAACCCTATTATCATCAACTAAACTGTGATCTCAATGAAATTGTTGTGTTACTGTTTTGTAATGTTAATTTATTAATTTTTTTGATCCAAAAACAAGTAGCAATATTGGAGATTTTATAGGAAAAGTAAACAGTTTGAAGTAATGTGTGCATAAATGTGCTTACACTTGTCAACTGTAATATTTGAAGAGAAGCTGACGCAGTACACTGCCGATGCTAAGGGGAATCTAAAACAATAAATGATAAACTGGTCGTTTTATTCTTGCAAGCAATGCTAGGCTTAAAAGTAAACCTAGCATGGCTGACTTTTTTTGTTGTAAATTGGTAAAATGTGCCTTTCAGGTCTGAAATAACTAAACAATTTTATTTCTCATAGCTTATCTAGCATTTTCCTGCCTTGTAAAGCACTGTGAATTGCTTTGTGTATGAATTGTGCTATACAAATAAATTTGCCTCGCCTTGCCTAAAAGTAACGCTCTGATTGGCTGTGCTTGGGTGGTCTCTGCAGTCTTAAAAGAGTGCTGCCAAAATAAATGAGCGTAATTTTTAATGAAGGATTTGTTAGAGCAAGTAAGGTGTTTGACAGATTTAGATTAACAGTGGGGAAAATCAGGTACCCCTATTTAAATGGTGCAAGAACTTTTTTAAAATCTTTTTACCTAGTAGCAAAGATTAAACTTAAAGGTGTGGTGTGGTAGCTGTTTTTTACATTGCAACACAATTCAGGTTTTAAATCAGACAACTATCCCTCCTAAATCCTTTGTTAATATTGAGAAGTATTTTGGTTGCATATAGCTTAAACACACTTCTTACAAACAACAAAGTGAAACTGGAGAGGACCACCCAAGCACAACCAATCAGAGCGCAGCATTTGGCACCTGATTTTAAAGTTGGAAAGCACAAACGTTACTAATTTATAATTTAAAAAGTTAGTTACTCCACTTGTAACTTTGGTAATTAGAATATAAGGAATAGAAATATTTTGGAAAACCAGTTTAAAAGACTTCAAACATGATTATACAAGTTGAAAAATACTTACAAAACTTACAGATACAAAAGGTTACAAAAGCGTCACTAATGTCCTGGTTCAGAGCGGTTGTTCGCACAAGCTTCCGTTCAGATAAGCGTTCATCCAGATCTCTTGAATGATCATGTCTCTGCGCTCGATCCTCTCCGCTCTCTCCGCCGCTTCACTCACAAACGTCACCTCGTCCCATCTCACAACAGTCTTCCTCTCTGCCTCCGAGACCAAAGAGCTTTCCGTGTCATCTTCATCCTCACTGGCTTCCTCTTCCTCCTGTTTTTTGACAGGTGTTTGCCGTTTTGGCCTGCGATCTTGAGTCCGGTGACACCAGCAGTCACTCGGACTGAAAGAGCCAGCATTGTGAGGAGCAAACCCACGCAGACGCTGGAGGTGAAGAGCAGCGCCGCCATTTCTGAGTGCTCTGTGGAGAAAACAAGTCTTATGAAGTCCTTTTAGCATCAAGGTTCTTCTTACAGATTTTATCTTCAGGTTTTCCAGGACTTTTCCATGACTTCTCCAAAACATTCCCAACTTTTCCATGAATTTGTTTTAACATTACACATAAAAAAATGAAAATGTTAAATTCCAAATAATTTTTATTAGAAAATACTTTCAAATTCACTGAATTTCATTTCAGTTTCAACTATAAATAAAAGAAGAACCTATTACAAATATAAAATATCAACTGCCAAACCTTATGATTTTGCCCCATATTACTATTTTAAATGATATATATTTTCCAAAACTCGTGGAATTCCAAAAACTTTTTCTTAAGGGCCTCTAAATTTGAAAAGAATTTTCCAGGCTTTTTTCAGGTTTTCCATGACTGTATGAACCCTGTAGCATGCAAAATCAAGTTTTTATTTTGTTTGTTTGTTTTTTACTTTGTTATATACTTGGATGAGGAGTTTACAATAGTCTAGTCTACTTAGTTTTTTTAATTAGTCAACAATTCAGGGTAAATGCATAACATGTTTTTCAATGTATTTTTGTTTTTCAGACTTTGGTACAGCTTTAAAGGTACATCATAAAATTAAAAAAGCCAAAAATAGACATGAACAAAACCACTGTTCTTATTTGGATGTCTTTGTCGGACTGAAAACATGATGAAAATGTGAGTCTTTGCTCTGAGGGGGCTTGCATCTCCCCAACTCTTTTGTGTCCTAGAGCAGTGTTTCCCAACCAGGGTACATGGGGGTACCAATCATTTGTCAAGGGATACTTGAGATAATTGCAGGATTAAAAGAAGAGAAGAGAAGGTAGAATTGCAGTTTGAAATGTAAAAACTATTATTTGTAGCACATTTTACAAGCTAAGAGGCATTTTTTTACATAGAAATATTAAAACCATAAAATGCAGTGACTATAAATAAATATATTCAGTAAATATAAAATAACCTTCTAAAATACGACATCTGAGGTACGTCGTGTTTGACATCATAATTATGGGGTAGTCAGGACCAAAAAACGTTGGGAACCACTGTCCTAGTGCCTTCACCAGTGTGCTGGGAAACTCTTATGTCCTGGTGCTTACATAATTTACCACTTGCTACGTATATTTTTAAAGGCTGAACATAATGACATGAACAACACTTTCAAGATTAAATACTACTTTTGAAGAAAAATAACTCAAGTTTTGCACCAGATGAAAATTAATTTGTTGTCTTCCATCTAAGTCTAAGAATTGGTAAAAAAAAAAAGTTTATTTGTTAAGAATAAGGAGCTACATTAAATGGCTTTCTTCTTTATGGTTTGAGATTGTAACATCTTGAATCAGGTGTGCCACAAAACATTCTCAACCAAAATAGTGTGCCGCAGCTCAAGAAAGTTGAAAAAACCTGTCCTAGAGGAAGACCTTCTCTTGCTTGTTTCCATGGTAACAAGAATTTTATTGCACAGCATGGCACAAAACTGATGTAAATCAATAAAGAACGCCTCGAAATAATATTTTAACCTTCTGCTTCAATTAGTGTTTATATTATTTCAATTCAAACATCACACAGTTACAGTGATTAGAACATGTCTTCTAACAAACTTACAAATTCTGCAAAATAAATACAAATTTGACCTATTACTGTACTCAAAACTTGCAGCATAGAATATTTACAAATAAAGTTTGCTGTTACTAGAGTTTAATATTGCTGCTGTATTTCATAAAAAAAAAAAAAAAGTTGTGTTTTGGAATCTGTACAGTCCAAATAAAGATTATCAAACAAGAATCACAACTCCCATCTGGACGTCATTGTCAGTCTGATAGAAAATTGCTTCCGGATGAGAGTCAGTCCGATTTCAAAAACACTAACCAAATTCCTCAAAATAATCACAGTATGTTTGCTTACTTTTACCAGAACATACTCTCACTTACCCTCACAGAACTATTTTGTGATCATTTTTAGCTGAATTTTCTCTGTGTGTGATCTTTACCTTTGATGTAGGCGTATGTGGACAGAGAGTCGCTCATCACAGCCCCTGACGCCTCCGGTCGTCTGGAGCCCTTTGGGACAACTTCAGCCTCATCTGGATGAAGAACGGAAACGGGACAAAATGCCACAAAATGTCAAGCCACAACATTTGGGTTATGGTGCTTTTTACCTTCTTGTCTGTCCACAGGGGGAGGAGAGGTGGGTTTAAATATGCTGGGGTCTGCCTCTCTCAGTAAACTCTGGGGTACTACAAAAACAGTATGGTCACAAAGATGTAAGTTCAACTGGTTCGGTTTGAAGGGTTATGGCCAAAATAACAATATATATTCTTGTATTACATTCAGTGTTCAGAAGAATACATTAAAAATACTTTTTATTTTTGGTTTATTGTTAAGCTCTTATTTATACGAGAAGCTTGATCAGAGATAAGAGAAGGAAAAATCACACATGCATCATTTGATAAAAAACTACATGACGTAAGAAGACTAAAACGTGGCCTTTATATCAAAATGTCTTCTAGGGCTGCAACAAGTTAATTGATTAATCACAACTAATTGATTATGGAAATAATTGCCAACTAATTCAGTAATCGAATAATCATTAACTCGTCTTTCTTTAGGTTCCAAACATTCCATGAGCTTGGGAAAAGCTTCAGATTGAACAGAAATTAAATGAAAATTTAGTAAATTTAGGGTTTTGAGGTTAAAAACTGAGGAATAATTAAATATATAATTAAAAATGTTCTTTAACATCTAATTTTTACATTACTAATTTTCAACATAATGCAAATACTTTGTTTTTTATTAAAGCTTTGGTTTTAAAGCTTTGATAAAGCTTAGGATTAACCTATATATCCTCAGAAATGATAACAATTTGTTTTTATTAACATTATTAACATTTTGTTCTGTTAATGTTATTTTTTGAGGTATCATGATTATCGAATGAGTATCCAGTTTCAATACCAGTTATAGTATTATGAAATAATACTAATAATATTGTGTGATTTTCAATGTTTTTTGGCAACCCTAAAATCTACATCTTCATCCCTCTATATGTTAAATTGTTAATATTAATCCTAGAAACTAGGACTTTTCTAAACCAAATTTATAGATTATATATTCCTTAGCTTTGAACTGGAAAAACTCTGACCCTCCTGCTTTTGATGCTTGGATAAAGTCACTGGCACAATGTATGGCATTGGAGAAGATTACATATTTTCAAGAATAACTTCTTTGTACGAAGATATTCAGAAATCCTTTGCTCAATTCAGAGAGTCAGATATGGACATCTTCTACAGGAGGAGTAGACCACTGAAAAGGACGAAAAGGACAAGACAAGACAAAACAAAACAGAAAACAAAAAAGGGATCTATGTGTTTATAAGATACCATTTTGTATTTCTGTATAGTATATGTCAATTTTTAATTTTGACTATTAAAAAAAAAAATAATTATTAAACAAGAGAGCATGGGAGAGGTATGTGGATTGGATGGGTTTGTATTAAGCACTATAACTCTGCAAATGAAATACACAGAATAAAACAAAAAACATAAAAAAAAATCTACATCTTCAATACGTCCTCAAGTGATATTACCTCATGGCGTCACTTGTTTCTCTCCATTGAGATTGATGACTGTAATGCCAAACTGTATGATCATTCAATCAAGCTCTTCATCAGAAAAGTAAGTTGAAGCTAGTTTTTGGCCAGAGAAGAATCTACCTAAAGCTCTGTGGCCCTGGTACCTAGTGTGCATGTAAGGAAATATTTCAGCGGCATGCTCAAGTCACGTCTGATATCGAGTATAATCCATGAACAATGAAGCTGCATGAGCTCATTGGCATTTGTGCCAATCACAGGAAGTTTAGCAGGAAGTCAGTCTTTCAGCTGAATCCAGTCTCACGTCTATTATTCCCAGCTACTGTTTTAGTGGGTGTGTTAACAAAAGCCAATAAGAGCAGCAGATAAGCATCAGCACAAGGAAACTGTAGAAGCATGCCACAAATTGAGCGAGGTAGCAAGAACACAAGTGACATAATTTCCTGTGGACTTTAAATTTGTGATATGGGATAATGAAGTGTGCATGGGAAAGCATTAAGACTCCTACCACAAGAATAGAGCACACTGAGGTACTTCCTGGTTCCTGGGAAGCAAGGGTCTCGAAAGGTCTGATCGCTGACGACAACAGTGCACTTTTGTTTGCTGTAGCACAACTTGGAGACAAAATGTACAGCTTCATGATTCAGGCACTCTGTGAAGAAAGAAAAAAAAACATTAGACGAAGCAGAATTACAACTTTAGAGATAAACAACAATGAAGATATGTAATGTATGTAAAATATAGTTTATGAGGTTATGCATTCTTTTGTTTGAAAAATTCTGATTGGGTGGCAAAAGCATGAGAAGAAACCATAAAATGCCTTTTTTTTTGCAGAAAGTAATAAATAGGTTTTATGTTGTCATGGCACAGTTAGACTTAAGCTTTTTTGTTTTTTACTAAAGGCAATTGAAGATTTAGACATTTTACTGTTGCACAACAAATAATTCACTCATGAACAATAAAAAAATACATCTGTTTTAAGCATTTAGGTAAGAAGCTAAACTGTGCGTGACCCCAAAGTTGTCAAAGAAATGTGAGAAACACAATAGCTAATGTAGTTTTTTTCTGCTTTTCTGCTACTGTTTACTTGTTTAGCTCAAACATATTTAGCCGTAGCTGTGGTTGTTTATACTTTTTTAGTCTGTGGCTGTTTTTTTCTTATTTTAGTTCTGTTTTGTGCCCTTACAGGCGAAAATGTAATTTGCTTCCATTTACTCTCATTTATTTTTGCCACTCATCGCTGACGTTTAGAATGCTGTGATGGCACTGAAACGTGATCATTAACTTAATTAACAATAGTATCTCACCAAAGGGAGGAGGTTGTGTCTCGTTTGAGGGGCAGGTGTGGCTCTGACCCAAACCTCTGCCGTAAACAGCTGCGTATATGTTCAGGACCTTTGGGGGTTTACAGCGCAAGACCAGCCTCTCCCCATCACAGGCCACATGCTGTTTGTGCTCAGCTGAGGAGAGAAAACACAGAACTAATGATCCGGTCACAGCGGAGAAAGATGGGAATGTAGATTTAGTGTGGGAATATGCCAGACAACATTCATATAAGCCGTGACATATCTAGAGCTTGATTTATTTATTGTTTAATTGGCCATGTGCACAGAATGTAAGTTGGCTTGTTTCTAGTCAAAGTAGCTAACTTATGTACAACTGGGCATTTCCTGTTCTATTCATTTTTACTAGGTTTTCACTTTGTCAGTCTAAGAATACTCATAAGATCAGACAGTGAACAGGGAGTTATGTGTTTATAAAGAATGTTTTATGCTAACGCTAACAGGAAGTATGCACATATTGCAACTGATCTGTTTCAAATATAAACAAGCTTTCCATGCACAGAGTCAATTAGACCAGATATAAAAAAAAAAAAAAAAAAAAAAAAAAAAAAAAAAAAAACAACTTAATCAATAAAAAAGCAAAACAAAGAAGAATCAAATATAAAAGAACAAAGCAACCTATAATCACTTTACTAATATCATACTTATATAAATACAAGACACATACCTCGGAAGTATTTGTTGTTTTTTCAAAATAGTGTTTTAAAGAAATTACATGGAGGCTGCCATTTTGCTGTGGTTGTGACATAAAATAGTGTTGTCAAGGTAACAAGCGTTAGCAGGTAACTACGGGTAAGCAACATGTCCTCAGTCCAACCTTTTCAGTTTGAGTTTGGCCAAATACAGGAAGATGATGTGGAATCTAGTGACACTGAAGATAATCGAGAGGAAGAGGCAAGAACTGGCACTGTCAGTGGTGTTTTTGTGGCAACTGTTCACAGATGGAACCGCAGGAGTAACCATGACAACACTATTTTATGTCATCAACCAATGTGGCAGCGCCCAGTGGCTTGAAACAACATAAACAATGACAATTTTATTTAAAATAGTAAGCAGTTATATATTTGTTTGCAGTTTGTTTTAATAAACATGACCTGTACTTGCATTTTAGCCACATTTATCTTCATAGAGTTTCCTTTAATATGTACTGACACCTATGATTCTTGTTGGTGTAATAAGTGAACACGTAGATAAATATGTCTGTGTGAACTATTTTATGTAAAATGAGGGTAGGATTTAATAAACTTGCTTCCTCATACTCCTTTTGAACATTAATGTTATGTAAATATTTTGCTAAATGTCTGCTCAAAGGTTTTTATCGCAGTTGTAAATACTTAGGTGTATGTACATGTATAAATATGCATATGTACATGTGTGTGTTTGTGTGTCTGCATATACAGTATGTATTTAATTTACATTTACAATGATTTATAGCTGGCTAAGTTTTGGCATTTGCACTGGTTGACCTTGATTCTGGCATGTATTATTTCAAAAGCTCTACATTACTACTACAGACTCACATCAAAGACTCACTAATATTCAGAAGTACTAAAGATGAAAATACTTGAGTCCTTGAACTTACTTGGTTTGCACTATAGTCCACATGGAGGTATTTGGAGGTGCCTGGACATGGATCCTTCCCAAACAGCAGATGGTTAACAGACAGTTGGCAGTCTCTATGGCTTTGGCACTCAGACAGAAGCTTCTGCAAAACATGAATATTAATTAGTGTAAAAGAACAAATTCAGATTAACAACAGTGCAAATATAGTAACAGATTATTTGACAAGGGCTAAGTGTGTTGATCCTGGTCTACAGAAGGTCAGAAGTACAAAAAGGATGAAAAAAACAGCCACAAACGTTATAATGGTAGGCAAAGGATGGTATACTGTATATGTGAACCTTTATTAACTCATTCATTCTTATTATAGTAGCAATGTTCTTTACAGCCGTGTTACAAGATTAGTTGAACAAATGACACTTCTTATTTCGAGAACAACTGTGCACTGCCTCTGCCTGATTATAAATAGTGGTCTTATAATATACTGACATTTGTTTCACACTTACAAATGAAAGCTTAAAAACTATAGACAGCACTTAATCATTAAAAAAAAAAAAATCTCCAATTGCAGCTGCCCATTCCCCTGGCAATGACAAAAACATTTACTCCCCCAGTCTATAAAGCACACCTGTAGAGCAGTAAAAGCGGAGCAGCTGTGGTTTCGGTCCGGGTGTGAGGACTCTGGGTGAGGTTTTTGGCACAGCCGGGCCTCTTCGCTGCCATAGAAGGCTGACTGTATGGAGATGGTGGAATGTCTGGGGCAGTGGAGGCGCAGAGGCTGACCATCACAAGCATGAGTTGAATGACTGGTGATGATCCGGGACAGGTAGTCTGAAATACAAGCTAAATTTGTATTCAAGTTGATCTTGAAGGTACAAAAAAATGTTTGTGGCAAGAATCT
This sequence comes from Mugilogobius chulae, assembly GCA_038363315.1. Lineage (NCBI taxonomy): Eukaryota > Metazoa > Chordata > Actinopteri > Gobiiformes > Gobiidae > Mugilogobius > Mugilogobius chulae. Next base: position 29,313,770 of record CM076399.1, on the reverse strand, counting down.
TTGCGCCAACAAATATTTTAATTTGGTCGGAATAAAGAGACACCACACAAAATCCTTGCAAATCTAAGGTAATCCAAGTCTAAACAGGTTTTTATGTAACTTTACTACAATCTGCTCATCTTCATTTGGCAATAAACTTAATCATCTTGCATTAATTAAATGGCAAACTAATACTGTTAAAAGAGACCTATTGTGTTTTCCCAACTATTTAGTAAGAAACTAGAACAAATGTAGTCAGAAATGTACCTTTTGTTTATTGTAAAACACAAAATTGATCTGCTTAAAAATAGAAACAGCTCTATTGACTTCATGTTCAAAACTGCATAATTGATAAGCCCCGCCTCTTCATTTTCAAATGTAACTGTAAGAAGCAACAGATTTTGAATAAGTACGTATTATTAATGGAAAGTGGCTAAGGGACAGTTTTGAACCATATATGCATTTGATTTATGATAAGTAAACACAGACAAGTAGGAGGGGATGGGTGGTAGGTGAGAACAAGGATTTTCAGAGCACTTGAGCTGCAGCTGAAGAACAATACAAGATTACTCCAACATGCATAAAATCAACTCAAATATAACTTTGAGCAAACTAATGATGAAGGGATGCCATTACAACAAGGTTAAAATCTTTGAATAATACATTTTACATATTAGGACCCTTTTAAACACACATTCTTCTTACTTAACTCTCCTTTCGCAGATCTGACCTGTAACTTGCCTTGGATGTCTCTCAAAACGCCACACATTCTAGGTTCATTGAGACAAGCAGGTGATCCGTAAAGTTACATGATACATCTTTAAGCCAGGCTCAGGACATCTTTCATTTTAGACTTCAAACATAAATTGTGGTCCCTTAAAGACTGAGAAAAGAAACAGGTGGAAATCTTAGCTCTAGTTCAATAATTAACACAAGAAAATAGGCTACTGTTGAACTGTTACACTGTAATTATGAATTTATTTAGGTTTAAATCCATCACAGTGGCTCTGAGCCAAAAGCAAAGTGCTAATATAGAATTTACAGATTAATGATTTGTCCAATATTTGCTCTAGTCTACAACAAACAGACCAATGATGTACCTTAGGCTTGAAGTAACTTTATTATCTAATCAGAAAGAACTGCTTAGAGGCAATAGATTGAAGAGAATGCAACTCCAAAAATTGTATTCAATAACAATATTCACCTGTCAGACTTGTATAAACTTGTGGAAATTAGAGCAGCTGGAGTAACAAATTTTCATATGCCTAAATTATTTTGTCCTTTAGTGTAGCTTTAGAACGTGTTTATTCAGACACGAGTGAAGCAGACTTACCACACTCTTCACAGTCAATCAGCTCTTACACCAAAGGCCATTTAGTGACTTAAACAGCTATTCTTACTTCTCATTTTTATTTATTTAGTAGCAGCATTAAGCACAATAGCTGTTTGACAAAATAAAATGCAAAATAATCAGAAAACCACATGTGGAGGTCTGATTTTTTTTCTGCTGTTACAATAATTAAAATGTACAGAATAATAATGAGATGACAAGAAAATGTTTGGTAGCAAGAGTTCCCAAACTTTCAGACCGGGATATCCAAAACTACCATGCCAGCGACTCACGACCCCCACTTCAAAATTCTTATGATTTCAAGTTGTAAATCGGGTCAAAAAAAGGGTTTAATCTTAATTATTTTAGTAGTTTGTTGTGTTGCTTTACTGAAATTCATTACAACATACTTTTTTTCAATGTAAATAATTGATTGAAAAGAGAATAATATTTGTAAAATTACATCTTAAAGTCATCTTGCAATCCCCACTTTGGGAACCACTGCAATAGAGAACATATAAACTGACTTTTTTGAGTTTTTAATCGTGTCATAGCATAATATTACTCCTTCACAAAACACAACTGGAGTTTTGTCTGTAAGTTCTTTCTCCTCTGAGCCTCAGAAAACACAGCTCTGAATTTCCCAGCTTTGTGATGGGAGCTTGAGCTCTATAAGATATTATACTTTTGCACTGTTTTAGGTCCAATAATCAATCTGATCCGTGTTAAGCATTTCTGCAGCATTAGCAGCAGGAAGTACCAGTTTGAATATTTTATCTGTGTAACTTTTTTGAGCCAGTAGATGTCGCTCTATTAAGTTCTTGATGTGGGAAACACACAATATTACAGTTTCTTAAGTTCTAATATTAGGATGCCAAATCAAAGTTACTTAAGAGCATGTTTAGAAGACAAGAGCAATGCAAATAATACATCATGTTTGTCCATTTTTACTAGTCTTACTTGAGAAATCCGCCAGTCCGTTGATGCGTCTGATCCACAGCAGTAAACTCAGGTAGAAGAGACTGTGGCCCAGGTCCAGCCCGTGACCAGGACGCGTCCAGCTCATGTCTGTGATCATATTAAATAAATTACACTGCCAGCTGTGCCAAGTATCACGCTCAATCTCACTGCCCTCTTCATTTCTTTTCCAGGAGTAGTTTTAAAGCCGTGAACGTTGGGTTTCCTCACATCCCGCAGTTCCTAGAAAAGTCTGAGTAGAAGATAAACTGTGGCTGGTCCCGTGGCTCGCGTTAATGGACCGCGGAGGAGGCTGAAAATAGGAGCTGCGCAACAAGTTGTTTTGGAGCTGACAGGCGACACGAGAGCACGAGACCACGTAACTCCGCTAAAAACAGAATATTTGTGAATGAATAACGCTCCCGGGGAAACAGAGAAAGACTTACAGAAACAGCTGAGAGGAAATTATGGAGTGGGCGTGGCAGATAAAACTATTTCAGAGGGAGTGAGGTGAAGACAGGGGAATGACGCACTGTTTGAAGCCCCTTTTACCCACAGAAGAGGCACGTGTTTACGTTTGGGATAAGGCAGAAATAGTCAGAGCTGAGTAAAGATCCCAAAATGTGTATTTAAGAGAAAAGTAAGTACTTTTAAAAAACATTAGTCGAGAAAAAGTAATAAGCAGTAGTCTCAAAAAATGACTCGGGGGAAATTATTCAGCTAGAAAACTCTGCAAAGTAGACCTACAATTTATAAAAAATATTACTCAAGTAGGATAAATGTAACTGAATAAATATGGCTGCATAATACCCACTTCTGAAAATAATTTAATAAATTGCCATTTTGGGTTTTTATTCATTTGTAACAAGTCAAATACAAAGAGGTGTCGAAATAGTCTATATTCATCAATAAGTTCCCATCATTTATTCAAATTATGGATAAAGTTAAAGTTTGCATTGGTAAGTGGGAACCTAATAAAATAAGGATAGTAGCCTACTAGCTATGATAGTAGGTAGGGTAGGGGTAGCATCTTTTTCTCAAGTACAGTCATAAATAACTACTGCAATGTCAAAATGCAAAGCAGTGATCCAAAAAGTGCAGGCCAAGTATGTATATGGGTGAATAACATTTGGAGAAAGGACTAGTGCAATACAAACAATCAATAAAGCTAAAAGTGATTGTATTTTCATAATACTCCACGCTCTAACCCTAACACAAATTTCCAAGTTAAAACACATTTGTCACAGACTTTTAGAGTACTGTTTTTAGGAGTACTTCCCTCAGTCTATACAAGTAAAACTATGAGGGTTTCTTAATTAAATGTAACGGAGTACAAAAATCCAACCTAGAGTTGTTTCAATGGCTTCAACTGAACATCCTATAATCAGACTGCTCTTTTGAATAAGTGTCCATCAAATACATTGCTTTTCTCCCCAAATCCTGAACCTCTTCCATGGTAACCAGCCCCTCTACATGTCCAGCATACAAGAGTCAAGCTAACACAGATGTCCGGGTGTCCCACACGTAGGGGTGCACACAGGGGGGTGAGATTTAACATACAGAATGGACAGAGGGCCTCCTAATTTCAACCCTTCTCCGCACTTACAGCTTTAGGCACCCAGAGCAGCTTCAAGTCCCTTTCAAGAGCTTTATCCCACAAAAGCCAGAAGAATTTTGTTGTCAGTGTCAAGCCAATAATTGAGTTTTAGTGTAGAAACATGTCAAAAAAGCGAGTTAAATGCAAGTATGGACCTGTGCAAAATCATTACATTCAAATGATTTATTTTCAAACTATAAAAGACAACAATAAATAGGACAGGATACATTATTTAAACTCCATGCCAATCTCTAGTTTTGAGTCGAGTGATGCCTGAAAACAAGAAACACAGTAATTGAGCAACAATTATCTGGAGGTTTTGTGTGAGTAGTTTTTGTACGTACCAACTCTGTTTTTGCTTCTTGGATTTTGACTTGAGCAAGAGATGGGTTCTGTTTGAAAATAGAAAGAAAAGCTTGATTTAATTCACAATTAGCTTGGTGTTTACAAAAAATGTAGATATAAAAGTTTTCACTTTAAAATGAGCTTTCATTTTAAATTGAGCTTTTCAAAGAGCTATGTTTATTCACTTATCATTAGCAACTTCAGATTTGTATTTTGATTGACAAGTTTGAGTAAGCATAAAGTGCACTAATATAGTATCCATGTAATCCTGTGCAAGCTACAGTGTAAGTTTCTATGAATAAACAGGTTCAATTAGACTGCAGTTTTGAACAGAAAATCCATGGACCTGTTCCTATTACAAACTTGTTTAAGATCAATATTATGCAAAATTATGTCTTATGTACTGTATGTAACAGTAAAATAATAAATACTTCTAAAAACATGTTGTGCATTTTAACTTAAATACATACTGTAGCTATCCAGATGACTAAACACAACAGAGTGACATGGAAACCAAAAAACAACAATAACACCATGACTTCTACAGGGCAGTATCAAAGTGAAAAGGAAGGGGAAAAAACATACTGGGCACAAGTCCATATAAGGCTCCAATTTCTTTTTTAAGGGAACAATTTCTTGTTTCAGTGCAGTGACTTCCTGAAGAAGCAGAAAACAAAGATGCAACAATGATTAAACAGAAAATGTATTGCACATTAATATATTAGAAATTAAAATATATTTAATTTAAAAGCAGTTTTTACCTGTGACAGCTGAACTATGGATTGGTGAGTCAAAGACTTGTCCATGTTTCTGGATAAAAGCTGAACCTGTATGATTCAAAGTGAGAGAAATCTTTGACATTTGTATTTTTTTTTATTTACCCTAATTCACTGACAAGACTACCAATTTTAACTTAACTACTAGACTCTTTAATTCACTGTAAGTTGCAACATGGTAAATATACACGTGCTTTTTAAATTGTATATAGGCATTTAAAATTTTATTTATATAATTAATTTGTGTTATACAGTCAAAATTTTTCAACCAGTGTCAGAGCAGAATGGGCGATACATTATCACAGATACACATGAGACTATTGTGGTAGTTACACAAATGATAAAAAATAAATAATTGTGATGAAAAACTTTAATAATATTAACTAACAATTGACTTCAGTGGGATTACCTCTGCTCTCTCTCGCCTGTGGCCGAGCTCTTTTGCTTTTGTTGTAACAAAATCCATGTTGAGTAATCTCTCCTCTGCTTTTGCGCTTTCTACAGTCTGTGTTTTTATAGTTTTGTTTTTATCCCTGTAATGACAAAGATAAGAATTAGAAATGTAATATCCCTGTACATGCAACTGTACATCATAGTTAGTATAAAAAAGAACCTACTCTTGTAAGTTCTCGCGAAGAATTAATGTAGATTCAAGATTTTTTCTCAGGGTTTTGACATCCCGTTCAAGACGTCTGTTTGACTTCTCAGCTCCCAGCAATTCATTAGAGAGGTCGTTCACAGCTGAAGAAAGCTTAACAGAAACAAGGTTCAATGATTTACATGTATTTGTGGTCTTATATTCTGAACTTCGAAAATACAACATACTTTCCCAGTGAGATGTCTCTAATACCGAGAGTTACTGCACTATCTACTAAAGTAGATAGATAATCAGTGCATTGATGTGACAGACTTGCACAAGAAAGGCCAGCTCCTTGTAAGAGAACATCCTGGTAATGAGCACCTGGACAATAAAGACGCTTATGCTGAATAATGCATTTATTTATGTCTTTAACACAAATAAACTTAGGAGGGCATATGGGAACAGTTGAGGTGTAAATATTGACAAAATTAATATTTCTAATTTTGTAGCATCTTTTTAAAGTATTTAAATCCAACAAAAATGTGCAAAAACTTAAAAATGTTGTGTTATAAGCTGAAAAATGTTGTGTTCTAAGCTTTAAAGTGGCCCTTGTGAATAAATTAAGTTATTGAATTGAAATCTGGACATTAGAAAAACATTATACCATTATAAGTGTACTGAATTTTTGTATTAGCTTTTGCTGTACATCACATTACTTGTACATCATAATACTCACTGTCAGCCTGATATTCTGATGCTTTCTGATTAAGATCTTCAATGAGCAGCTCCGTGTCTCTGCACCGACCTTCACTGGCCTGTGATAGCTTATAAAGGATCTCTACAGTCCGAGCGTTCACTTCAAACTTCGGCACTGACTGTTCCCCAAACACTGAATTCAGCCAGCTGTTGACCTGACAAACACAATATAATTAAACTAAAACAGCTCTTAGACATCGTTCTAGTTTAGTTACCTGTTTTATCTTGTCATTCATTTTTAAACTTCCCACAAAGAGCTTTACAGCGGAATGTCAACAAACGTGAAGTGTTTTCTGTGCTTTTTTTTTTCTTCTTTTCTTTTGTTTCCCGCGCCTAAAACACTTCCGGGTTATTATCCAATCAGATGCAGCATTTGCTCTACGCGTTTAAATTCTGAAACCTATTTTTTTTTTTTTCGAGTAAAGATCTTAGAAAGCCGAGACTAAAGATGCATATTGTACATACAAAGTAAAAGAATAGAATTAAAAGAGATATATGCGACGCAACTTGGTTGTTCTTTACAAAGATAATAACCCCCCAAGCGAGTTATATCCGTCACATTAGTAGATGCTACAAAAAGTGACTTCTGCGAATAGTCAAAATCACTTCGTTTTCAATATAAATGTTATATTTTTGATGTATTTAAATGTATATGTACAAGTGACCTGTACCAAAGGGAAATAAAAAACTAAACCTGCGCAAAGGCGAAAGCGGAAATGAGTGACATCCAATTGTTTATACTTCTTTCTCCGCCTTCTTTTTGGGTTCAAAAAAGTGTGGGACAGAAGAAGTTCAGATGGCGACCAAGGGAAAAACAGCTCAACAACGTCACCCTAATGGTTTGGACAAGAGTTTTGACACGAGCGCAAACGTTTCACTTGTTGAACAAAAGTTATATGGGCACAAAGAGGACGAAGACGTGGACGATGACGGGCCTGTTGTGTTTATCTGCGGGAAATGTAAGCTGCCTGTTGGCGACTCCCTCTCGTGGGATGGAAGTGAGGACACCCAGAACCAGATACGATTAAAAAGTAAGAGTTTTGTATTTTGATGCCTTCAACACCATAATTCAGACATTTTAATTTCACTGCCTCCATTTTCTGAATTTCACTGAAAGCATCCACGAATGAAGCAAAGGTAGCCACTTGAGGAATATGAACAAACAGCATAATTTTTACATAGCCTAATTCTATAAACCTTGCTTCATTGGTGTTTTCTAATATTTTCAAATTCTGAACTAGTAAACAAACATTAGATGGTGGTCCAAATTAATGTTAGTGCATGTTCACTAATATTACTATCATATACCTTCACCTTCACTTACTCTTACAGTTGTATGTTTTCATCCTAGAAATAACCAATAATGTTGTGGTTGGAAAAGAAAAGCGAATGTATGAACCAGACAAAAGATCTCCATGGTAAGTGCTACTTTAAATACTAATATGTCCCACTTTAATTTAAGCCATCACAAGAATGGTAAAGCTAGTCTGAATGTAAGTTTTTGTAATAACAAATAAATCAGGGAGCACTGGCCTACTATGTTGTGTTGTTGGCACATTGCACTACTAGGTAATATGTTATTTTATTTTTATTGGCCTTTATTAACCAGGAAAGTTACTAAAGTCACTGATGATGTTATTGCAGTCATTATATCCAGTATTTCCAGAAATACCAAAGACTATAATGGTCCCACTTTGTCCAAATCTTACCTCCACTGTTTAAAATATGCAGCCATTTTGTACTTTAATCAACGGAGCTGGGGCCAAATTGATTAGAGCCAGAGTTGATCGAGGGCTGCTTTTTAAAATATTGATCCATTTGTGTTACATTCAAATACACAAATAAAGCATATTCAGATTTAAATTGTATCACAGTACATTACGTAGCATTATATTAAATTGACATACCGTCATTCCAAGAACATTTGGACAAATTGTATGCAGCTTGCATTTTAGAGGTTTTATAGTCACATCTCAGCAATATAAGCCCTTATATTTGGCGGCATAGTGCTCTTGCCTCACAGCAAGAAGGTCACGGGTTCGACTTCCGCACGGGCCGGGCCTTTCTTGTGGAGTTTGCGTGTTTCTCCCGTGTCTGGGTGGATTTCCTCCGGGCACTCGGTTTCCCCTACCAACCAATAACATGCACTTAGTGTAATATCCTCCAGCTACGGTAGTCTGACCAAGCCTAGCAAGAACATCTGGAGATGGGTCCTTGAGCGCTGCACGGTGGAGATGTTCTAGAGGCATTGAAGGATGGGTCAAATGCAGAGGACAAATTTCCCAACAGGGACAATAAAGTATTCCTTACTATCTGTTCTGGTCTCTCCTCTGCACTAGGCTCTAGTGTACTCTGGGACCTATAGTTGAAATTGTTTTGTGTTTGTCAGGGGCCACTAATCTATAATAATCAGAAACCATCCCGGGGGCCACATAAAATCATCTTGGGGGCTGCCAGTTTGACACCTTTGTCAAAGTGGCAAAAGTGTCTTATAAATCTTAGAAATAACTTTTTAAATCTTAATAAGTGATCGCTATTGCTGGGTTGCAAATGATATCACAACAGTTTAACAATAATCAGTACAGATACGGATAGATAGAGCAGATATTGTTAAAATACAGAGAGTTAAAGTGATTAAAATTATTTATAAATTTATATAGTTGAATTTCTCTGGGTTTTTTTGGGGAGTTTTTTTCGATTGAGAAAACTGACTCCGGCGCCCCATCTGGGAGTATGACATCATCACACCACAAATAGGTTTTAGGCTTCGCTTGTAAAGTCATACTACACACACAGAAATACAAAAGTTTAGCATGAAGCCTTCTTATTTTCCAATAGACCATCATCCTAAACCTTAAAATATAGTCAATAACATTACTTAAAGTGGCAAATCAGCAAAAACATTATGCAATTGTTAATAATGATGTAATTTGTGGTTTAATGACACAAGGAGAGGCTCATTGAATATTACCTGCTTTGCCTTTATAGCACAGGCTTGAATAACACCTCTGACTCTTTTACTAAATGTTTTGTTCTCCTGGTAGTCTGATTGTGGATCTCATCTGCCAAGGATGTCGTTCTGTGATTGGAATGGTTTATGCGTCTACACCGAAGGAACTGGATCACAAGAGGTTCACATTCTGTCTCAATGTAGCCGACATCGACAGGTACGTTCATTCATGAAAGAAGCTCGTACTAAAAATAGGGCTGGGCAATCTGGGGATTTTTTTTTGTGTGTGTTTATGTTTTTTGGCTTGAATATAATTATAAACGACAATGTGACAAATCAAATTAAAGGAATTTGGCTTACAAGCTCATGTTGCTCATGTGTTTTTATGAGAATGGCTTAAGATTATTTTAACTTTTTTTTTGTTTAGAAAAAAAATTATCGAAAAGCACTCTAGAATCATGTGCTAAAATATGTATTTAAAAGTCTTTGTTACGCATTTACACGTTTCCATTCATGTTGCAGTTATGTGCTGGGCTCTGCAAAACAGATGTTGTCAGCAGAGGGCCCCGATGAGCAGCCTGTGACTCTGGAGTACCGAGGCATTGTGGAGAAACAACTGGAAGAGGTGAATTATTACCTCTGCTTCTCTTTGTCTCCTCCTGGTTTGGTTTGCTACAAAGCTGTATTTTCTTTTATATACAAATAACATTAAAACAAAGTACTCGCACTTCTATTATGCAAAATTATGACGTATTTTACTAGAAAAACCCAATCTACAGGTAGCATGAATTATTAATAACTGTGATATAGATCTACAATAACAAATGTAGTGTAAACATTTTCTACTAATTACTTGGCACTAATTTGTTTCCGTCTCGGACCGATTGGCTGTCAAGGCTTTCACATCATTAGCTCAGAGTAGTTTACATTGATTACTAACTCACAGGTTGAACACGAAGAATGACATCAGCTTTGTTCTGGGAAGACCTCACTGCCCTGATCGGCAGACCCTTAGATCAGACATTACCTCATCGCACTTTGTTTGATGTCCGACAAACAAATAAAAGAGTAAATAAGTATTTTCAAATAGTCTGTAATTAAACAAAACCTACAATATAAGTTTAATTGAATATTTTTACATTTAAATAGTTGATTGTTAATATTAAAATAACTATATCTATCTTTTAGGATGGTGACGCTAGAAAAGCTGATGTCTGTTAAATTTCTTTATGTAAAATATATAATTTCCTGTTTTTTGCTTCTTGTTTCCTCAACATTCCCTTTGTCTGATTTTAACATTAGCGCCAATTGGCCTGTAGGTGGCGATGGTGAGTCACAATAATAAACAGCCATTTGGACCGTGGACAATAGGCGCGAGGGGGGTTTGTTGAGGAATCTTTGTTCAGAGGAAAAACATGTTTTGATCATACAGTGGCTCTGGCCCTTCACCAGCAATGTACCATTTCTTTCATTAGAAACTAGTTTATTGGCATTTTTCTCCCTGATTCAGCTAAACAGAAAGGCAACGATTCTTTTTATGTAATACTTACCTTTAAAAAAAAGAAAAAGAAAGAAACACACACAAAAGATAAGAAATTAAGCAAATGTATTGAATTATGCAAATGCACAGTTTAGTTTTTAGGCTTTAGGAAAGATATTTATGACAGTTGCTGTAATCATCTCTTTTACTTAAGCCAGATAAATATTTGAATGATTTAATAATTAATGTTAAAGCAAGAACTGATGACTGAACAAAGAAATGGTTGTTGTTTTTCAATGTCACTTTACCATTTTCTATCTAGGAAGCACTTCATTATTGTCATTTTGAACAACAAGATGGATCCAGGTGTTACATTTGTAAATAAAAGTCTACAAGGTTAGTTTTAATACTTTTTATGATTTTGTTTAAATCAGTTACACTTAAAGTACTAATGGTTAAAATGCCTATTAAATCTGCCTTGGGATATGGCATGGTTCATAAAAAATATAAAATATAATAATAATAAATGCTGTTACTTCCAGAATGTGCCACAGAGACATATGATAAAACTATATAAAGGTAGTGAGACAACTGTATAAACAGCTGCATTAAATGTTGTAACTTATTTATTTGAAAGATAAAGGACATATTCACGAACACAACAACATAAAATATGCTGGATTTAGCACTGAGGTAATTTTATACGAAGTTCTTGTCACATCAAACTTTATTTCTATCTATAAATATAATCTCATATTACTTTTAATAGACACCAGGTTTAGTAATTATCATTTTGAAATCTCCACTGGATTTTCTTTAGGCAACGGAAAGTGGTTTGATGACACAATCTAAGCGCTATTGGCATTATGTCGTGACTTTTCCAGAAGAAAAACAGGTTTTAATTGACCTCACGTGAAGTGAAATATGCTTTATGCAAATTTACAAGTGACAATTGATTATTATTGACAATGAAGCAACTGTCAAGTGCCGGTGGCCTCAATTGTACTTTGTTCTATCTAGAGTAACCTGTAAAACATAGTCTTTCTTCTTTTTATTGAGGTAAGATTGTTGTTTTGAAGATAAATGGAAAAACAAAAAATTAAGTATATTGTTTACAGTAAAAAGGCAACAAAAAGGCTGTTAAAAAACAACAACAAATTAGGCCAAATAAAGCTAGACTGTGATATTCTAGTCTGCTGATCACTCCTATGTGCCTTAGTTAACCAAAATTTGTATTAGTAAGTAAGCTATCCGATCTGCCATCGTCCGCCTAAAATTAGTTACAAAGCACATTTCAATCTTATTAACATGAAAATCTCATTTAGCTGTTTTTATTTTTTGTTTTTTGTGGTCTTGTGAAAGCAGTTTGGGTCAGATATTGGTCAGATCATTGAGACACTTGCTAGTTTTGATTTTAGTTGTCTTAATCGATTGGTAGCACGTCTTAAATTTACCCAGTCAAGCCCAGTTTTTCTTCCACTAATACAATTACAGACATGATTAATGCTTGAATTAATTAGTATCGTCTGGATATTGTAATCGAAATATGTCAAAAATGTATCACCCAGCTCTACATGTAAGTTTTTCAGGTCATGCACCCAAAATCTATTTAGATAAAATGCAAATTAAACCACGCTGAACGTGACCACAAACAACCTCACAGGATGAGTAAGCAGTCTTTGTTAGGACAGGGAGAGACAGATCCAAGTGTTTTTCATGCACCGATCTGATCATATTGATCACATATTGATTAAGCAGATATCTTGATTGGGCCTTTAATTGGCCAATAAAAGATTAGTTATTGGCTAAAATTACCCAGAAAGTCTCATATTGTTTGAAATAGACCTTGTGCATAGAAGTTGTTTTTTCAGATTGTCAAGCTTTAGCGTTAGCATTTAGACACCACACTCCATTTATAAACACACTTTGGTCCTTTGGCGAAATATTCATCTCATTTGTCAAGTGTTTAACAACAATTCACTGTTCACTGCCTGATCTTAAAGTTTTTTGTTTTGTATTTTATAATGAAGTAGTGAAACCCCTTAGAAATGAACTAAACAAGAAATAAACATGCCAGCAGGAAGTTAGCATTTTGAAAATAAATAGCCAACTGAAATTCCGTGCACAGAGTCAATTGTATTGAAGTTGTTGTTACTTGCACAACTAATAAAAAATATTTTCAATCTTTACACTTTACATAGATTGATATCATGAAGATTGCTAAAGCCAAATTATTAAAATCGGTTGGAAGGAAACAATCTGGAGCAGTGCATCCTTATAGAACTGATAATGACAAACAGTATAAATTATCAAGCCAAATAACTGTTCTGAAGTTTTAAGTTGAAACTGAGGCAAGTTTGTGATTGTAGAGTTTATGGCCGACAACTTCAAAAGGATGGTCACTAGTTATTTTATAAACCAGTGTTTGGAAGTGAGTAAATAAACACCAACCCTGTATTTTGAGTGCTAATTTGGAGTATTCTGCTATAGATCTTTAATTTGGTGGTGTTTAATGCAGTTATTTATTTTTTGCTGATCTCTTATTATTGACTAGACCCATTAACTTACAGCAGGGCTATTCAATTATATTTACATTTATTTACATTATATTTTATATACAGCGGGCCAGATTTTTCAAAGGTCTATGGTCTGTGGGCCGAACAACAGGACTGCCCCAAGAACTTATTGTTTAGTAAATTGAAAATAAGTCTAAATTGCTCTGTCGGGCTTAACTAGCAGAGATAAATCAAAACTAGAACGTGAGCAAATCAGAACAACAGATAAAGGACGAGGCTAAACTTAGAGTTAATCCAACTGTCTCTAGGTCTACATTTTTGCTTCTTCAAGGATGAACCATAATTTGGAACAAGACTAGAGCACAATTTGTGAACCAGAACAAAACTGATCCATGGTATTTGATTAAGTTTATTTAAAAGTACTGCAGGCTAACTGAATACCAGATCTAACCAAGAAATGTGGCCCACTTTACTATGATGGCCCAGTATATTGCTGTATATGCACCACTGTTCATTGTAAATCAGATACGGAGTGTTTCCCAGGTTTCTTTACAATGTGGTCCAGTTCATGGCCCATTTTTCCAAGGTGGGCCACATCATATCGCTTTAGTGGGCTGCATTTGATAGCCCTGACTTACAGTATTACAACAAAAACAACTGCATTTAAAGGTATACATTTACAGAAGGCTATATAAGATATTGTGCAACTCAGTAACCTTACCCTACCTCAGTCCTTAAATAGTTCTCTGACTGAACCTTAAAATGAACTCTTTGTAAGAAAGCGTCCTTATAGTGACTTGTTGTAACTTGTTAATCTCTCTTCCTCCTCAACCATGTCATGCTCAAATCCAGTGAATAAACATGTCAGCGCTCATGGCATGTTTTGATAAGAGAAGCTTGCTACTCACCACTTTCTGAAACATGCAAATTTTCTTTGTGTGGCATGACTCTCAACACTCCGTTGAGTATCATTTCACTTTGCCTAATTTATGCAATACGTCACAAGAAATGACGACAACAAAAATGTCAAATAAACAATTGCCCAAAGCTCTGCATAAAAGGATTGTTTACACACACAGGACACAATGTTTTGTCTTTACAAAACTTTGGCTCTTAAACATACTCGGTGTGCTTTAACAGTCACAGTAATAAAATTGATAACTTTACTGCTCAATAAATAATATTTTACTTTTATCGACAATATTGACTCTTTTTGTAACACTTGGCGGGCAATATTTACACAAATTATTATTCATTTTTTGGCTTTTCTTGATAACTTTGTATATTCAGTGTATTGGTCAGTTGATTATCAAACAAATATGAAATGTGTATAAAATGCACAAAATCACCTTTATAATTTTATACTTTCTTATTTTTTTTATCTTTTTTTTAAATACCACCATTACTTTTTTAAAATACTATAATGATATAAATTATAGGCTATACCTAATTTAGTTTTGGTAAATCTTCAAAATAAGGGTGGACAATATATTCACCTTATTCACTTTTCTTATCACTGCACTTCCTGTTTAGCTGCATTTAATCTAGAATTCAGTAGCTGGGTTTATTTAAGCTGTCATTATATCTATATCTATTTGAGAATGCTCCACAAGACAGACATGTTAACATACCTTAACAGAACTAAACAGGAAGTGCGCTGCCAATAAAAGTGAGCGAGTCAGTGTCATTGCCCACTTTTGTACATAAAGCACACTCATTAGCTTTTCTTCTCTTACATTGTTTTATTTGTTTGGAAATTTTAATTAAGCGCAAACAAAACTAAAATGCCCCCTTACAGATTTAATCAAAGCAAATTATTGTAAAATAAGATCATTACTTATTTAAAGCCATAAATGCTTAATTAAGTTAGTTCCAGCAGCTAACTGTTACATTGGTGATGAATAAGTGGCGTTTTTGGCTTTATACGGGCAAACATTTGAAAGATAGACTCGCTAAATATCGCTATAAATAAAAAATATTAACTGTACACATACAAATTATGGTTTTAAAATAGGTATTTTTGTTTGCATATGAGTATTTGAGCTAAAAAGTGGGCAATGACAGGCAGAATAAGGTGAATAGCTTTTCCAGGCAATATAATCTTTTCAATATGTGACCGCGTAGCATTCTTTGTCTGTGAAGCCTTTTAATTGCAATTCACAAGTTGTTCCCATCTCCATCTCAGTCCTGGTCACATCTACAGCCTCTGTGTGTGCATGGGAGTGGATCTTAAATAACTTGAATAGTCTAAAATAAATACTGTACGTAGAAATATGATAAACGCCACCGCTGAGATGCCTTCAGTTAATCATCACTTATGTCATTATCACAAATGTTCTTTAACATGACATGTTTAGAGCATTTGCCCTGCCCGAGTTTAGAGAGAAATAGATCAAAAGCATCATTATTTTGTGATGCTAGGTTATTTTTCTTGAATAGTTCAATTTGATTATGTATCTCTATATTTGTGTTTTCATAATGAATTCTGTTTAGTTTAAGATTTTTTTTTCATTAAGTGATGTTTTATGTAGGCCTTTTTGTTTTTGTTTTTTAAACACAAACCAACAAACCAACACTTAAGCCTAAATGTGTTTCCTTGGTTGTTCCAATGGCTTTGATCAAAGTAGAAAAAAATGTACTTTTTTTGCTAGAAGAAGAATAAGCGCAAGAATGTTCCTGGAAAGGTTTAAGCTTTATAAAAAATTTTGGAAGTTTTGTGGCGTGGCCGTTTTTAAAACTACTTATTTTAGTGATAAAAATGAAATGACATTTGGCAATCAAAGATTTCTGGCACTTTGCCCGTGTCAAGTGTCAACATAAACCTTCAGTAGCAATATGCAAATTATTACAGCTCATGTCGTTGCATAACTGTTCTGATCTTGGGCGGAAGTATAGCAGGCAATTATAAAGTTTTTGCTCTTCAGTACAGTACATGGTACACAGTACACAGAAAAGTACACTATACATGACTCGCTATAAGAGCCAGGGTTAGCCAGGGTGCATTTTTTGTATGCTTTCTATGAAGTACATTAAGTTTACTCATCAAACTGGAAATTTCAAACACAACGGAAAAGTGTTAAAACATGTCAAATATCATACAAATATGAGTTGTGTAAAATTACACAAAAAAGATAAATATGATTTTTATGCTTGATGTATAAAAGTTTAATTTTTTTTTTAATCAATCAGCTAATTTTGTTACATTTTTTTTCATGCAACATTAAAACAACATTCACTCATATATAAATATATACTATACAGCCCAACAGACCCAAAACTCCTCCATCACAAAGAAACAAGAAATATATTTAATATATTTATGTAGTGCAGTGAATAATTATCAGTTTTATCCATTTGATTTCATGGCCAGAGAGAAACTAAAGGCATTATTTTGTGCCTTTTCCTATTCTTCAACTTTGTTCATCATCTGCCAATATAAGCTTCAGGACATGGAAAAGATAATACAATGTAAAATACAAATACAAAATAATATTAATATTATTTGTATTAATAAATAATATTCATTTAAAACTTTATAGGACTCTTATTATTAAATTATTACAGTTCCCTAAAATTAATTTTTAGTAAAATTTTGTTCAGCTTTTGAAGATTTGTCAAAACCCAAAAAAGGTTTAAGCTGCAAACATGAACTTTACCGCTCTACATATTTACCAAAGAAAATTAAGGCAAACATAATTTTTCTTCAGCGATTATGGTTAGAGTCTGAGTCATCAGAGGCTAAAAGTTCAGAGCCTCAGCTTCACAAAGAGGCCAGCCAACTTTCTGTGCTCCGGAGGATATAGAAACAGGTTGAATGTCATTTCTGCCAGAATTTTATTTGGCAAATCTGCAGCACGGTAAAACTAGTGTTTTTAGTCAGGCAGTTTGGGGGAAATAGGCTTGATCCATAGTATTGTATGTATTTGTATAGTATGTGTATTTGATAATATAATCTCTTTATCTTTTTTGTGTTTTTTTTAATAGATTGGGTTAATTTTTTAACCCAACCACATATCTTTTAAAATTAAATGACTATTGTTGTTTTCATATTCTTCAATTTTTTTTTTTCTTTCTGTCAGTAGACGTTCATGTCCACAAACCTGACTTACGGTAGGTGGACTCTGCCTGTTTCCTTTGAAAGGTTGTTTCTTTAATCTTTTAATGTTCTGTAATAAATTGAAGATAAGATGACCTTTATTCGTTCACAATCTGGAAATTCCAATGTGTTCTAAAGAATGGTTTTAGCGTCAAATATCTAAGACGGATGCTTCTGCTTGTTAAACTTGATTTATACTAATGGTGACAATGAAATGACATTTGGCAATTGAAAGGTTCTGAAACTGCGCCACTGTCAATAGACAACCTTCAGTAGCAATATGCAAATGATGCTACAAGTCATGTTGTTACATAAGTACGGTGAACTAGGGCAAAACTGGCTGGTCACCACAAGACTCACAATTAAAATTCAGATTTTGCAATTGATTTATTACTGATGCCATTCACTGATGTATGACTAAAGAACTAAATACAACTTAACAGCCTTTGTTTGTTGATCTTGTTATATAAAAAAGTTTCCGGTATTTTTACTGCTTTGTATTTCAAGTGAACAAGCTCATCATTTACAGTTAACACTTGGATTATTATGAAATTTGACAGAAACTTCTGACGCTCTGTTGAAAAACTAATCCAGTCTTATCTTGCAATCACGTTACCATGGCATCCACATTTACTTATGTTTTTTTAACTATCTGTTCATCAAAGATAAAATACACATTGGATGTTTTGTTAGCCTTTGTCATGACTCCAACTGAAGCCTAAAAGTATGAAATATGCCAATCTACCCAACAAATGTGTCACATTAAAAAAACAACAACATGTTAACTCATTCACTTCAGTTAAACATGCAATGGAGTTTAAGGAGAGACACTACAGGAACAATGCTATTGTATATTATTATGTAGCCTATTATAAGTCTATATAAGTGTATAATATTGATGATAAAAAATTAAACAATACTGCACATTTTAGTCAGTTTAATCAAAAACTAAATCCGATATTCAAAACCCTCCTTTTAAACAGAGCTTCTACTGTAATATGTCAGAAAATTTTAAAAATACATTTTAAAGGTGGAATAGGTGATTTTCACACTGCAAACAGGGTTTCGGTTTTAAATCTGTTTAAAATCTAAACATTACACAGTGGTCTAATTTTTTTCACAAAGTGTTGCATTTTAGTGGAAAACAAAAAGTTTATCAATTCAGAACTAGAAAAGTTAGCTACCCCAACTTTAATGTGACTTCATCCACTTTCCAGTTGTGGTCATTATTATACATACAGTGCTCTGGTTAAATTGCACAATAAATACATTTTGTAATGCTTTTTCTTTCTTTTTTTTTTCTTTTGTCTGTCTGTACTAAACTACAAGAGAAATTTTACAGCTTTAAAGTCTATTTCTTGGTCAAAAAGTTACATAGTGAGTTAAGAAGATTTAAGATATTTTTTTCTATTACCCTGGAGTAGACTCAAAAATGACACCGATCTTTAGACTTTAAACGCAATATTTTATATTAACAGTAAATTAGGTTGGTTGACTGTATGTCAACATTTATAATTTATTCATATGTAAAGAAAGCATATTGATGGGGTAGGAGGTTAAAGGAATACTGAATAAATTAATGAAAATGTTGTCATTATCAGCAATATATATTATGCTCTATATTCTGCACCAGTCCAGACTCCAAATTCATTGATTTTTGATCAGTTTCAATAGGTAGATAAATTCCAGACTCAGCTTTGTACCAACGGTTGTATAAAATATTACAGAAAGATAATAGTTTGGATTCTCCGGGCTAAAATTTCAGGATCTGAATGTACTGGATTGTATTTTGAATGAACAATGGTGGCTTTAAATGATTACTAATGTTATTCAATTTCACGAGAAACTGGTGATTCACTGCTTGGAAAAAAAATAAAATCTAGTTTTATCTTGCGTCCACTTCACTGGAATCCACATTCAACTTTTTTATCACCTGAATTCATCAAAGATAACCACAGTGAGTGTCTTTGTTAAAACAACTTCCAGCTAAAGCATAAAAGCATGAGCTGAAGTGAGCAGACGCGCCCTGTTTATTACTTGATTATATTATGTAGGTTGCAACTTAAATCCTTCATTGATTGTGTTTAGTCCCAGTGGAAGTCTGCTGTAGATTAAACTGACTTGAGTGGATTAATCTTACTTGATTTATTTCATAGACCTCTTTACTCGTGGGCACCATATCATTAGATCAAATGCATCATACTTTCATGGGAATTCAAATTGTTTCCTATCACAACATTTGCCTCCAGGAACAATTGAAGCATGACGAAAACTGGTTTAACGGCCGCTACTTTTGTGTCTTGTAAAAACTGAAGTTATATAACAAAAAAATAGTCTGTGACAACGTATTATTACTTTAATTGCCCTTCCTAGTCCGTCTTTTTTCCAGTGTAATAGTATAAATGACAGAACTGATATTCATGAAACTTCATACGAGGGTGACGCACAGGCCAAGGACGAACGCATTAAATTTAGAAAGAGATCAATAGCGGGCGTGCCTGGAAAGTCTTGGCGAGATGGACTGTTACAATGAGTTATGGCGAATGGCCTTGGCGGCAAGTGCACCCTACTCAGTTCACCTTCCTCTCCTGGACGCACGCTGAATTGAAAACATTATGGCCGCTTTTACAACGCAATTTATTTAGACAAATTTAATCTTGGAATGCTTGTGCGTTGATACTGAAACAGACCGTGCGCATGTTTTTAAATGGAGTGGCTCTATAGTTCTGGGAACACAGACTGTAGTTTATTCATGTCTTAGTCTCTCAGAGTTGGACGACCACTCACAGACAATACCAATGTCAAGAGTACAACCTGACAACTTTTAGAGCAAAACATTTTCAAGAAAAAGGACCATCATTTTAAATTTTTTGCCTAGTTCATAGTTAAAAAAAAAAGCTGAACGTTAAATTGCTGATGCCACTTTATGCTTAGTGTAGGCCTGGGCAATATGACAAAAAATTAATTTCACAATTTTTTTGGAGCCAGATCATGATTTCGATTTTATCACAATTCTTTTTTTTTTTTTCTTCTTATTGCCTTTGAGATAAATGCAATTATCTGCTTTTTCAGAATGTTCCTTCTTCACTGTCAGGTTAAACCCAGCTATTGTTGAGTTGCCAGAATGTCAGAGAGAAAGCGCCCAAGCCTTTGAAAAAAAAATCCCAAAACAAGTGACCTCAACCCTTCAATAAAGTTAGTAAAGTAATTAATTAATTAGAACATTGTGTCTCCGGAAAACAAGTTTGCAACAATTTCTAATATCAATAACTTTTAGACATGAAAAATGCTGCAAATCCATGTTGTCCATATATTTTTGTAAATCAAACCTGAAAATTTGCTAAAATCCATCTTTTTTATGACTTGAAAGTACATCCCAAAAAATCACAACCTTCAAAATTCATAAGAGACTTATGGAGCCCAAAGAAGCCCAAAGTTCTGGCAAATCTGAGGCTAAGAGAAGTAGGTAAAAAAGATCAGACAGATGCCTTAAATTGCAAAATGGGAAAACAAGATATGACCATTTCATCGAAACAGCAGATTGTCACAAAACTTTCGATTTGATTTTTTTTCATGATATTTCCCAGTCCTATTGTAGCATTGTCATAAACATAATAGGTTCTGTTCATGTTGAAGATGTGGAGGTGTTATAGGTCAGATGGTAATCAGGAGACAAATTTTTATATGAATGACACTACTTTGCCATGAAATATCTAAAGTTATTTCACAAATTTTTTGTCTGGTTATTTGGAGTAGTGACTAGACCCATTCACTTTTTGTACTACAATAAAAAAATTAATTGGTCGTCCTTTTAGCTGCCCTCCATAGAAAATATTTTCGGCCTGTAGAATGGTGTAAGGAAATTGTATTTAATCCATGACATATTTTCTGGCTCAATTCAAGTCATTAAATGTGCTACCTGCTATTTGAAAAAAAAAAAGAAGAAATATTTAGAAGGATATATTTTGAAGGAAATATTGCTGCATCTATCACTACCTGCATGTACCTTGCTTCAATAAAAACTCTTCTCACAGTAACAAACTCTGAGATATCAATGGCATTTTTTCAAATTATGTTAAAGCATTGTACTGGTGAATAATATTTAATAGAGATGGAGAACCATTAAAAGGTGCATTGTATTAATATATTAAATTGAAGGGTTTAGTCACTAATAGAAATGATCAGGTTCAACATGAATATATCTTTTGATTGTTCTGTTATTGTAAATGTAATCAGTAAGAAAATCTGGCATGTTCGACATATAAGTTTTCTCAAAAAATTTTCATTTTGCAATTGCAACATTGTTTTGTGATGGTGGAATTTTAACATAAATACCTATTTGATAATAGCAGTAAATCAATGTTAACAGCTTAGTTTATTTTGATTAAAGGAAATGTTTGTTTGTTTTTTTCTATATATGTTTTGTGTTATTTCAGGGGTGGACAATCTGACTTATGATATCTCAGTTTTTCGATGGAAAACTATGAGATCACAATGCAGTCATATCAATTCATCAATTATTCAGGTGTGCTGTTTGAATGGGGAGCTCCACCGCTCGTGTGTCAGTAAAAACATGTGGCTTGAAGTCAGACTTTGGAAGAAGAAATTTGATTGTTTTCTGTGTTAAATGGCAAAAATTAGAAGCTTGTTTATTTTATTTTCAAGAAATCATTCCAAAGTCATTTTTTTGTTGTTGATAAAATTAAATATAAAATTGAGATGAATTGCTGTGAGTTTAAAAACAAAACAAACAAACAAAAGGAGGAGGGTTGGTATTTTGCTTCCCAAATCACCCGGCCCTGTTATTACACTGAAAACTTCCTTCTTCTCTGTCAGCGTGTTTTTATTTACACAAATCTGACTTGTTTGCCTCTCCTTGTTTCCTTGGAATGGTTTTACCTTTGATAAGTTTTACCTTTCCAAGCAATATTCCTTTTAAAGTATACCACAGTATCAACAACTTTGTCTGGAATGTTCCAGAGAATGTTTTTTTATTTTATATTTTTATAGACATCCAGAAACTTTTAAAAGTATTTATTTTATCTACCATACCTTTCCAGTATCAACACAAGCTTTCAGAATGTTCACAATATTTCATTATGGAAATTATTATATCACATTGCATTTCACAACAAATTTGAAAATCAGTCAACGTCATTAAAAATAATCTTTTTATCTTTTGACAAGCGGTAAACCTCTTGCTTAAAAAACTCGAGCAATCATTGGCAATTTCACAGTGCTTGAGTCTACATCTCATCAACATCTCTAATATTGTGTAGCTCTAACTTATTTAAACCTTTTTTATGTGAATAATTTTGATACAATTTTTATTTTATATTTTAGTGCTGCTTTTCTACAACCATTGCAAATCACAGATTGGGTGAAAAATATATATTCATATATTTATTTTCAGTTTATTATTCTTTATAATTAGTCTTATGTTTTTTAGCAGCTGTGTCGGAGCAGTATGGGGTCAATTTCTAACATTCATAACAACTTTTAGACATGAGAAATGCAACAAATCCATGTTGTCCATATGTTTTTGTAAATCAAGCCTGAAAATATGCTAAAATCCACTTCTTTTGTGGCTTGAAAGTGCATCCCAAAAACCTTCAAAATTCATATGAAAAAAGAATCCCTGTGTTGCTTTAAAGAAGTAGTCTTGGCAACTCTGAGGCTAAAAGAAGTAGGTGCAAACAAAATGAGCAGACAGATGCCTTAAATCGCAAAATGGGAAAGCAAGATATGACAATTTCATTAAAACAGCAGATTGTCACGGAGCTCATGACTCGATTTTTATCATGATATTGCCCAGTCCTATTGTAGCATTGTCATAAACATAATAGGTTCTGTTCATGTTGAAGGTGTGGGGGTGTCATAGGTCAGATGGTTTTTCATATTAGTGACACTTTGCCATGAAATATCTAAAGTTCTTCTAAAGTTATTTGGGATACTGACTAGACCCATTCACTTTTTGTACTACTTTTTTTGAAAACACTAAATAAAATTAAATAAAAAATTGAGATGAATCGCTGTAAGTTAAAAAAAATAATAATAATAAATGAAAATCCCAAATCATCCGGCCCTAACCTGGTACACGCCAGATGGATCCGTGTTGAACTACGATTTAAGTTCTTCCACATTATCCATCTGGAACTTGACTCGCTGAAAGCGTTCGAGAAAAGGTGGGGTACAGTGAAATACTTCAAACTGATTGGGTGGGCGGCCTACCTTGCTTAGCCAATCACAGCAACAACTCGTAATGGTCTATCCAATGTCCGTATGGGATAGAACAAGTACTTGTCACACATACCGCTCTTCTTTCAAAAAGAAATTACTTCGTATTTCTGTTGAATCCGCATCAAAAGCAGCAGAAACACGTACATTTACGGGAGCCGCCGTCTTTGTTTAGCTTGAGTTAGACTCTGCGGCGACGCCAGGGCGTTAACAGCCCATGTTAGCCTGCCCTGCTACAATGGGATTGGGCCTCAAAACCACGCTGCTGTGATGTGAGTGGGTGGAAACGCCACTGTTTCGGACTCTCAAACCAATCGGGCGGCTGGAAGGCCATATGGTTTATCTCGTGTTTGTGAATTCACAAATATCGTGATATAAACCACCTGGCTAGCCAGGTTAAAGGTGAGGTAGGTCATTTTCACACTGCAAACACAATTTAGGTTTTAAATCTGACAACTTCCTCCGTTAAATCCATCGACACAAAGTTATTAATAGACATGTAATCATTTTGGTTGCATTTTTGGCTTGTTGACCTCTTTTTGCAAACAACAAAGTGAAACTGCGGAGACCACCCCAAGCTCAGCCAATCAGAGCGCAGCATTCAGCTCCTGATTAGAACTAAAAATCTTTTTTATTCAGCCCAGACAGTACTCAGAGGGCTCATTTTTTCACAAAGTGCTGTACTTATTAGATACTTTTTAGTGCAAAGCACAAAGTTTACTAATAAAAGTTAGCTACCCCACCCAGCCCTGTTATTACACTGAAAACTTCCTTCTTCTCTGTCAGCATGTTTTTATTTACACAAATCTGACTTGTTTGCCTCTCCTTGTTTCCTTGGAATGGTTTTACCTTTGACAAGTTTTATCTTTCCAAGGAATATTCCTTTTACAATATTCCACAGTATCATTAAACAACAACTTTGTCTTTATTAGGAATGTTCCAGAGAATGTTTTTTATTTTATATTTTTATGGACACATCCAGAAACTTTTAGAATGTATTACTATTAAGTATTTATTTTAGCAACCATACACAATACCTTTCCAGCATCAACACACAATTTTCACAATATTTTATTATGGAAATTATTCCTATATCACATTGCATATATATATATATATATATATATATATATATATATATATATATATATATATATATATATATATATATAATATATATATATATATATATATATATATATAATTATTTTTTTTTTTTTTCTATTTCTATTATTATTATTAGTTCTATGTTTTATACCCACCCTTCAAAGCCACTGGGGAAATCTGTTGGAGCAGTGCAGGGTCGGGTCAGGGGAGGTCAGACCCGCCTCGCTGAAGGTTATGCAGGTGACATCACAGCATTGTAAATGTCAGCAGTGAGTGGTGAGAAAGGACGTTTTCTCCTGTCAAACAACAACAGTAAAAAGCAGCTATACTCATAATAAATGCAGCATAACCAATTATAAGTCTGCTAAATACTGAGTTTGTGTCTGACATGTAAAAAGAGAAAACTATTTGAAAAACTTCATGTGGTTTCCATTTCAAAGTTAATTTGAGCAAAACAAATGTTCTACAGGCAGAAAATTTCACCAAAAAAGCAAAGCAGCACTTTTTTTTTGTTTCCACTCGTTTTGTCGTTTTACAAATGCTTTAGTACTTCATAACTTATTACGTGCATGTATTAAGTTGACAAGTATATGTTGTGTGTGATGTAGCTAAGGTAATGTTTATTAAGGACAATGTACAATTGCATTAAGCACAATGGCAGAGATGCTTGTACCAGAGGGTAGGATGTGAGGTTTAAAAATGTGAACAAGGAAAAAAAAAGTATCGTATTATTATTATTTTTGGCACAGTATAAGTAAATTCAAATTGTGACCAAAATGTTGAATCCCAAGCAAATTGCATCCAAGTTTATTATTGTGGCATTCCTGTAGAGCTGTCAAAAAGTATTAATTTGTCCTAAAACTAGTGTCAATTGTAATGTTAGTATTGCGAATGTGTGACTGCTCTTTATTTCGCAAAAAGGCAAATTGTGACGTTTACCTCTTTTCGCCTACAGTTTTTGATATAATTTTGCATTTCCAGACACTTATCGTGTTTTATTTATGTCCGTCTGCGCCCTCGTCTCCTGTGTATTTTATAATGTCACCATCCCCTTGTGGTGCTTTTTTAATGTCTTCTGTCTGACTGACTTGTAGACACTTGTTTGGATTTTTTCTCTCAATCTGTTCTGGTACACTCCCTGACCTGCTGCTTCTCTCTCTCTCTCTCTTTCTCTCTCTCTCTATTTTCATCTCTCCCCTTTCTCTCCTCTCTTAGCCTCATCTATTCGACCCTGACCACTTTCCCCTGGAGTCTGTCATTCTTCCATTTCTCCAGTTTTCCAATTATCTCATCCACCCCTCCTCCCTCTATCTATCTCTCCTTTCCCCTGCTTCCTGCTTCTGTCCATTGTTGATCAGATCCTAATTGAAATCTCTTTAAAACGCCCTGCCTTCTCTCCTTGCAATCTGAAACCCTGCCATTAACATTATACCCTGTTTTTGCTCTTTCTCCAGATGAAATTGTTGGTGGTGTCCATGGCGCAGAAACTTGATGAGATCGAATTTGGAGAGATGTGACGTACCTCTCGACTATGATAAACCTCTTCGGTGGGTTTCGTGTTTCAAGATGCAAGCTGCAGGCCTTTTGTATAAACAATCTTTACCTATGCTTGAGCCCTGTTTTCCATTCTCCATCGCTATCGCTTTGTCCTAGCCCTCACCTTGCACACATACAGTCGCTCTGCTCCTTTGTGACGCTTTTACCGGTGGCGAAACAAAGCGCGGCCACACTCGTAATCAATCACACTGTCAGCCGGCCTCTTGTGGTGCATGACAACATCTCCACCGGTGAAGCAGAGAAAGTAGAGCCGAGCCTGCACCCCTGAGCTGAATGTTTATTTGTCCAGGATTTCATCAAGATCCAACCTGCACATTCAGCAGAAAGCATTATCGATCCGGCCCCAACACAACACCACACATACACATACATTAGCCTTTGTTCTCTGCTACGAAATGGAAAGCCCAAACCACATCGTGTTGCTTACATTGACACTGTTGCTCTGCCTGGCCTGTAGCTTTTAAATCGTTAGACCCTGCACAATTTTGAAAAAGAAAAAATAATAATAAATTCTTAGTGGATGCACTATTGTGATTGTTAAAACCAATTTGCAATTTAAAAAGGGGTATTTTTGATCACATTCGTCTAAAGTATGAAAAGAGATGGTTGTTTGTTGTAGAGATTATGCAGATGACATCAGAGCATTCGAAATGTCAGCAGTGCGAGGCAAAATTTAATGAGAGCCATTGAAGGCAAATTACAATTTCTCCTGTAAGGACTCAAAACTCAACTAAAAGGTTGAAAAAACTGCTTCAGATAATAAATATGAACAACCACAGCTACTAAATATCAACCTTGTGTGGCAAAAAAAAAAAACAATTCTACTGTTTCTCTCACATCTCTCACCGACACAAATTTTAGGATCACTCACAGTTCAACGAAATACTTTTATGTACTTAAACCGTCTGTCCATTTGATGAGTTTGATGACTTATTTGTTGTGCAGTAAAAATGTCCTAAATCTACAACCATTAGCAAACAAGCCAATTAAAGTCTGCGCCGTTATCATGACAACAGAAAAACTATTTTAGAAACTTTCTGCCAAACAAGCGCTCCTTAAGAGAAATTATTTTTGAACATTTCTGCCAAAGAAACGCTTCTCAGAGAAAACATTAGGCCAAAAAAAGCTAAGAAACATATTTTATCAGGTGTTCCTATCATACTTTTTCCACCCAGACAGAATGTTGAGGAGCATTTTTTTTAAGTAAAAGACAACACTTCATATTTGGGGTCTTGGCCTGCTGAAAAAAAAAAAAGGGGAAAGCGGTGGGGGAAATATAATGTTAAGGCTTTTTTTTTACCTCTTTTAAAACTTTTTCTAGAGAAATAAGTGTCTTTTTGTATTTATTCAAGTCGAGTCACAATCAAATTTAAATGGAGGTTGTTGATGTGGCATTTTGTCAGAAAAGTAAACAGAAAGTTTTAAAAAGTTGTTAAAACAGGCCAGGCAGCACTAGCACTACATTAGCATTTAGCTTGCAGCTGCTGTTATATACATATATATTTTTGGACCGTTGGATCACTTTATACATCTCCATGTCTTCATATCTAAATTTGACACAAAATATATTCTTCTCAGCGTCTTTAGTTTTCCCATTATAGTGAGTGATAAAGCTGTTGTTTTGATTCACTGTCCATGTTAAAATTCCCCCATGGAAGTTTGTTAGTGTGGCCTCTGATGCTGACTGTATCTATGCTGTAAATCAGTGGTCCCCAACCTTTTTTCTTACAAGGACCGGTAGAGTCACAGTTTCTTTTCCGGGGACCGGTCGAGGTTGGGTAGCGCCAATAACAACAACGCAAAATGCATACAACTGATTATTGTGCATATTTTTAGCTCTTATTGCTTTAATTAGCATTTTATTTGGTTAAATGGCACAATATTTTCATAGTAAAGCACAGGGAAGTAGTGATAAACTATCAAATAAAAAATAAAATACATCTTAAAAAATCCTCTGGGGCCCAGTAGCAGATGGCTCGCGGACCGGTTTTGGGCCCCGGACCGGTGGTTGGGGACCCCTGCTGTAAATAATTGCAGGATTTGTCACTGAGATTGTCTGAGCATGGAATTTTTGAAATTGCTAATCATTGGCGTTAGCATTGACAGACAAACCCTTTTATACAAGTTGACAAGTTTCTTTAGTTGAAATATTCTCATTATTTGTACAATCTATAGTCTGAGAAAGCTAACAAATCACTGTTCACTGCTTGATCTTATGGTATTAATATATATATATATTTTTTTTTACATTTTAGACTGTAGCGAAAAACCCTATAAAATAACTGAACAGGAAGTGAACATGTCGATAAGATGTTAGCTTTTTTGAAAATAAACTTGTGATTCTCTGTGATATATTCACTTTATTCCGCCCCACCCACTTTTTTCTTGGCAGCACACTTCCTGTTTTGCTCTCTTGAGATAGCTAACATGTTAGCTTGTCTGTCTTGTCTGTCCTGTGGGACTAATAACATAAACCCAATGACTGAATTCTACAGGCTAACCGAGGCTAAGCAGGAAATATGCTGCCAAGAAAAGTGGGCGGGGCAGAATACGGTGAATAGTGCAGTCCTTTTGTTTTTTGAAAAAAACAAAACAAATTGACACTGATGCTGTGACCTGGTTTGCATACCTTTCCCAAATCACTAAATTTGACCAAATGAACTTAAGTAAATAAGTAAATATTATAATTATAAATAGCCACCAATCCAAAGTAATGGCAGTGTGACATAACTGGGTTGGGAAAAAAGTCAGATGTTCAGGTTCCTTCTTCAAAAAATCTTTCTCTTTCTTCTTTCCTGTGTATACTTTCTCTCATAATGAACCTCTTCAGTGTTCAGTTTGAATCTTTGTTTTGTTCATTTTTGATACTGTGCATTGTTTTGTTTCATGAATAAATAGTTGTTCTAAAATGTTCAAACTGGCACTTTCAAAATCACTTCAAACACATTGTGGCTAATACAGTCCCTCAACATTGCTTACTCAAGGTGTACTTCCAATGATTCATGTTCCAGTAATCATGTTAAGGTCTCAACTTAGGCTCAAGTGCTCAGAAAGTTCTTAGGCTGTACTTACTGTAATAACTCAAAGCTCAGCCTATAATTCATACAGAGCCAATATTTAGCAATACAAACAAAAATCTACTGTTTGCCATGTTGAGATGTCAGTATATAAGGGCAGGAATTATCAGTGTGTCTGCTTTTGAAGAGATAGCCTAATCCCTTTCTTACTCAAAAGTTCAGATTCCATGTAGGATTCACAATTGTCATAGTGAGTAAAAAACTGCTTGTTACCGTTAAATTTTACAATGAAGAGGCGGGGCTTATAAGTTCTGCATTTGAACAGGAAGTCAATGAACCTGTTTATATTTCTGTTTTAGATCAGTTTTGTGTTTTTCAGTGAACAAAATTACTGATCTGTTAGTATTAAAATGGGAAAACATTGTTTCCTTTAGAAATTATCAAATTCTTGGATGAAAGGTTTTTAATTGAATTTGGATGATTTGTTTAGAATTGTGGGTCACTTAGAATATGTGACTTTTTGTGCATATAGGCTATTTTTTAATCCACATTTAGGTTTAAATAACAAAAATGTTTACTTAGGCCTATATATTGTTTGTATAATTTTGTTTGGGAATTTATCCACGTTAATGGAGATAATCTTGTTTCTTGGTCCTTTCTCAGTTTGTTGAGGATCAGCAGCTCATCCCTCTTTGTAATTAAAGTATCTATTTGGCTTAACTGTATCTATTTGAGTTAAACCGTGAAGTTTGGGGTCTTTGGGGCTGATGAGAGCTTGATTACACATTAAAGGTTTGTTTACCAAGTAGCTGACTCAGATGTGCATAGCAACACTTTTAACCGGGGCAGGAAACCGGCAGCATGCTTTACTGTGCCCTCCCTTACCCACGAGGTTTCATCAGCCGCCGCACAACAACAACAGTAGGAGACGGCCAACCAGCACGCTGTATCCAAGGCGGGGTTGCGATGGTAACTAAGAGCACGTGCTACGCGGAGTGTCTGTTGCCATCTCGTCATCGTGTTGGCTGCCCGAGGAACAGCCATCCAGCCATACAGCTCTCTGTCAGCAGACCTGATCCCATGCTCAAACACAGGCGGGGAGGAGTCCATGGCTGTATCCCCCTCCCTAATCCTGGCATGATGTTTTTCTCACTGCAGCTAACCCCACCCGTTCATTCACCCCTCCTTCTTCTGATGGAGAAAAAACAGGCAAAACAACAACAAACAAGCCGCGTGGTGTGTTGTTGTTTGTGAACCTCGTGGGTGGCGCCGGTGTAGAACACCGGCCGTGTGTTCACCCAGATTTTGGGGATGAAGGAGCATGGTTCTGTGAGGAGAGAGAGAGAGAGGGGATGATGCAATGCAGTCCGGCTGTTGCTCTCCACATGTGCGCTCAAAGTACCGGTATCAGGGTGGTTAGACACATAAAGGTTGCTTACATTACAGACAGTGTGGATTAAGGGCTAATGGTGTAAATGAGGTGAGCCGGAGACTTTCCTGAACTCACTGAGCTGTTTTATATATAGAGCCATGTTGCTGGACGCGTTGCACTGTTAGGGGCAAGTATTGCAAGGGTTTCACCCCAGTCACCCTTTAGCCTCGACCAATCATTATCACCCACTCCTAGACCAACAGTGAAGCTAGAACACATGCACGTCAGTCAGAGCATATAGAGCTCTACAAGCGCTCAGGACAAAGGATGAATAATGCAGAGGCAGTGTCTGAGTGAGAGTCGCCTCCCCTTTTTCCCTCCTTCTCACCTTCCCTAAGCAATAGGAAGCAATGTTGCCATGGAGGCAATGAAGCCTCAACGCACAGCCAGCCAATCACATGCTTTCCTGTATCATGCATCCAACCAATGAGAACTCCAGTTGAGGCTGCTGTTGCCACAGACACTGAGTTCTGATTGGCTGAGTTCTGCTCTTTGATTGCATTTCTGATCTTGTTTTTTGAGAAAAAAATATCTCGAGGAGTGCCACCTGTGTGCCAACTTTACAATCTGTTGGTGATATTTATGTATATTGTTTATGCATATGCTAAAATTACATTTTATTAAAGAAAATACATGTTTGTTTGTACACTCTATTATTAATATTACACAAAATGTAATTCTTCACTAACCCAAAATCACGGATACCATGCCATAGATAGCTGAGAAACACAATCACATAAAAGCATGTCTTGCTGCTAGTAAATTTTTATTTATTTCATTGTAACCATCTGTTGGTGCTTATTATTTATCTGCTTTGACAAAGAACCACACCTCAATATTCACTCAGTGCTTTCACCAAATTCAGTTTTCCTCTCTCACTCTCTCTCACCACTGCACCACACCAACCTCTCATGGTTCTCGTGATGTGTTTTTTTTTCCCTTTTTCTACCACTTGTATAAACCAGTAATGAACAGAAAAGTGTTTCTTTGGTTCCTCAAGACTATTCAGAGAAAAAAAAACATTTAGTATTCCTGTCTTAATTTACGAGCATACATATTGCTGTTAATCTGGCAAATTTTAACTCAGGGAAACATCTGTTCGAAAGTATATATTGTTTGTTATTAACCATTTTACATTTAGACCAAATTATAACTTTGGGATCTGATTGTTCTTCTGGTGTCAAATCTGCCAGTTCTATTGCATTAATCACCTTCCTCTGTCTCTGATCAAACAGGAGATCCGATTGACCAGAGTGTAGTCTGACAGAATAACCCAAATCCCCTGTGGGCGCTTAAAGCCTCCAAGTTCATTACAAACACCTGCTTGTTTATTCCCCCACGTATCTTCACACAGGTACTCTCTCACTCTTTCTCTCTCTCTCTCTCCTAATCCTGAAAAGTGCTGACGGTGCTGGTACAAATGTCTTGAGGATGGACTGGGATCGTCAATGACTCTGTGTGGTCTTGAACTTTTACTCAGTGGCAGAATAGAGAGTCAAGGCTACAGACTGACAAGTGAAGCGATTAGAGCATGACACTTGCAATTGGTGTGTCAAACAATAGGAAGCAAGTGAGCATTTTGTGTTAAAAGTGGGAAAACTGATCTCAAGTCTTTATGTTTCTGTGGGTCTGACAAACCTTTGCACATTAAGTACCACAAGTGAGGTAAAATTTGATCAAAAACAATAGTAAACCATAGATAAGGCAGTTCTGAATGATTGGTATCCTAAAAGAGGATAACACATGATTAAATTTTACTTAATATTTGTTGAACTCACATATTCCATCTGTAGATTTCTTGGAATAATACCAGAAGTACACGTAGCACAGTTTGAGAAACTGACCTATGACCATCTGTCACTTTAACTGATGTCTGTATTTATCTATATTTGATACTTTCAAATGCTGCTCTTACATAAACATAGTCATACCAAAGTTATTTTACCTCATATCTATTCACAGTTGATTATTCTGTCCATCTGCTACAATTGTTCATAATCATAGTTACGGTATACATGTACATAATACTATAATACTCTATATTGACGCCACTTATCTATTTATCATATTCTGCACTGAGCTCAGCCATAGCAGACGCTTATTGTAAAATTTGTGTTTTTAGATTATTGTAACTTAATATATTTTTTATTTTGTTCTATTTTCCCGCTGTTCTTGAACTGTGCATTACAACACAGGAATTTCCCCATTGTAGGACAAATAAAGGATATCTTATCTTATCTAGACCGCTTCACCAACTACCAATTAAGTAAATAGTTGCTTCTACAACTAAAACTTTCCAAACAAATTCTAAACATATCAAAAATTCTTTTACAGCATTGTGACATAAGTTCCAAACAATAAACAATCCTAAAACTGAACCTAAAAGTGAATAGGACTAGAGACTAGAAACTGTGGTTAAACATGTCTTTAAAAATTTCACTCTGTAACTTTTTAGAAAAGTTTTTGTCATTTAGATGTTCTGATGCACTAAATAAATAATAATGGTACAACTTTATATTGACTACACCTTAATTGGCCTTAGTAAACCATGAATAAAGCATAAATAAAGCCTTAATTATTCATGAACTAATGGTGAATTAATAAATGAAAAAGTTTATTAATGCTTAGTAACTACTTAACTAATGAGCTAAGGTTAGGATTTAGGGTTAGGGGCAGGATTCGAGTAATTAAGTAGTTACTAAGCATTAATAAGCTTTTTCCATCTATTAATTGATAATTTGTTCATATTGAATTAAGTCTTTATTAAGGCGTTATTAATGATTTATTAAGCCTAACTATTCTGTAGTTATTCTGAAGTGTTAACAATAATAATAAACAGCGTGTTTTGAGTAGGCTTACATGGATACAAAATGAGGCTGGGTCTCTTTCTGTTTGTTTGCATAGAAACTTTTTTTATATATATATATATAGAACACTTGTTTACAACACAAAGAAGACCAAAGTGCTTTACATGAATAAAATACATCAAGAAACATAACATAATTTATGATAAAGCTCTAAAGAAGCTTCATAAACGACCATAAAAACATAAAATCATAAAAGTCACAATGCTAGGTGTTAAAAGCCTGTGTGTACAAGTAAGTCTTTAACCTGGTCTTAAACAGGGGCAGGTCAGAGACAACACGCAGACTCAAGGCCACTTGTTCCACAGGTTCGCAGCAACATCAAAGGAACAATCACCACACTGCTTGTACGGACCTGGGCACATTTAGAGCCATCTGGTTGGAGGACAAGAAGGCTCTACTGGGACGATGTATGATTAAAATGTCCCATATGTTATCCCTAAAACAATGTTCTATAGCTATGTTTTCCAACCTTTTTTGTCCCAAGTACCCTCTAAACTTAGCCTTGCGCTGAGTACCCCCTAATTCTCAGTTTAAGATAATAATTAGGTTTCCGAGCAATAAATTGTCAATTTTAGATACCCATCATTCAGTTTTCTTTTTATTTTGTTTTGTTTTAATGAATGTCATGCCCCAAAATCTTCCCAAAACTTTCAAACGGATTCAAAATTACTTTTAAAAAAAAACTTCAAGGTAAGACTGAACTACACCTCCATTTGAAGTCTGAAATCATTCCAAGTACCTCAACACGCTCGATAGTATGGTTTTAACTTCTGCTGAATTGTGTTGCTTACTTTTCACCTTCAAAATGTTACAATGAGCATCTTTAAATGTGTGAGGTTTAAGTATCAGGCAAAAATGATTTCAAATTAGCTAGCTTTTTATATATTCAAACTGTATAAATTACTTTCCAAAGGGGGAGGGAGGTACTTGTTCTTGCAGGAAAGTGTGAGAAGACTTATCCCTAATGGATCACAGCTTTATATAGCAGTACAAAAAAAAATAATAATAGGGCACTGACCCTCTGACAATGTGCCAAGTAGAAGAAATAATTTATTATATTCTGTGCTCCAACTGACAGTACTTCAGACAAATACTCCTATTGGTCAGTCTTAAGTGAGTGACACATTCTTTTAATTACACTGGGGTTTGGACTCTCAGAAGAAGCAGAAAGCTTAACTAACTATTAAGACCATTAATTAACTCTTCAAAGAATAGACATGGACAAAAATCAAAGTTATTACTCCTGCTGTTTCTTTAATCCCAAAAAGTTGACCTAGCCAAACTCTGCCATCTTGTAGTTCAGGGGTAAGTGCTCCTTCTAATCATCCAGGATTTCTTTCATCACATTGGCGCAGACACTGGAGCAGTTTGTCCTTATGCTGGCTGATCGATGCCCCCTCAGACATTGGGGTTTGGCGTCCTGGTGGGTAACTGTGGGAACAAAAGAGGCTGAAAACAGGATTAGTGTCACTGGACCTAAGCCAGACCAGATTGACATTTATAACGTCTGGTACAGTTTAAATTCACCTCTTATTGAACATACAGGAGACCATCCATAAGGCACAGTATTGATGTTCTAAGTTAATAATCCAGGCTTCGCTATTGATCTCGCACCTCGATCTTTCATTTGACTGATCATATGGGAAAACCTGTCGGGCTGGATTTTTGTCCGCTCTGTCATAATTAATTTCCCGTGTGATGATAAATATGTATTTACCAGGATTTATTCTGTTTATTCAGGATTATTCTGGTGCATGCTTGAGTAAATTGCTGCTTTAGGCAAATTTTAGTGCTACGTGTGTCCTGACAAATGAGCTTAAGACTTTTAATCATATTCATACTGAGTTTTAATCTCAAGCTTTTGAAATAGTGAATATATTTTTAAAAGATAACAATCCTGAAATCCTGAGAATGTTTAGTTTTATAATCTAAGGTTACAGCTGTTCACTACATAGCTACACATGAGATCCTTTAAATACTTTTTTATTTTTACTGTATTGCAAAATGTTTACTATAATGTATAATAATGATATCTCAGATGGTTTTAATTGAATAACTGAATGCATGTTTGGTGAAGGTGTTTCCGAGACAAAGCTGCTAACATTTTAAATTGAGACTTTGTTGCCATGGAGACACCATTTAAGAGGCTCCCAGTCTCAAAATGGAGGAAACCACAGCCCCTAATAAGCATTTTTATTCATGGTTCTACAGCTGTCTCTGGTGATCAATTTAGATTAATGACGTATTATCTTTCACTTAACATGTTAATTGACTTTTTTTTTTCTTTTGGACTATTTCCTGATTGTTAAAACATTGTTCAGCAGAGGTTGCCACAACAAATCATGTGTCTCACAGCCTGCAGTCATTTGCATATTGATCTGGCATCATTTGTTATGCCAAAAGCTACTAGCACCAATCTATTCAACCCTGTGGTCTTCCTTGGAGTCACTGCAAAGAGTAAACTAATGTCCTTTTGTAGTAACCAGGTCTATTATCTAAACAGGTTCAATAATGCATAGTATTTTCTATATTATATTGCTTTGAGTGCCTTGAAAGGTAGAAAAGTGCTGTATAAATAGACACTTACCATATCAATACTAACCTTTCAGACTTCAGTATCTAAGATGATGCAAAACAGGGTCTATTTTTGACAAAAGACTGCAATTTTCAACACAAAATGCTTTTTACATTACAATGTGGTCTTTGTTATGATGACATACAAACTAAACTGTTCAGGAATGTGATTTTTTTTTAGCTTTTGACTAGGATTCCTACTTTTATTATGCATTTTCTGAGGTCACCACAACAAATAAATTGACAATTGAAACAAGAATCAACGTATAAATCATTAATTTGTATGGCCTCATTGCCTTTATTTATTTCCTGTCTCACCAAATGGAAAACATAATGTGGTTTTGCCTTTTTGTAAGTGGTTCCACATCTAAGTTATTTGTTTTATTGCCCTAATGCCCAGTATGTATCTCCACTCCAGCCCTATGCAACAATTACCAACACTAATGGCTTTTGTAATGCATAATCACTCAGGCTTAACAGCAGCACTTTCTCTCTGTCATGTTTTATTTTTGGATCTATGTGTCTTTAGATTCACCTGTAAGTGTTGGACGGTGCAGACGTTGCTTTCACCCAGCTATCCTATTTGTCTCATTGTATACCGCCTGGTGATTTCTGCCCTATCCATGTGTCTGCACAGTAAACAAAGGGCTCGGGGGGTAATGCATTTTAGAGCCAGTTTAGCCCACTTTTATCAGCTTAGACCAACACCAATCAGACAGACCTGTTTATACATGTTGTCCTGTTTGTCTAATAGCTTTTCTGACCCCCCTCGCCTCCCCCTTTTGGTGTTATTTGTCCCGTCAGTGTCACCCAAAGAGGTTTATGTTGTGGGGGAGATTATGGTGTCTTGTTTGTGTGATGAGGTCTATCTAATGAGTATGTCTGAGTCAGGACTAGAGGGGCCCCTCAGCTGTCCCGACCATACGACTGCTGTTAAGGCTTTAGTTTATTTAGCACAGGTGCATCGTGGGAAACATATATATAGTGAGACAAGTGGCACCTTGGAGAAGCAGAGGTGTGGTTGTAAATCAGCAGGAGAAACGCTTTACTGTAGCGAGAAGGCCAATGTTCATTAACTCGCAAAGCCGTTAAGTGCTTTACAGATGATATATGCTTTAGGAGCTGTGTGAATTATATTAACTAGAAAGAGTGCTGATTATTGTACAATTGCTCTCTAACAGTCTATATTTTCTAGTAATGGTTAATATATTTATGGAAAAATCGTAAAAATGTCGAACATACAATAATGTGGAAGTCCTGGACAGTATTTCAATACATGCTGTGAACTATGAGTACAACAATATTCACAAACCAGAAGTCATTGATCCTGCCAAGCAATTTAAGAAATGTGTTTCGATTCAATATAGCTTGTAAGTAAATGGTCTTTCTAATAAACCAATGTTGTTCAATGTCGAGAAAACATATTCCTATGATCACAACTTTAAAATTTTGACTCAAAACAGTCCTCAATGATGCATGATGCATTAAACCCAGACAGAAAGCACTTAAAGAATCAGACAGACACATTTTAAATTCATTATAAATATTTAAAATACTTTATACAGCATAGAAATCTCTTGACACTCGAAACAAAACCATCATTACAAAATCTTACAAAAGACCCTCCCCTTTCCCTCGAGAACATATCAATCTCAGTATCATCAAGAAAAAAGGTACAAAGACGTGATTCTCAAAAAGGTGACGAAACAGTTTGTCAAACATTGCATGCAACGTTTTGATGGGAAGAGATCTTTACCGATAACAGTGACAAAGCCTAGTTTTGCAAATGGAAGCCTCAATAGAAAGTCCAATTGTATTTTTGCAGTAACTAAGATTATGATACATGTTTGACTTCATAGGATCTCTTCATACAGCACAGCGCAAGTGACAGAACACAGTAGTTGAATCTTATTTACAATTACATATTTCACATTGCGCCCCCAAAAAAGAGCACTTATCAAATACTTGCATTTAACACTTAGGACTATTGCACAGACTACATCTTTAAGACAAAAATGAAAGTGATTTTTTTTTCTCATGACGTTCAGTACCTACAGCATTTGGCGAGGTTTGTCTGTTTCGTAAGGCTTCGAGCAATTTTTTTTAAAAAACATTTTGCGTTATCTTGCAAAAAACTGGCTAAGAAAAATCACAGCAATTCTTTCTATAGTTTTGCTAGAGGTGCCTCTCACTATAAAAGTTACAGCTGTGAATTAACAGTGTTTAAAGTTGGATGTGTGGTTCAAACGGTACAAAAGGTGAATGTATCTAACTTTGCTACCTATCTGCTGTCTATTAGATCTACTGCAACACTGTGGCAGAATTCACAGACCGATTACTACCATTTGGACATATTATGAACAATGCTGTGAGGTAAAAGATGTCAAGAAAACACTCATTATTCTACAGATTTTGGTTTCAACAATAGTGCAGTGCCAGTCAGCCTTGAGGAGACAGTGCAGGCTGCCTGTTTAGCAATGGATATAGTTTTCACATAGACAATAATAATAAACACTAGAACACATTATGGGGCAGGGGACAGGTTGGGCTCTTTTAGCTGGTGTGAATCAGTAGAGACAGTTCAATTAGTACCAGTTATTACAATATTACATAAGAGAAGTAGATCTCTTAAATCTATAATACAGCGTTCTTATGACGGGGTAAGCGCCTATGTGCACACCTTGGATAACAATGACGTCCTGTCTGGATCTGGGACGTGGTCTGTTCATTGCTTAGGGATCAGTGTTAAATCTCATATCCTCTGTGTCACCATCTTTTCTTACATAATGACAGCAGTAACGAGACAATCATGATTAATTTCAAATAGGGCTGCACAAAAACAATTTATTTATTATGGCGATAACAGAAAATGCTTATCAAGTATTGTGTTGTGTATTGCAACAAGACTATGGCTTAGATAGAAATGTAGTTTTGTCCTAAATAAAAAGGTGTGTCTTAACTTATTAACTACATTTAATTATAGATTTGTCTCCGTTAAATGTTTGATTTGTAAAAACAAGGATATTTCAGCTATAATTTATAACTTACCATATAAAGAATAGTATCTTAAAATATCGCCACATTTCTACTTTTTGCATACTGCGTCTTCCTCATGCAGTGCAGCCCTATTTTTAATCCCCTTCAACAAATAAAATGGACGAAAGTGGCTCAGTAGCAATAAACAAAATTCACAGTTCAAACTAAGGCCGCTCTGGAAGACCTCTCCAACATCTGTACATTTTGAGAGATCTCGTTCTGTCTTTATAGTTCATTCCACAGAATCAGCAAAGCGTTTTGAGTGCGCCTGATGCGCAAAGCAGCGTCTGCATGGGATAGGGAGGCGGAGACACGACCTCCTCTACAACTTGTTCAGGACGAAAGGAAAATGGCTGTAACGGGACTTTTTTCTTTAAAATCTGTCCTATTCCCATTGAGGGGAACTTGCTGCGATGCGTGGGGCTCTCTGGGTCACTGTTACTACTGTTGTTCGCAGACGGATGACTAAAAGCAGAGTGCGGATTGAGAGGGTGGAAAGCAGATTTCGGCGGGCTGAATGCCGAGCTTCCCGGTGGGCTACCAATGGTGCTTGGGGGGCTACCACTTGTATCAGACCCCCCACACCAGTCTGTGGAGGTGCTCTTTTTGGGTTGCGGGTTGTTAATTAGAACAGGAGGACTTGGGATGGTAGCTTTCTTCAAATAGGATGAGTCCGGTTGGAAAGCTGAAACGTGCCGCGGAGGTGATAGTGTCCCGTTGATGAGCTTGTACCAAGGTGCCGGCGGGTTGTCTTCGATTTGTTCGGCTTTGGACAAGGACCCAAAGGAGTGCATGCCGATGGGTGAGGGAGCTGGCGGGGCGGGTACGTTGTGTTCAGGGCTCGTGTTCACTGGAGGTAACGTGGCCAGGCGCCTTCGCTGCTGTGGCTCGTTTGGGAAGAGCGGATGGATCTCCATGTACTCCATTGAAGAGGAGGCAACAGTACCAGGAGGGGCAAGTGGAGAGTTACGATGGCCACCAGTGATTGCCCGCAATAGACCTGAGGATAGAAGAAGAGATGTTTGAATTATTCAGTCAAACAAACATCATATACATATATACATTTAGTATATCTGCTTTTGTAATATGGCCACAAAATTGTCTTTTTTTTTCTTTTAAAATGAGGTGCGACTTAATTTACAACGGTTTGAAGTTAGGAAGAATTAAATTTATAGTCAATTTGTGGGTCTTGAGCAGTGCTATATAAGTCTAATGGTAATTAATTTTCCAAAAAGATAAAATATAACAAACTAACTACCTAATTAAGGTTATTATTTTAGTTTGACAAATTTCAGAAGCATAACTTATATGAAAATACAATTTATTTTATAATTATTTAATAACATTTTCAGATGAAACATGCTAATGCAGTATGTGCAATAATTATACATTTTTGTTAATTACATTTTAACTACATAAAATTTAGTTCAGTGGTTGCCGTTCTTCTATTATATTGCGCAGTTATAATATTTTCTAACCAACTATCTTTCATTGTGGCACTTTTAAACCCATTATAAAGACTACGTGTTTGAGTGTTGACCCTACGATAGCAGACGTCTCCTCTCGGATGGACCACAGACACAGACAGACAATGGGTAGGTGGAAGGAGGGGTGGATGGATGGACACATGGATGGTAACAACACAACAAAACCATGGATGACGAACAAAGACATGCATCAACCTACCCTGTGTGAAACAAGGTAAAAGCAAATAAATACATGCATTTTCAGACACAGACCAGATCCATTTTGGTAGATTCTTACCTGTTCTGTGCTTCTTTTCCTTGCCCGGCTTGCTGACCGCTAAGTACACAGGCGTCTGCTTTGGCGGGATGGTGAGTTTGTCGACGTGCTTTCTCCATTGTGTCTGAAAGTATTCATTCTTCTGCTTCTCCCCTTTCTTCTTCTCTTGAAACTGCATCTCCTACAATAGACACATGGTTGTGAAACTTTTTGTCTTTTACAGTTTATTTGCTAGTTGGTTAAAACTAAAATATTCTCAAGTCAACATTAAACTCTAAATATTGCTTTAAATATTTATGACCCTTTCTTACCCTGTATTCTTTGGATAATCGTTTCATCTTTTTATTGAGGAGGAAATAGACTGCTAATGTGTGGCAGGCCCGGTTTGTGAGAACTGCACTTAAGACTTCACTGTGCTTGTAGCCCATCTTTTCTGTCATGTGCATCAACACAGTGTGATTAATTTCTTCAATGTGAATCCTACAAAAGGCAAAGTAGTTAAAGGTTATTAAACAGCAATATTAAAAACTCACGCAATGGCATGAACTGACAGAAATCAGGAGACAAGTTAATATTGTTAGATAAAGGGGCACGTGATAATTGTGAAACATGCTCTAGTCTGGGCTAGACTTTATTAGAAGTTTTTTCTTGAACTAAGCATGACTTAAATAGTTTTGTGCTTACCTATTGAGGTATGGTGCTCCTGTGTTCTTATTGGCCAGTTGTAGCCATGAGTCTGCCATGACCTGGTGTATGTTGGGCCGCTTATTTGGATCGGGTTCCAGAAGTTTCTTCAATAGACAAATGGCGGCTGAAGGAGAAAAGCACATAATTTATATGTACTACAGGTCTCAATGCATAACACTAAGGACACTCACTGACAGTAGGATAATAAATCTTCTTCTATTAAAATGCCCTATAAAAGGAACAATGTGTTGCTTTTTATAAACCTCTCCGTCTTGGCACGGTGCACTAGCACTGACATAAAGTTGGCTCTGGTTGCCTGTAATTATAGATGAAGACGATAGAGGAGATGGCATATCTGTGTCATTAGTTTGAGGACAATAAATGCATGTCTACCTCGTCCCTGCTTTGCATATTGGCACTAGGTTTTGTTGAGACATGCCCATGTATTACAGTCAATGTTCACGTGTGATGCTGCCTTTTGCTTTTATTGGTTTTCTACTGCTACTGAAGTGTCCTTGAATAACTTCTTAACCATTATAAATTTTAAACAATAAAATAATTTAATTAATTAATCTAATACCCAGTTCATGGATTTTGTTGAAGCTTTTTAGTAACTGTCCTTACTAGATGTTTCTATTTACGAATTGACCTGAAATTACTTTTTATTTATATTTTTAAAACATTTGGAGTTTATCATATTCCTAGTTCATAGATTTTGTTCAAGCTTTACTGATTTGGGCTCTTGTTTTCTAGTTGTTTTGAGATGTAATTATTTTGCTTCTTTCTCCAGGCATCACGCAGAGGACATACCAAGGAATTATTAATTTTGTGTGCTCTCAAATCAAAGCAGCACGTTTTCAGAGACAAAAATAATTGCACTCAAAGATATTTGATTTTTATCGTTGGCAGCTTTGTGCAGAAACAATGCCTCACAGATAAACTTCGTGAGAATCTTGCACAAGACACAAATGTTAAGCTGACCTAAATTAATTTTTAAATGAATGTGCCATAACAACACCAAACAAACTAATCTCACAGGCATCTTCCTATTTACAAATTGCAGTTCACATGCATCCAACTTTAGTGCTTCAACTCCACTCCTATCAGCCCCGGGGGTGTTTCCACAGCATTGAGTCAACGATTGCTTATTTTTAAGGCTTGACAGATGACAGACAAGATAGCCTGTGTATTACATATAATTGTAGCCTGTTTTGTTTGCATATAGGAGTTTGCATGTATTCACCTGTTGAGAGGGAGGGAGGCAATGGATTCATCTCTTTGTCCACCATCTTCTGGTGCAAGGCTCTCAGGCTGAAAGGCTCAACGGTGAATGGAAGGGTCCCAGTCAACATGGCGTACATGTTCACCCCACTAAAAAGAGAAAGAAAGACAAAAAAATACATTATTTTGACTGGCAACTTGTTCTTTAAAAGGCTATCATTTGCTTCTTGATTGGGCAAAGATGTCCTACTTATTAGTGGTTTTAGTAGTCTAATAATGCATAGTTTAAACATTAGCTGCTCTTTTCTGCTGTACTGATTTTTACAGTTTAGGGACAGGCTTAGGACTCCATATTACTGAAATGAGTAACTTTATTTAAATTTTTAACACTTTTAAGGAACTTACATTGACCAGACATCTACTTTAGGGCCATACTTCTTCCTGGAAAGCAGTTCTGGTGCTGCATATGCTGGGCTTCCACACTGTGTGCTGAATGGATCCGAGTAGCCCAAGATGCCTGCACAGTTACTGAGGCCAAAATCTAGAAGGCAAAATAAACTGTTATTCCTTTGTTGCTGGGTAGTGGTGGCTTTTGCTGCCAGGCCGTTAAACTTGTTGGCCTGTGTCAGGGTTAAACACAAACAGAAGCAGATTAGCAGTGAGGTGAGAGCTTTTAGGAGTTAACAGGATGTCTTTGCCACATGCGGCACCTGAGAAAATACTTCAACTACTTTGGCTTCAATTACCTCTTCATAAAACATTCATAGTATTTTTTTTTCATCTTACTGAATCATAATTTTTATGTTTATACAAATGTTGAATCAGTTATAGTGGTTTTATTACCTATTAGTTTGATGTTATCCTGCTCGTCCAACAAGAGGTTTTCTATTTTCAGATCTCTGTGAAACAAAACAGAATTTCAGTTACTTTAATCAACTGTCTACATGGTTATTACTGAAGCACAAAAGAGTATTAAAGTCCTCCTCCCGCCGGTACATGCCCTCCCAATATGGGTCACGCTGGCTGAATTTTGGGGCTATTGTGTGTCTGCTATTGCCCCTTAATTCTTCTAAATCCTGTTATACAGTTAACTGCATTGACCGTCTCCCCCAGTTCAGTTCCCAGGCTCTTGGGTGTCATGTTCCCAAAATAATGTAAGATAAATTAGACATTTTAAAACGTGTATGTAGTAGACAAATGCCTATAAAGAAAACAATCTATGCCATAACTACTGTTGCATCATATATTGATTATCCAACAGACAATCTGGTCATATGTGGATTAACTGTAATGTGTACAATAAGGACTTAACCCATACTTTGAGAAAGAGGATCATGTCTGACTCACATCTTAAAGCGTTAACCCATAAACTGTGTAGGCTGTTGGTGGCGTCGTGCCAAAGTCTACCTCCTAACACCTATAAACTGAAGTTTACTACTTTTCATATGCAAACCTTTCAAAAACTAGCTTAACTGCTTTTAACCTCACCTGTGCACTACTCCAGCCCTATGCAGGTGCTCCACAGCTAAGACCAACTGTCGAATGTATTTCTGGGTCTCCCGCTCCTCTAAGCGCTTCTTGTCATAGATGCGATTCATGAGATTGCCACCGGGACATAGCTCCATGACCAAGTAGTAGCTATTTTCGGTTTCCAAGATGTCCAACAGTTGTGTGATGTTGGGGTGCCGGATCATTTGCTGGATGTGTCCTTCTCTGCGGAGGTTCTTGGTCACATAAGAGTCCTTTTTGGCCTTTCTCTTGTCGATCACCTTAACTGCTACCTG
Organism: Mugilogobius chulae; assembly: GCA_038363315.1. NCBI lineage: Eukaryota > Metazoa > Chordata > Actinopteri > Gobiiformes > Gobiidae > Mugilogobius > Mugilogobius chulae. The sequence goes on along the minus strand of CM076399.1, from coordinate 29,269,146 downwards.
TACACAACCAAAAGATAAAGTTTTATTTAACATTAATATTTTACTTCCATCAAAAACTCAACATGAGGACATCTCTGTGATTTTTTCCCATTTGCTTGCATTATATGTTTAAACCTGGTAGAAAGGATTTGCATTTTCATTTCTTGTAAAACAAGACAGGCGTTGTGTCTTCATGATTCATGTTGCACCCCAAGTTTGATTAGATATTTATTAAAAACTTTGACAGGTTTTGATTTATAGCATAATTGAATGGTAGCGTTCCAAGTATACATTAAAAGTGTTGTGTAACAGGTGTTGACTGTCTTCATAGCTGGGTACATAACTCTACAGTGACCTCTCCCATGCAGCTGCTGCCAATCTGGGGAAGCTTGTGCTACAAGTCCCTGTGGCTGTTTAGGGGGAGGTGTGGCTGTAAAGAGACCCCATGTGTAACTTGAGGGTTAGTGACCCATTACAAAGTGGGACAGGGGCAAATGCTACCCCAATGCCAGGCTGCTATCTGTCGAAAAGGCCATATGGATAGTCAACTTTCCGCCATTTGTTTCAGAGCTAAACATACAAAGTGGCAAATGTGGAGGTACAACAGAAAACACTGGGATGTTTTATTACTCTCCACATCTTCTCCTTATAACAATCAACATGCCCTTCCCCTCAATGACAAAGCCGTGTCATCTGTCTCTAGCTAATTACATTCAATAACATCTCCATCTACCTTATTTCATTCCTGTCTCCTTGCGTCCCAGTCTAGACCGGGTTCAAGATCGTGGCTGCCATGCGCAACAAATCATCCACAAGGAGAAACCACAGGACATGGAAAGGCACAACCAATGGCACTAATAACCATATCCATTAATGAAATGGGCCCGACCGCTTTCTGTAGATGTTTTATCTTTCTTCTGCCCTTCAGCCTTTTTATTCGTTTTGCCCTCCTTCTTTCCCTGTAATAATAACTCTTAAGACTGAAACCTTTTTACAGCTAATTAATACTGTTGTGTGTATGTGTGCACTGGGCCATCACAATGCAATAATAGGTGACTTGTGTTTATCCCATGCAGAGTGAATCAAATAGGGGGTTCCAGTTGTATGTAAGTATAAGGGGTGGAGCATACTGTATTTACTGTAAGCTCGCCTATACCAGGGGGAGGTGCATCCTACGTAGGCTAAAGGGGGGGTTGTTTACCAGGCACCCTGTAGACAGAAAAAAGAGGGGGTGCTTGGGGACAGAGGGTGAAAGTGGGTTGAAAAACATGCATGACCTTACAAGCCCCCATCCACAACAACATCTCACCTCTTTGTCCATACTTTCCTGCTCCCTGCACTTCTTTCTAGCATCACTTTCTTTCCAGGAATGCTGAAAAAGACTTCTGAATGCATTGCCCTTTGAATACCCTGCTTAAATAAACTCCATGCCCCCAGCCCGTGCACTCTCCCTCTCTCTCTCTTTTGCTCTGCCTGTTGGACCCCTGCATCTCAATGAAAGTGAGACAGAGCGTCAACAGTGCGTGGATTGCCATAGGCTTGCATCATCCTCGCCAAATATCGTGATTGAATGATAGAATTGAATTAATAAAAATATTGAACATTTGTTTTTTACTGAATTTGACATGTGACATAGATTTACTCATTATAAGCACATGTTTTTTAAAGCATGTTGTTTTGTTCTTTTATGCAAAGATGAGTGTGGAATGTAAACACAAAAAGATTTTCCCTTTTCCCATATTCAAATGATTCTCTCCAGCTCAAATGGTGTATCGAGGAGACAAAGGCGACCAGTGGCCAATGGCGGTCCACTTCAAAGCGCCTGTACTGGGAGAATCATAATGAGACGTTGGGGCCATTTATCAAACAAAACATTTCATATGCAAGTAGCAGTGGTGCGCTCCCATTGGCTGAGCTGTGCCTCCTCTGCTGTCACTGTGAGTGGTGAGCTCATACAACAAGGGTGAGCTCACCATCACCACCAGCAAACAAAGCATGCTCAGTAAAACAGCCAGTGGACACACACACAGTCACAGGCAAGCAGCATATGCAAGCAAACACATGCAATTTAGTGATAGTTGTTTTTAGATTATGTTGCGAAATCTCCTTTGGACTGACTTAGCTAAACAGGTATAGGCACATAAAAGCAATAACCATGTCTTCCAATGGAAAAAATGATCACTGTAGAGATTCTGTGGGAAAAGATTATTATCAGGCAGCGATTATGTCTTATTAGTCCTTAAAAATATTAAATAAATTAGATTAATCTAATAATAACAAGTAAAAAAGCAATAAACATTTTTTTTTTTTTGTCAATTACAAAAGAGCATTGAATAATTTTGTACAGGTATTAGGTAATCTTAAACAGGCATTACAGGCTAAATTTGTAAGTGAGTGTCTTATAGGCTATGCTGTTTTGTTTACTGTAAACTGCTTTGTTGTATTTTAGATTCTTAAAACAATAATGAATCTAACAGTAGCCTATCTTAAAAAAAAAAAAAAAAGACCACTGAGATGCCTTGAATGAAATGAATGAAAATGACTGTATTATGGCGTTATTACAAGTATATTACACAACATTTGGTTGTAAACAGAAAAATGACTCACCTTCTCCCCAGTTAAGGCATGTAGACCTTCTCTAACTTTGGCGAATGATCCTTCTCCGAGCTTCCTTCCAATAAGATAGTTTCCGACGCGTTTGGTGTGATAAAAGTTCTTGAGGATGTCCGCTGCGGGACTGCATAGTGAGATTGGGATGTCTTCTCCCTCTGCTCCTTTACCCTCGTGGGCACTGTCGACCACCATGTCGCTGTCCGCTACTGGCATCTCAATTCCCCACTAAATGATGATCCAGGGGGAAAAGACGCCTCTCCTTTCCCTCTCTAAATGCTTAGCTTGTGTCCGGTAAAGTGCCTTAAGTCCGTTGTCTGTGCGTCTCGTCCTTATTAACAAATTAGGAAGACCGGAGCGCGCCACCTGTTCACCGAAAGCGTCCAACTCAGCAGTTCCCAGAGCTTAGTTATGAGCTTAACTTTGTAATTGACTAAAATGTGTCACAGTCAATCATAGAAAGTTATTACCTGACGCAAGCTCCCGTGATAATCTAACCTAACTACACTGCACGTCACCTCTCCACAGCTCCAGGTTGTTCTGAGCTCAGGCAGCGTGTTTCTCAGTTTGAAGTGACTTTCCCGGCCATCTGAGGGGGCGTGTCTTGGAGAAGAGGTTGGGGTGAAAAACAACACGGCTCCATCTCCATCCATATACATCCTCCAGAAAAGGGGTGCTGTATCGACCAATCAGAGCGCGCGGGGAGGAGACCACTCCACCCGGTGTTTTGCTCATATTGGACACATTGTACATGGCTTGAACAAAGAATATGTACTTTACCTGCCAGAACATTTGCTTATCTGTCTGTACAAATGTAGCATTAAATGTCAGACATTTCAGGATCTTATAGGCGCATTTTAGCGCGCGTAAAGCACTGCGTAATGAGCACAAATTGTTCTCTCACCAAAGTTAATTGCTTTTCTACATTAAAATTCACCTCAGCTCCGGTGTTGTCAGCTTCATTCAAGCATATCCCACACCAATTTATACCGCCTATTTCTGCACTATCAGTGCTGCGATTGGACTTGGAGTGCTGCCAACATTTCTAAGTTCTCAAATTCACCAGCAGCAGACAAAGGGGCATTTGGACCCTTTACCCACTGAGGTGTTCAGTGGCCTAATTATGAATTCACTCATTAATCTAAAGCGTTCACCTGAAGGGAGGGGCTCGGCTGGACATAATTCATCTTTATTTGATGTGAAAGACTTGGGCTGGGCATTAAGTGGTTTCTTTGCAAGCATATATACCCCTCTTGGTTAATTATTAATTGGGCACCTGTAAACAGTCCTTGATTTGAGTGGACTCTCACACAGTATACCTTTCTGTTCTATTTGTTTTAATGTTGTTTTATGTTATACATTGTTGCACACTGCTACTGGGTGTAGGTTTTGTTCAACATGCTTATTTTCCTGGAGTCCCAAGGGACAAGTGTCTGACGGTCTCTGCCGCCTCTTTTCACCAAACAATTTCCAGTGAAAGAAATGCACCACTGTACTGCCATCTAGTGGACTAACTCGAAACAGTCTATGGCTTTAATAAACTGCATTTAGCCTAATATGAACCTAAGTAATTAGGCAGTAGGCCTAAGTTAAGCCATCTTGAAAAAAGTAATAAATATTTGACAACACAGCAATCAAAAACACGTTGATCTTCAGCAATCCAAATAAGGAAAGTTTAATCATAGATGTTGCACAAAAATAAAAACTAACCAAAAAAATAAACTATTTTATAAGAGCACGTGCATGTAGCCTAAAAGTAGGTACCTTTTCCTTTTATTTAGGAATACTGCAGAGGACAAGTATAAAAATTTACTTGCTGTGTCCTGTCTGCATACATACATATACACACACACTTATCTGTTTTATATGATACACATTAAACTAAATATGCCTTATAGTGCAAAAATAAGGTAAACAACAGATGGCACTGCACATTCGAGACCTTCTTTGAATTAATTAACAGTCTTAATTAAATTTGTATTCAGGTAAGCTCTAATCTTGTAACAAAGGGGTGGTCATTGGGTGGTCTATGAATGTTATCAGGCTATTAGGAAAACATCCACATTCAATTCATATGATTACAACTCCACCTACTGACCAAAATGAAGAACAACACCTTTCAATCCCATCATGCTTTGCTGTACCGCCGTACCGATGCTAGGCTAGCTGTGGTTAGCTGCACGGGGGCGGACATGTTGAACAGACCTTTCTGCCCATAAACAGTGCTTTACAGTGGGTTTTGGGTTTTGGGGGGTCGCACCGGGCTTGGAGACATCATGGACGCGGTCAACGCCTTTAACCACGAGGTAAGAGCTTTTATGAGCCCGGACAAGCCACAAACCCAGGTTTACTGTGCAGCTGCAGGGTTGTTTCACTTGAGGCTAGCTAGCTCCACAGGCCGAGCAGGACACAACAAGCGACCCTGCTGACCATTATACAGCAGATAAAGCAATGAAATACAGCATTTGTGCATTGACTGCTTTTCTGCAAGTGTCTCAGTGCAGGGAAACAGTATAAGCTAAAGCTAACTTCTTCCATTGGATTGTATGTGCTCAGTGTTGTGGAAGTGTGCTCACTGCTGCTGGTGCTGAAAAGCGAGGCTACATGCAGCTCACTCCACATAGCATCAATAAACTGAGAGATTTTGCATTGTTGTCACTTAGAAACACCCCTGTATCAAAGGATCGTACCATTTTCTCTGTATGGCAACCCCGCTTTTTACACTTTTTAATTAGTGTGTCTTGTTTTATGTAGTCCGCTCTTTCAATGGTATCTGGCTCACGTGATATCCTAAAGGGTTGGAGGTTCAAATCCCTCCTTGCACTAAGATGCCCTGCTACAGCCACTTTATACATTTGCCACTGTGCCAACGCAAAAATGTGCCCTGTCCTTTGTTAAAACCCTTTGCAAATTACAGTGTAACTTTTAGAAGCTTGTGGCAAGGAGTTCACGCAGATGAGCTATAGAAATATCTTTAAACAGGCCTGACTAGAGATGAGATTCCTGGTTCTTTAAAGGTACACATTGTAACTTTTTTGTGTGGAGTAGTCTGCCATTTGTAAGAACAGGGCCTGGCATTAAAAGCAAAGTATGTACATTTTCTAGTGGAGGAGTGCCTCACCTCTTCTTGGTGATGGTGGTGTTCAGTTCACCAGGAATGTTTCCAAGTGTAGCTTTAAACATGCATTTAAAATGTATTTCTCTATGCATGTTTTTGTTCTTCGAAAAACCTTGAAAGACATGCTTTATTACAGATAAAGTTTTTTTTATTATTCTTTTTCTTTAAAGTAAATCAGTAGATTTACTTCAGTAATCAGTAGCGAGATCATGTCCATGGAGGAAAAAATTTCGCAAACCTCCACCAGAAATCACCTTTAACTTGTCTATCTTATGGAAATAAAGTGTGTGTATCGAGATATTTACTGGACAAGATATGAATTGGACCATATCGTACATATCGAGATATTATAATCTTGAGTCAAAAGAACTCATAAAAATAGCTTTATTTAGATTATTTAGCAAAAGACATCACCAAAATTTGTTATTCAATGTAAATTTAAACTTGCACCTTCTAATCAGGAGGCTATAGGCTTAGAAAAAAAAGTAACTTAAAAAAATGTCTTTTCAAAGCTATCGAGATATACATCATATATCAAGAAAAAATATATATCGAGATATACATTTTTGTCCATATCGCCCAGCCCTACTCTCTACAGATGTGACCTGTGGCTTGACCAGGTAGTCACCTTGTCTCAGTGTGGATACATTTACGTAATGTCATACTGAAACATTCAGCAATGTTCAACAATTATTATTAACAAGAAATAAAGTCTATTCTATTAATTTTGCTAAACCCAATTAACAGTTATGATTAATGAAAGTCTCATGATTGATTTTGACCTTGTATTTTCTTTTTTTGCTACTAAGTTATTCTCGTTGATGGACTCCAAGCCCCCAATTTCACGAGCTAAGATGATATCAATCACCAAATCAGCCATCAAAGCTATGAAAGTAAGACTTGCTTCAAATTTTTGTAACAGTAATTGGATGCTATTTTGTTAACAAGGCTTTTGATTATAACTGTCTATCAACCCTGTCCCTTTTCAGCTGTACAAACACGTGGTGCAAATTGTGGAAAAGTTTATCAAAAAGGTAATTCCAACATCACATTATTATAAGTACAAAGTTACTGATGTGTATTTGTTAATTGTTTTCAGTGCAAGCCAGAGTACAAAGTTGCTGGCCTGTATGTGGTGGATTCTATTGTTCGACAGTCCCGGCACCAGTTTGGAGCAGACAAGGATGTGTTTGGTCCTAGATTTACCAAAAATATCACAGGAACTTTTGAAAACCTATGCCTTTGCCCAATAGAAGACCGGGTAAGAAAGTAGCAGTTTATTTGACATCCTTACATATCCCTCCTTCTGTAAACTAATTCACCTTACTTGTCTTTATAGAGTAAAATAGTGCGCGTGTTAAACCTGTGGCAGAAAAATGGTGTTTTCAAAATCGAAATCATTCAGCCGCTGTTGGACATGGCAGCAGCAAACACCAGTAGTACTGCTGCTGCTGCTGCGGGCTCTGCGCCTTTCCCAGAGGCAGATGACCAAGGTGGGTTTGTTCACTCAAAAAAAAAAAAATTATAATGATAATTTTAAACATTGTTGTAACTGTTTTTGTGATTGTTGATTTAGCTTATTCTCCACCATCACCCAAAGAGCCTCCTCCCGAAGAAGAGATCCCAAACTCTACCCTGACTACAGCTGCTCAGCTACATACCTCTGATGCCTTTGCTGCAGTGGCTCAGCTTTTTCAAACCACACAGGGGCAGCAGGTGAGTAGTGGTCTTAAATGGCCCATGACTGATAAAAAAAAGTTTTTGAAGTCACTTATTGCTTTTGCTTATCAATAAAACACTGATTTTCCAACAAAAAAAAAAATACTTGAATATGTTTATCAGAGTGCTACATGCCTTAAAGGGGCACTGTGTAAGATTGAGAGGAATTTTAATTATCACATATAGTCCACAAACATTTAAATCATATTTGTTCTTTACAACATGAATACTTAAGAGAGCACTGTTAACCACTCCACATCAATTGTGATACATTTATACGTATTTAAAATGTTTTATTACGGACCGGAATATGGATCATTGACGCTAGATGGCAGCATGTTTAATAGGCAAAATGCATGTGAAAGGCTCCCTCTAGTGTTCAAAAGTGGAAATCACTTTGTTTGTTTGTTTTTCTTACATAGTGCCCCTTTAAGTGTTATTATAGCACCACTAGTGATGGGTTGATTCACTTTGCAGCCTCGATTTACGCCTTGATTTTGTTAGTTTTTTTATAATAACATTTTTGTTTACCTTAAGACACAAAGTAAACCATAATGAATTACATTTTAAACAATGCCACTGTTGTTAGTGCTCAAAACTTGTATTTTTTAATCAACATTTGACATTTATAATGCAAATCACAACTAAACAACTTAACTGAATAAACGTTATGAGACGTTCTGGATCAACATCATCCAGCAAAAAAGTATCAATATGTTAAATTAAAGGCACAACTAAGATCGGATGAATCGATATCATGGAGGCGATACTCGATCCAGCAAAATTTCCTGGATCAGCACCGATATTCGATCCTACTATCCGATCGGTGCATCTCTAATTGTTAATGCAAGATAAAAATGCACATTCAGTCAGTTCTTCTTGCACAAGTTCACACTTTGTTTCTTCATGTATCATGGCTATTATTGTATATTTGTAATGTACAACTATAAAATATGTAAGTCAGTGGGTGCATGAGCAAATCAGATCGATTCTGGCCTTTCGATTCGATCACTGTATACTTGGAACGATTTTCAAAGTTTTTGAATGATTTTTCATCCCTAATCACCGCTATTATAATGTTCAGTTTGTTTTTAGTTTTCAATAGGCAAAATTCAAACTATGGGGAACCACCATTGTCCCCTCCAAACACTGAACACCATCTTTACAATTCCAAGCAGATTTAATAATCTGAAAATATCAAATTAAGCTTTTTCTTGCTATTGTGAATAGCATTGCAATTTATGTTATAACGGTAGAATTCTGTCAAAAGTTCATTTTTAAGCACATCCAAAAGAATTGACAAAATTATTGTATTATGGCTATGAATAGACAAATTTAATAAAAGTCGCATGTACTTTAAAACACATTTGTGCAGAGTGAGTGTACAGAAATAAAAGTTTTTCATATAAATATGCAAATATTTAATTGTTTGTGATAGCATTGAAAATGCTTCAAAAATGCAGTATTTGCTGATTGCAGCTGTATCTAGTTTCCTTCTGAGCTATTAACAGCAAATATTTGTTTTTATTTGATTGATTGATAAAATTGAGTAATGGCAACGTATTCAGCATATACGTTTTTAACCAAATATACACATCTCTAGCTTTATGCACTATAAGGGGAGAATGTTTTACATAGACAAAAATATTGATCTCCATAATTTTTAGTTGATGTATCTTAACTCTGGTTTAAAGTGTTGTGCTTTTTTGTTTTAGCTACAACAGATGCTCCAGAATTTTCAACAAAAATCTCTCAAACCAGAAACCAATGTACAGCCAACACCACCCCAGGGCCAGAGCATCCCCACAAATTTTGGACCTATCCCTCCACAGCCTCCTCTTCCCTCTCAACCAACAGAACAGTCAACAGCATTTGCCAAGGTTAATCACATCTATACACGTTGAGAAGTTTTAAGTAAATGCATATATATTTTTATTGGTGCGAATGCAAAATGTATTGTGTTTTTTGTGTGTTGCAGACATTGTTGGATCGCTTTGATTATGACGATGAACCAGATACTGGTGAAGAAACAAAAAAGGATGAATTATCATCACAAACGTCAGTGTACGATTAATTAGACCATTATAATCACAAAAATTGATCAAGTTTCTGGATAAACCTGTTAATAACACATATGTCTTTGCCACAGTATTATGCAGCCATCCTCAGCCTTCCCACAGCACACAGAGCACTTTAAGCCACAAGTGACGAATATGTCGCAAGATCTTTTACAACAGGTAGAAACGTCTTTTACTGTCAGCTTTTACTTTGAATTTTATCTGGAATACATGTGAGAATGTGATTTATTTTCATAGGGATCACTTCCCCTTAATGGGCAGCCTCAAGCCTTTGGTTTGCCACCTGGTCAGATATTTCCATTAGGCGGTATCATCCCTCCTCCTGGAAATCCTCAGATGGGACAACCCCCTCCTGGTGCTCCAGGGCCTCCAGGTTTCCAGGGTGTTTATCCTCATAATGCAGCCCCACAGCAACAGGTAGACCTTTGTTTTAACTAATATTGATTTAGCACATTCAAAGCACAGATATTTGTAAAACATCTTCAATACATTAGGATTTATCAACGGATCCAACAGAACCATCACTGAAGGATGGAAAACACAGTCGCAGATCACATTCAGGCTCAAGGTTAGACATTTCGATATGTGTTTCCAGTTATTCATTTGAATATACTTTAAGTATCTTTCATCCTCAGGTCACCAAAGCGAAGGAGATCGCGTTCAAATTCCCGCACTCGACGTTCGCGACATCGGAGGTCCCGGTCTAGAGAGAGGCGGCATCATTCTCCCCGGTCTCGTTCACAAGAGCGCAGAGAACGAGAGCGGGACAGGGAACGCAGGCAGAAAGGGCTGCCACCACTAAAGTCTCAAACACTGAGCGGTGAGACATGCTCTAATAAGATAGATTAGTTTTTTGTGTTGTATAATTTATTAATCTGCCAATATGTTCACCTAGTTTGCACCACAACACTTTGGATTGGCCAGCTAGATAAGAAAACACAACAACAAGATGTGGAATGTTTATTGGAAGAGTTTGGACAGATTGAGTCCATCAATGTAAGTTAAAATGTATTGTTTAATCCATGCTGTGTTCTGTTTCAGTGTAATGCTTAACTTTGTTGTATTCGTTTTTTTGTTTTCAGATGATTCCACCTCGTGGCTGTGCTTATATTGTCATGGTGCATAGACAAGATGCTTACAGGGCCCTACAAAAGCTTAGCAGAGGGAATTTTAAAGTAAACCAGAAAACCATTAAAGTAAAAGACCTATTGAAACTACTCTCTCTGTACTTGGTTTTTTCCATTATAAAAAGTAATTATGGCTCTCAATTTATTGCTTTTTTACAGATTGCTTGGGCTTTGAATAAAGGTATTAAGCTGATTTTAAGCAATACTGGGATGTGGATCATGGGGTCACATACATACCATGGTCAAAGATTAAAGAGGAAGACCTTGATGAACTCAAAGATGGTGGCACACTGGATATGGACTCTCTAGCACCAGGTAATACAATTATTTTACTATTTACATCTGTAGTTACTGCAAGCCGTTAAACTATGTATGAAAGTTTTGTCATTTAGTATATTAATAAGATATGCTTTATTCTCATTTATAGAGTGGAATACAGCAAAGAAAACTCTTGAGAGCTCTGAAGAAATCACTCATAATGGCCGTACAGAGCCTCACCCAGAGGAAACTCAAGTGGTCCCTGTGCTCACACCTGCTGTATCCTCTATCCCCCCTGTACAGGTATGGGTTTACACAAGTTAGTATTTTTCTGCATTGTCTCTTGTAATTAAGCTAACAAGAGTTCATTCATCTATAGTACTTAACTTTTTACCTGGATCTCCCCCAGATTTCCCCTGCTCCGCCTCCTGTGGTGGCAGTTGGTGCAGTTCAGCCCCCTGTGTTCCCTGGTCCCATGGGTGTGCATCTGCCTTCGTTTCCTGCTGGCGTCCCTCCACCTTTCCTCAGACCAGGGTTCAACCCTTTGCATATGCCTCCAGGTACATTGACTCTCAAGATTGGGTTTTGCTTTTTTTTAATTTATTTATTTGCTTAAGTATTTGTATTTATTTTATTATAGGTTTTTTACCCCCTGGTGGCGTGCCATTAGGTCCACCGTCTTCAAAACCTGAGGATCAACCAGTGAACTCTTCCACTCTGGGTAACAGGCAAAATGAAGACATCAGAGATGGACCAATCATTTTTAACCACCACATGGGACCAATGGGTTTGTCTGGCTTTATTGCTACCATTTTTTAAGCTTTATTATTAACATCATGTTACCAATTCTCTTCTTTTTGTTAAACTAGGTAATCTAATTATTGGCCATCCAAGTGGTCTAGCGACAGGGCCTCCTTCTGGAATCCCCAGAGGTCCCCCTACTGGACATCATGGTGGCCCCCCTGGGGGAGTACCTGGTGGTCCTCCTGGGGCACTCCCAGGGGTTCATCCTGGCCCTCCTAATTCTGGGATGCTTGGTGCACTGCCAATTGGCTTGCATGGAGGACCTCCTCGTGGTCCAATCGGGGCCCCCTTGGACCATTTCCTGGTGGTGCTCATTTAGGTCTGCCTGGTGGCCCCAGAGGCGGTCTGCCAATTGGTCCTCCCATTGGTCCTCCCATTGGTCCTCCCATTGGTGCCCTCGGGGGTCCACCTGGTGCTCCAAACTTTGAAAATCAACATGTTGGTCCTCCCACAGGCCCATTTGGTGCCCCTCATAGCGGCCCAAGACCAGGTCTACCCGGCGCCTTGCCTCCTTCTGGACTCCATGGTGGTCCTCCTGGAGGTCCCCCGAATGAAGGTCTACATGGTGGTCTACATGGAGGTGCATCAGGTGGAGGGCTTCTCAGCCCTCTCGCTGGTCCTAGAGGAGCTCCACCTGGCAGTTTACCTGGAGCTTTTCATGGTGGCCTGCCTGGGGGTCCACCTATCGAGGGTCACCCTGGTGTACTACATGGTGGTCCTTCTGTTGGTAGACTACTTGGTCCACCCACTGGTCCACGAGGAGCTCCACCTGGGAATCTACCTGGAGCTCCGCCTGGAGGCCCATCGCTTGATAGTCAACTTGTTGGTCCCCCTGGCGGGGTATACTTGGTAGTTCACCTGGTGGTCCAAGACTTCCAGGTGGTGGCCTCCTTGGTGCTAGGCCTGGCCTAATCCCACTCCAACGTCCTCCAGGTCTTTCACCAAATATGCAGCGTTTCCCTCCCCCACAAGGCACTCGCCCAACTCATCCTGGGGGTCCTCAGATGATTGATAGAGAGCCACTCCCTCAAGTGCATCCTGACAATTCCCAGGCTTTTCTCCACAAAATTCAAGAGGTCCTTTTCCTCTACAGGGGCTTGGACCATCTCAGGGTCCACCTTCATTTAATAGACCTATAGGAGGTCTTCGGGGTGAACCTCATCGAGGCATGAGTCCCGAGGAAGTGGATGGACGACAGTTTAGAGGAGAGCGACCTGGTTTCAGGGACCGAGAGTCTGACAGAGACTGGGATCGGGACAGAGAAAGAGACAGAGACCGCGGTTTTGGGGGAGGAAGGCGTTCTTTTGGAGAGGGGGGCAGAGGAGGAGAAAGAATGGATGGAAGAGACAGATCCTCAGGATGGCAAGAAGAAGGGAATCACCGTGGTGGATGGGAGCGAGACCGTGGACGAGACCGTGACAGAGAGCGAGACAGAGACAGGCGAGACTGGAGAGAGAGACGAAGCAGTCCAGATCGAGATAGAGGACGAGATATGGGGACAGACGTGACGCTGGAGACCGGCGTGACGCTGGAGACCGGCGTGACGCTGGAGACCGGCGTGACGCTGGAGACCGGCGTGACGCTGGAGACCGGCGTGACGCTGGAGACAGGCGTGACGCTGGAGACAGGCGTGACGCTGGAGACAGGCGTGACGCTGGAGACAGGCGTGACGTGGGAGAGCGGCGGGACTCAGGGGATCGGCGGGACTCAGGGGATCGGCGAGATGCGGGGGACCGACGGGACCGAGGGGACCGAGGGAGAGGGGAGCGAGGCAGCAGAGACAGAGATCGAGGTAGATCAGGGGAGAGCAAAGAGGGAGACAGGCCAAAGCGCTCTGAGCGCAGAGAGAGGTCAACGCGATGGGACAATGATGATCGGCTGAATGAATTAGAAAACTCAGAGCGGTCACGGACTTCGGACAAAGAAACAAGCTCTGATCGCTCACATAGGAAAGCAAACATCGAACCTTTAGCTTCTAAAGATGAAGACTCAAAGACTGAACCATCAAATCAGAGTACCACCTCTGAGGAGAAACAGGAAACTTCTTCTTAAACTCCTTTCAGACTGTCCGCTGGTTATAGAAACATTGTTTCAGTTTTTGTCTAAAGTTTCATTATCAGGCAGACAAACAACTCTCCAATTTCATTTTAAAACTCAAAGTTTTGATTATTAGATGTCAGATGTAGAGTTTTTTTTTATGTATATACAAGAATCAATGTGAGTGCCAGAGTGACAATTCACATTTAGGGTGTTTTTAAATTAGTATTGTTTCTATATTTTACCAATAATTACCTAAAGAAATACTTTTACCACATTTACACCTCTTTGGTATTCAAAAAACTAATTTGAATGTTTCCTGGTGAAAATCAAAGGGGAATCAAGTTGTAAACTTGATCTTGAGTCAACGTTTGCCCCTTGTTTTCAAAGAAGATATCTGTGTTGTACACATTTTCTTGCGTCTTGGTTCATTATTCATAAGTATGAATATTCCATATGTCATATTTTGAAGGATGGTCTTGGCTTAAAGTAATTCCCATATTATTTTGTTAAAGTGAACAAATGGGCTAGATTCTTTATGATTACATTGTTTAAAAGGAGAATTATTGCCAAAGTTTAATACTTTGATAATAAAAAAAAACTTGTTTGGTTGCTATTTGTCTGCAACGCTAAATCATTACCAAATGTTTTTGAAAGAAGTTCAAGTAATCAAAAATATTTACAATGAAAGTGTAGTTTTATTTCAAAATATATTTTGTTTTGTAATAAAACTATAACCTAAGTCTTATAACAGTATACAATGAAAATATGCGATTTAACAGTTTCATTTTAACAACTGTGTATTTTGTACATGTTCACAATAGTGTAAATCAGTTAAGTCCAAATTAACAATTGAAAATAATATTTCTCTTGATTCAGAAAGCTGGCCAACTCTATTTCATTTAAAAATAGTTTTCTTTTGGTCCCATTGACTATTGATTTTAATTTTAATTTATGTCACAGTTGTATGCCAGTCAGAAACACGCTCACTTTAACCCTGTAGCTCAAATTAAATATACATTTTAATATGCTGTAAAGTTGTTTTTTTTTTCTGTTTAAATCATTTTTTTCCAAGGCGACAGCTAAAATTGTGATAAAGGGTGAGAAGTGCTGCTGTACATAAGCTTCTGTCACTGACAATTTTAGGTTGTAACATTTCCTGTAACACATTGAGGTAATTTGAACAAAAGAAGATAGCTGCCCCAAACCGTTAAACCGTTTTTATTATTTGGTAAAATACAAGACATGAACTTTCAGTCTCTTTTGTTTAAACCATAAAAAAACATTTTTAATAAACTATTTTTATACCAAGTTGTTTTATGTTTCTGCCAATTTAGGTAAATTGGGCTGAAAATAAATTGAAATTAAGTCGTTTTTAACATTCATATTGTACCGATTCAGATTTTTCAATTGTGATACCAATATTAAAATGTGGCTTTACCTGCCTATGCCCTATCTAGATCAGTTTTTATTCTTCAAACTCTAAAACAATTTTGCTGAAAAATAGACATGACAATATAAACATGTTTGTCGTCTGTCTAAAAAGACTTTCATCTCTGCTTGGAGGAGGGCCTCCTTGTTTCTGTGGAAATGTTGGTCTTATAATCACAGTGTGGCATAAAACTTGTCTATATCCGTAAAGAATTCAGGAAGTATTGCTCAAAGTTTTTTTTACAATGGGATTAGGCCATTGTCTATGCCCACAGAGTTACACAGTATGACCCAGACCCTTTTTTCAGAAAAGAGGTTCATGTGGTGTTATGTGAATGTTTATTGTGCAAAATACCTTTATATGAATATAGTTTCACATATTCACAGATGCCCTGGGTCTACATCTGTCAGTAAACAGTCTCATTGCATCCAATTAAAGGCACAACAAGGATATGAACTGAACTGCAAAATTTAAAGGATTGGCAGTGATATCCAATTTCATAATCCGATTAATGCATCTGTAGTTGGGTGTGGTATACCTAATCAGGTACTTTGTAACAAAAAGTACTACAAGAAGAAAATAAAGTATACTGAGGAAATAAAATTGAGAGAAGCTGAGTCTGAACATTAAAACTACTCAGAACAAATATCTGCACAATGTCATAGTCACATATAGTGGAATTTCACTGACCACTGCACTAATCTAAACTCACAGGAAGCAGTATACACAGAACATTCATTCATTCATTCATTCATTTTCTACCGCTTAATTACGTTAGGGGTCGCGGGTGACTGGAGCCTATCCCAGTGACTTAGGGCCTTAGGCGGGGAACACCCTGGACAGTGGCCAACTTGCCGCAGGGTTAGACAGACAAACACTCAGAACTCAGAACACTAGACAAAATATTTACATGAAATACCTGGCTACAGTTAAGTAGGTAAAAGCAACTCTAGTAAATCAATTTTAAGGCTGAATTTACTCTCTGAAAAGACAAGACAAGAGCTTTTAGGACATATATTTGTTATGCTTTTTGTTCATATTAATAAAAAAAAATCAAATAACCAAGGCATGTATTTTTAAGTAATACTGTATGAATGTATGATCATGATATATCAAACAATACCCAGGCTATTGCAATTGTGTCTCTTTGGAAGACAATAACCCTACTTCAGGATGGTTGTGATGTGAAGCTAACAAATGTGCTAAGAATTTTTATTTATTTTTTTATGACAAAGAATGATGCAAAAATTTCAAAGTACAAACATTTGAGAATATAAACACACATTGCATTATATTTTTAACTATACTGAAAAACAAAAGGTAGTTCTCAAAAAATTATTTATTCAACATAATTTCCACACTTTCGTCACAAAGTTTTAACCAGTACGAAGCAGGCATTCTAATCGCCTCTTTACATGATTGGCTGCTCGAGGTTTAGTCCCGCCCCCTTAGCGCTTAGATAACTGCTGTCTCGTTGACCAGTTTTTGGAGCAGGTTTGACGTCTTGAGCAAAGCTGCAAAGATGGTGCTGAAAGCTGTTTGCGTCCTGAAAGGAGCCGGAGATACCACTGGGACTGTTTACTTTTCTCAAGCGGTAAGACGATTCTAGGTAAAAGAAAAGAAAGAGTTTAATGAGCTTCATCAGCTTTATCAGGCTGCAGCAGACGTAAAGCATGCTTGCTAGGTTAGCTAACGCCTTCATTCAGAAAAATCTAGCCGTCAGTACGTTGTCTGTGTTTATATAGCGTTATGTTACTTAAAGTTGAGCATTTCTAGCGTGCACAAGTAAAAGTAAAACGTACAAAAACAGAGTCACTTAATAAATGCACTGTTGTTCAGGATGCAATCAATGGCATTGCGTTGGTCGTTACTTTGGCATGTTGCAAAACAAGAGGAAACTGAAAGTGTTTTCAGCCAGGCAACATTCATTTTTAAGAAAAACACCCCATTTTGCAACCAAAGTTTTGTGGGTTTAGTAGACCTAATAAATCTTGACCTTTACCGAGACATGCAATCATGGGTGTGTTAATTATTAATGAAACGCCTGTTGCAAAATCTTCTAAACTTCATTTTTTATGCTTTTATTTCAATTAATTAGGCTAATATGCCGAATTCAGCCACGACTCTGCCAAACAATATAGGAAATAAAATGTAGAGCCATTAAAATCTATAGCCAAAGAAAATATGGCTTGTCATCGTAGTTTTTTTGCTGAGTCACCTCCTACAACGACTTTTTTTTCTCCTTAAAGGCGAAGTTACTAATTTATTGGTATTTTAATGGCTCCTTGCACTCCTATCGTTTCACTTGTAGTGTTTTTAATTTTTTTTATTTGTGTAACGTTAATGACCTTAGGCACAATAACAAAGGCGAAAAGTATTTTCATTAGAAAGCCAAGGATATTGTTAAATCAAACAAAACAAATCGGTTGCATCCAGTGTATGCCCTAGAAGTCTTCAGTCACCATGCATTTCCTTATTTCCTTAAATGTGTAGCCAAAGTAAAAAAATCTCAATGGACAAAAAATGCTATTGTTTGGCTAATTGATAAGAAATATTGCTGACCGGTTGACTACAAAAAAAATTCTACTATTGTACTTAACTCCATATGACCGTCTACTTTTATGATGAAATTGTACTAGCATATTCCCAAAACAAACACTCTTTAGCTTTGCATCTCCAACACATGCATTTGACAGCTGTCTTGTATCTTTTCTGCTGTTAAATAGTGTTTTGTTTTTCTGGCAGGACGATTCAGGTCCTGTCCAAATCACTGGAGAGATCAGTGGCCTTGCTCCTGGTAAACACGGATTCCACGTTCATGCTTTTGGAGACAACACAAACGGTGAGCTTTAAAGTTCTGTTTCTCAAAGAAGCAAAGACACTAACCAAAATTTAACTTCATATCCCAGGATGCATCAGTGCTGGTCCTCATTTCAACCCCTACAGCAAGACTCACGGCGGTCCCAATGATGCGGAAAGGTAGTTTACTTTCAGATTATTATTTTGACAGTAGTAAGAATGTTTCAATTTGTGACACTGATCAAAAAAACAACAACACACAAAATATAAAAGGACAACTATTCCCATGCATCAAAATAAAACAAGTGTAGTAAAGCACTCTTGACAGCCATGTGTTTGAAACTGAATTGAGATCCAGCTCATAGACAAAACTTCAGCTGTATTTTTGATGAGGAAGCAAAGTTTGAACAGGACTAAAATGCAAAGAGTTGTTTTTAATAGTCGTTTTAGTTTGTCTCCTTTAATGGTGATGCTATAGATTTGTCTATAAAGTTCCATGGCATGGTATTAAATGTTTAACATCTGGTCCAGCAAAATCCTATGATGCATAGAGTTAACCTCTTTCATGTTAAGAATGCATGGGATAAATGATTTGTATCCCATGTATTCTTTTATTGACTAACTGTTCTGTTCACTGTCAAGTCTGGTTTACAAAACCCTGACATTGACATTACTTTGTATTAATTGCAGCTCATCCTTGACTGTGCAAGGCCTAGCTTTTGTCAGCAATAGGAAACGAATATTGTCTTACTTAACATATTTAAATCAACCAAATCGAAGCGCACATTACATCAGGATTATATTTGCCTATTACTTATGTTTTTTTTTGTATTTTCAATGACAGACATGTGGGAGACCTTGGAAACGTAACTGTTGAGGCTGATAACGCAGTAAAGCTCAACATCACAGACAAGGTCATCTCTCTCAATGGCCCCAACTCCATCATCGGCAGAACTATGGTGGTAAGAGCATTTTATATCTGTAGAGAACACATGCCTCAAAAAGCCTCAAAAAGATTTAATCTAGTTTTTGGAAACACATTGGCCTTGATTTTAAATGATGAAATAACAGCTTTCTATCCTGATGTTTGCATATAATCGATGCAAGATACAATTTGAAGTGACCCTTGATTGAAGTGCATAAATTAAAACGATAAGTATGGCTGCTACCTTTGTATTTGGTTGTGCACGTACGATAATAATCAGGAAATTAATATTAACATAAGTGCGCAATATATCAGACAAAGGTTGAGACGGTGTTTACACCATGTAAACCTTTGTCTGATATAGAAAGAAAACTATTAAACTGTTTTACTTAATGAAGACAAAATGAATATCCTTATCATAAGCTAGGATGATGTCAAGAATTGTAAACGGCTATGAAAAACTATAACATATTTGCATACAATTTCTGTTTTAAGATTTTTTAATATAAGAATTTTTTCCCCAAGAGCTTTAAAACAACATGTTTTTTCTCTTGGCTTAGATACATGAAGGCGTCGATGATCTTGGAAAAGGCGGCAATGAGGAAAGTTTGAAAACGGGTAATGCTGGAGCACGATTGGCCTGTGGAGTCATTGGTATCGCACAGTAAACCAGCCACTTTGAGTTTCAACAGCCAGCACTGAGATCCTCTCGTATTTGACCAACGTAGCTACTTAATAAAGTCATGTTCCCCAAAGACAAATATCGTAACTCATTCTACGTCAAAAGAGGAGCTGCTCGTCAAAATGTTCAAATCATACATGTTCTAGACAATGGTGTGTTTGGGTTTTTGTATTTTAGGCTCCAAAGCAATTGAGATGCACTAATGGAACACGTGTTTTACAATCTGCGTTTAATAAATCTATCAAAATGGGTGTAAATGTGTGAACTCATTTGTACACTGAGGGAGGCAAGTAGTTTTGAATAATGGACTTGCATGATTGGTTTGTTTGTTTGTTTGTTTGTTTGTTTGTTTGTTTGTTTGTTTGTTTGTTTGTTTGTTTGTTTGTTTGTTTGTTTGTTTGTTTGTTTTTTGGTAAAGTGTTGCATAGCCTCTGCATCACCAGAAGTATGTTGTGAAGTTAAAGAACTGTATGCAACTACATGTCTAACCGTTTAAAAAAGAAACTACTATTACTACAACATGCACACCTAAAATGTGTTTTCCAATCTGCATGTAGAGAACATGTACAGTACACAGTATTTCTCATTCTCAGCACATAAAAACGGGCCACATCTCTTAAAATCTCCAGAATTTCAACTATTCAGTTCTGGAGTTGCAAGGACTGATTGTGATTGTTTTTGCTCGTGACCTCTCAAACAAGATCAGTGAGCAATATTATTTCATACAGATGACAGCTAAAATTCATATTTTTTAATACATATATATATTTTTTGGTACTAAAAATAACGTTAAGTCCATTCTCTAATAGTAAGTGGTAAGTAATCTTTATTTATATAGCGCATTTCACAGTCACAAAGTCACAAAGCGCTTCACAGAGTGATGAACCCCTCTCCTGCCCTGGGGCAGCTTACTTACTGAATAAAACATCAGAATGAAAATGTGTGAAATGAAATGCCAGATATTATGGCAGTGTACAATTCTTTTAATGTGTGTGTGGGAGGGGCATCAGCAACTGAAAATCAAGTAGGCTTCACTATTCTGAACCAGATTGATTTACTGATTCTTGACCAAAATCAGATAAACTATTTTATTTGAAAATAATTGCCTAGTATTGGAGGGCATAGATCATGATTATTAAATCTTGCATGCTGTTCCTTTAGGAAAATTAACTTCTGTGTCTTGTATAATGTCTTGAACCACACAGAGTACACCTTTACCTTGTTGCATTTACTGACAAATTCCACCAGATGGCAGCGTCGCAATGAAGAAACCCAAACTGGTCCTCGCGCTGCAAAGCCCGCCACAAAGAAGTTCGAGCACGTTTCTGTTCAGAGCATAATGGTCAAGTTCAGTTTGTTGATACAGAATCTGAATCAGAATAAAGTCTTGTATCTTGTTTTACCAACGAGGCCCAACTTTTGGTTCCCAGGTAAGACTTGTAAAAGGTAATTTTGTTTGTCAAAAAGCGATTATTGTTTGTGTCATGTTATGTGTCATCCTCTACATATTTAGGCTACTTTTTGTCAGAAAAAATGCACTCAACTCGCTGATAAAAAAATACTACAGAAGAGACGACAATAATGATTTAACTTTTGTTAAACACTAGTGACTATACATGAGATTAAAATGGCACCTGTGTGCTGCTGACTTTTTAGACAGGTCACACTTAAAAACTTTTATGTCGATGATTTTGTTTGTTTTTGGTTATACAAAGATGCAAAGTTATCCCAGACCTAACATTAATGAGGCTACTATCAGTAGGGGAAAGTGGGGTAAGATGTGCCAGTTTTTACTTAACATGACTTTAAAGTGAGACCATGAGAGTAATTCTTCAAACTACGACATGAACACATATTTCAGGATGTGGTCATTTTTTATCTGAAGTACAGTATTTAAGAAATTTCTTTCTGAAAAAAATTTGTCTTGTGGCACAACTTGCCCCCGGTGTGGGGGAAGTTGTGCCTTTGGACCATAGACTGTATAATCAGATATACAGTCTATGCTTTGGACAGATTGCACTGGGGTAAATTGTGCCATTTATTATTACAGTAAAATTTTAATTTCAGAAACAGATATCTTCTGCAGGTTAAGCTCATTATGCATTTTCCACTTAAATTTTAGATTAAACATAAAGTTATTTAACATTAAAGAGAAAAAAAGCCGAGCACAAAATGCACATGTCTGCTCAGAATTAAACGCCAAACTTGATTGATAAGTCCAATTTCCTTGAATTTTGGTCTTCTTTCCTATCTCTGTTTGGTGTAAAATGAAGAATTAGACTGCTTTAGTGATAAAATGACAATTACCAAAAAAATCATATTTTTTCAATTATTCATTAATGGGGTGTCAGTGGCACAACTTAACCCAGGCTCTTTGGCACAAATCACCCCTGGGCCAGCATTTTGGAAAAAATGCATCATCTGTCAGATTTGAGCTAACATCATGCTAACTATAGGCTATAGATTCAAAGTGTAGCTTACCAAAGCACTAACACATGTGTGATATATTTACAAACCTGCCTATAACTGTTCAGACGCAACAATCAAAAAACCTTGATCATAGAAATTTTACTTTGAAGGGAAAAAAATATTTTTTCTACTTAAATGCCCTTATTTCTCATGTAATCAGCCTCCCAGTCCCATCTTTACAGGATGAGTGAAATGGCTTAACCTTCAATGTTGTGTGGTCACATGACCAATTTCTTCTATGGTTCTGTAGAACGGGGTGGCACAACTTCCCCGCTGGCACAAATTACCCTACTTTCCCCTAATGTCTTTGAAACTACGTGTGATATTAATGTTAAAGGGGTCCTATTGTGTAAAATGTATTATTCAAAGATTTTAATCTTGTTATATTGGCCTCCCTTCATCATTAGTTTACTCAAAGTTATATTTGAATTGATTCCTGCATGTTTGAGTAATCTTGTATTGTTCTTCAGCTGGAGCTCAAGTGCATCAGAAATCCCTGTTCTCACCTACCACCTATCCCTCCCACTTGTTTGTATTTACTTGTTATAATTCAAAAGATTAAAACTCAAAGTGAAACATAAATAGTTCAAAACTGTCCCATAACCACATCCCAACAATAAAAATGTGTTAGGCTATTTAAAGTTCGTTGCTTCTCAGTTAAATTTTAAAATGAAGAGGCGGGGCTTGTCAGTTCTGCTCTTTTGAACAGGAAGTCAATGGAGCTGTTTCTATTTTCGGCTGTTTTAGATCAATTTTTTGTTTTACAATGAACAAAAAGTAAATTACTGATCTACATATTTTCTAGTTTCTTACTAAATATTAAAAAAACACAATAGGTCTTCTTTAATATTGAACATGATGGATTTTTGTTAAAATCAGCCTATTTAAAAGATAGTCTTTAGATTGATGGTCCATTAATTCCATAATTCATCTTATTAAGTTAAACAGCTGTAGCTTGCAGTCCCCAACACACACAGTCACCTACATATCCTGGAGCATTTAATGTTGCTAGTACTGCATGGCCTAGTGAAATAACACGCACTAAAAGCATTTTTGTATTCACAGCAGAAGTGGCAGATGCCCCAGTGCAGTGTGTGAAAAATCAGAGAGTGCTGTTAATACCACTTTGAAGCAGCCCCTTGGGAAGAACATGCAAGGTTTGTACTTTCAATTCAAGCATCAAGAATATTCATGTGACCAGATGTGATAGTCTGCGGGCATGTCTTTAATTTTGCTTACTTGCCGAATGCTCAGTGCGCCCATATGAACAATTATGCACAACAATCTGTAGGAGGCATGTAGTGTAGTCTCAGTGGTACCTGTAACTAAACTAGTGAAGAGGAAAATGACATGTGCCTCTTTTCATGTGCTTATAGAGCTCATAGAGATCCAAACAGCTGCATTGCTGTAGACAGATGTAAGACGCAGTAGAAGAGTATAAATAGACCCTGAGTGAGTCTGATGAATAATACAAAGTGAATGAAGATATTTGAGCAGTGCAGGTTGAACAAAGGAAGTCCAACAAAGCCACATGCAAAAAAGAGATTCACTGTGCTGATTGGGGAGGGCCTTTGTTATTATAGTGCGTGAGATCAGATTCAGGGGTTCCCAAACTTTTCTAACCAAAACTCTCAAAATAACCATGCAACCCACCTGGATATTCATAGCAAAATACAGTATATTAGATGTAGTAATTTCAAACTGTGAAACTATTTGTTTACTTGTATGACCCAAGTTCACTGAAATATACTGTTTTCAAAATGTTGTTGTTGATTCAATTCAGAGTCATACCATCTTGTGAACACAATTAACAAAGTAGGTTTTTACGATAAGCACAATAACTAATGTTAAATGACCATACCTGTTGTCAAACCCTGATCCCGTCAGATCTCTGTACTGATGGGACACTGCTGGAAACCCAGGTGCCACAGTGGGACAGCGGAAGTGGTATTTTGTTGTGTCCTCTGGCAAGACACTTAACCCTGCTATTATATAAAGCATTTTATGTGCCTTGTAAGGTGGAAAAGTGATATTTAAATATAGACCATTTTGAATTAAAATATAAAGTAAATTTAAAAAAAAAGGATGCATAAAATAAGATTATGTTGAAAAATAAACCTTGAATAAATACAGTTGCAAACAGACATTTTGTTAAAGTGGATCCAAGCTATTTATCTGCTGCTAACCAAGCTTGCTGTCTTCAGACTCTGCTCCTCTTTCACTTTTAGGGCTCTATCTTGCCCCTGGTGGTCTATGTCTTGGCTTTGAGCTCCAGAGCACTGTGCCAGTACGTGACACTGCTGCGCTGTTTTGTCTGATCCCAGTTCATTTAGTGAACCAGAACATGACAGTGGAGCAGTGCAGGAAGATCAAACAATATGAAAATATGTGTCCACTTCAGTCTGGTCTCTGGTTGCGCTGATACTTCAACAACTATTTTTACAGTTTAAACCATACAGTCTATGGTTTAAACATGTAGATTAACTTTTTTGCACTGCTCATCTGCACATGTAAAGGTTCCCTAAATTAACTGGGAGCACACAAATCAGCTAACGTATGTCACATGCTGGGCACTGCCCTCTGGAGCTCATAGCGGCCAAAACACAGAACAACTCTTTGAGACACGTCAGTGCTTCGACCAGAAGGGCAGGATGTATACTTTTTTTAGCACTGCTCATTTTGCAAGCTCTGGTGGAAACGTGGTTGTCGACAGATTTCAAGGAATTAGACGGCGCCTCTTCAAAGTTATGCATTGTTAGGTAGATAATTAACTGGTCTTCTATAGAGAAAAGGAGGAGCCACTCAAACCACTCACCCACATTATTAGCCTATCATATTATCAAACCAAAAAATACCTCGTCTTGGTTTGAATAGTTTCTTAATGTGACAGGTGTTCTGAAGCATTCATGAGTCCAACAACAGAAGAGTTTTAGCTTGGGCTGGGCAATTATTTGAAAAATTTAAGCAGTGTCATATCAAATAAAAGACGCAGAAGTCAATTTTAAAATAAGAATTTTAAAACGTTTAAGTTGTGTTTAGTACGGAAACAAAAACTGCTTTCCTTGCCTTCATGCGACACATTGTTTTCACAGTGTAACACTAGAGGAGGTTTTTACGTAACTCTATTGGCTCAGGTCATGTGACTGATTTTTTTCCTCAATTCAGTTCTTTAGAATTAAATAGTGGCTAAGATTATCATTGCAATGCTTACATTTGGTTCTGGGTGGCCCAACACAAAAGTCCTCCCTTTCAGATATATTACATAAGTTTTCAAAACTGTACTTTTGCTGGTACAATAGCGTGTGTTCATACACGAATATGTGCTGACACAAACTTGAGCGGTAACATTTCTCTGGAATGTCCTCAGCTGCAGTAGATCTACCACACAGCACTCAAATTAACTCTGGAAGCTTTTAGCTGCAATTAGTACTCAATTAGCAACTCTTTTTTTCACTACAAGATTATATTACCATTGTTGTGCCAAAGACCATTGAGTTATCACACAGTTAGTTATTATTTGATAGAATATTAACTTGGATCAGGTTAAAAAAATATACAGTATAAGGCATTGAGCAATGCTGCCAACTAGTAAATGCTCTACCAGTTAGTTAGTTGGCTTCGTGGTAACACTATCCACTCAGAAACACGTATTTCATTATCAACAATCAATACTCTGCTTAGTCTTTAGAACCAAGTCATTTCCCATGAGTCTTACCACTTTCTCGTAGTTCAAAGTTCACTTTCCGGTCCAGCGCCAACCCCTGACATTGCAGCAAGGGACTTTTTTAGAGCCCAGGACACACAGGTCAGGGGTGAGATGCCATAAATGGTACCCATCCTATGAGACATGGTTGGTCGGTAGACAGACTAATTACAAGGACCCGTGACCTCACCTTTAACCTCCTGTGTCATGTGATAATTCTGGTAATTACCTCTCGTAAATGGTTCACATTTGAAAACAAGTGTTTTTTATTTTTGGTAAACCCATCTGCTGAATGATAAGGTTAATATGGTGGTCTTTGACGTTTATGTTGTATTAGTCCTTTCTTTTTTTTTTTTGGCTATTTCTACTGTACCTTGATACTTTTGGGACATTAGGACAGTATCAACCCCCAATCTTTATTATCTTTAATTGTTTTTGTGTTTTCAAAAAGCTTAATTATTTACATGTTTCTCCTTGTGATGTTAGGAAGTGGCATCTTAACAGCTTTTTTATACTTAATTAAAGAGATTTAGTCTGCAAAACTCTAGAATAACTTTAAGAGTTAAATTTTACCTTTAAGTTGTGATTACCTCAAACATGTGTTCCGTTTCACCAAGTTGTGAAACAATAGCTGTTGCTTCAAATTGAAGACAAAAATATCTAGTAGGGCTGGGCGATTAATCGCATTTGCGATTATATCGCGATATGACAAGACGCGATTATGTAATCGCAGAGATGTGCGATTATTGCCCACGTGCATTTTGTTTTGGAAGTAATTAAAGCGCTGCGTGTAAGTGCGGCCGTGTGACTGCAGCGCCTCCGGTCTACAGCCTCATGTTACGCTCCTCCGACACCTCCGTGACTTGTGCTTCACTTTTCTCTCAGTGATTCGTGTGCTCATGAGATCAATGACATGTAATGACAATACCAGGCTCACAGGTGTAAAACTGTGCTCTTGTTAATACTACAGCAAAGGATTTAGGCTTAAAGCGGAGGTGAGCCCGGAGCCCGCGCTGTACTTCGTTCTTTTTCTCTTTTCTCCACTCTCCCCGCGAACTCTCTTCGTTAGTGACACGAAACATAGACATAATAGTTGTTTCAGGAAATTCAGGTGAATGTCTATCGCTTCTCTTTGCTTTTAGCGCGTATGTGCATAGACATAATAGTTGTTCAGGTGAATGTCTATCGCTTCTCTTTGTTTTAGCGCGTATGTGCGTGTGCGTCTAACTTCGAAATCCCACCGCGTTACGAGCCCGCCCCGCGCTGTAACATGAAGTGGTCCGCGGTGACGCGCTGCCAAATGAATGATAAACTGCTTAATTCCAACTCAGAGCACTCCGGTTCTCTGCGTGGACAGAGACAGGTAACTGTCCTGCCTTCTGTCCTGTCTGTGGAGAGGGGGATGAGCGAGCGAGTGGCAGAAACGGAGAGGAGGAGAAGGAGAGGGAAAAAAAAAAGGAGAGCCATGCGTCCTGTTAAAGGGAACACACTCAGTTTGGATATGAAAGCATATTTTACACTGAGTAGCTCTGGAATTAAATATATGTTACAGAAATCACGTATTTGAACTTAAATAAAAATAAACAGTGAATGAATTTGCATAAGTTCAGTAGGCTATAAGTTGGTTGATGTCTGTAAAAGCAGAGCTGGTTATAGCCTAGTTTTATCCACCTTCACAAAAACAAATGAATTAATCATGTTGATCTAATTTAGTCAAAAATCATTTCACAGGTACATTTCTAGCAAAATGTAACAATTTTATGATAAACTGTTGATTTTGTGTTACTTTTGCTCATGTCTTTATGCTGTGGGAAAAAAAATTGCAAAAAAAATCGCAATATTTTCTGGAAAAAATCGCAATTAGGATTTTTGGCTAAATCACCCAGCCCTAATATCTAGGTTTAATTCTACTGAAGGTGTCGGCAGCACTGACCAAGCTAAACACATTCACATCTAGTTCACAATGAAAGAATTTAAAGTACATACATCATAAACAGTAACAACTGTTAAACCTCCCGAACTAAGCCTAGTAATAACCAAGTCAACATAAGTCTACAGCGAATCGAAGTGTAAACAGATTCTTGTCTAAAATAAAAAGTTGTTCTACATGTTTATTGTGTTAATTTGTGTGTACTCAGAGCATACTTAACACATTTTAAAGTCTCTCTCATCCACGGTCAAACAGCAGTCTTGGGATTTGACCTCTGAACTCAGTGATCCTCATACCTTTTGGATCACAGCACACTTTGACTTGAGAAGTGTCTCATGAAAGCTGGCGACTGTGTTGAGTGTGATTACACTGTGTCCTAAATAGTAATATTAGCATATTGCAAGGAGGAAAAAACTAAATTTTGAAAAACTGTCATGTAACAACTTGACTCTAAATGTAAGAAATGGATGTATTAAATGCTAAAATGTAATTTCCTAGTCACAATACCTTTCCCATGTTCAGTCCACTATATATTTGGTTAATTTCATGTTCTTCTGTGCATGTAAGCCTGCGTTTTCTATTGAGTACTGCCCTGTGTGTGAGAGAAGTGTTGTCCAGGTGTTAAGTGCTCTGCGGTCCCCGGTGCAGTGAAGATCAGTCTGAACTCTGCTTTTATGAAGACCAAAGTAAAGATGGGGGAAGGGTGTAATGAAAAAAAGAGGAGCAAAAAATGGACCATCGCCCCCTCACACCATTGTCAGAATTCAGATTATTTATTCATTGGCAATCGTGAGAATACGTCGTGGCCTATATGCTATTTTCAACACAGTTCTTCTATTTTTCATCTCATACCAAATAATGGAGGCAGTCGATAGGTTGGAAGTGACAAGAAATGGCACTGCAGTAAAATGCAAATAATACTTAAGCAGTCAGTCAATCAATGAGGGGAAAATGTATTTGTTCCAAAATCACCCAGTACTGGTTTTAGATCTGTACACTCTTTCACTTAATTTAACACCACTAAGGTACTTCTCATGAAATTTGTGTGAAGATCTGCATTGTTTAAGGTCATCATTTTAATTAGTTTTATTGCCCACAGTGACAATTTGTGAACATCATTTAACATGTTTTTAATTGGACTGGAGTGGCTTCAGGTGAAGAAATAACTCACCTGCAATTACCGTGGAAAGGTTAGTCATGATAATGTTAGTTATCTGACTCAATCCTATTACTCTAATCTTTTGATTTAAGTTTATCTGCAAACCTCATGTCAAACATAGTTACACAATTGTAGACATTTAAAGTTTTAGAGGGTACTTTTATCTTCACTAGAAAATTAAATAGGCACAAAAAAAATTTCATGGTAACATTTAAAGTTTACCAAAATGCATTTTTAAAGTGAGCAGCAGAGGTTGACATGTCTTAATTCAAAACAATAGCCTAAAATTAAACATTTCATGTAAGACAAGTTTTATTATCATCAATCCAATTTGATGCATAATCCTATTCTAATTGCTTTGTCTTCTTTAACTAACTAAGTCTTTCCGTTGGATGAAATAATGCTCATCGGCGTACATTATTATTGTGGATAGAGATCATTTGTATAAATAGAGATGAGCAGAAGCCCTAGGCAACTGCTCCGAGGGACTTCATACTCTAATGGCCTAGTAAAAGAAAAACTACCATTAAAATACACTTTTTGTAAACAGTTAAGTAACTCTTCAACTATTTAATTGCACAGTTTTTAAAGTCTTACGCAAGGCAGACTTCTTTGTTAGCAGTAGGCCAATAACATGTTTTATTATTGACCAGCAGTATTCTAACAACACTATTTGAAATACTGATTCATAATTTGTCAATATTGGCCAATACTGGAACCAATATCACCCATCTCTAATTATTCATAGTATAATTATATCGAAAACTCAATACTTTTTTTTGGACATTATTTCTAAGTTATAGTCCTTGCACGCAGCTGTTATTAAGTTGCTGTTTATGCCATTTAACAAGATCAATAGTTGCTCATTAACTGTGACCATGAAGCCACTTTCACGCCTCATTAGAGATCTTTGTCCAACTGATCAATGAAAACACAGGCAGGTCATCGCAAAGGCTACGACCTCAACATAAACTAAGATCATATGTTGTGTAATTAGAGAAAGGAAGATCCTTCTGGTCCTTATAATCTACAAAGGGTCGTAGTCTGGTCAAGATCCTCTGCTATCTTCATGCATTACATAATGAAAACAGATATGACTACTTGAAGGGCACTCCATGTTTAGCCTTATGGGAAATCAATTCACTAATGCACCAGATCAATATCATGTTTAGGCTTGGTTAATGCCAATGTAATTAAGAAACAGCACTGAAAAGGCAATCCTGTATATGTGTCTTACAATGATTTTCAAAGTAGGTGTTAGGTTAGATATTAATGATTATTAGCCTCATTAAAGTGTATTTGCTTTTGAATTTATATAGAAACTAAGATGTCCGAAAATAGCATAGAATTCTTTTTGTCAGCATTTCATCAGTCCTTGCCCAATACAATACAAGTACAGCAAATACCAATTTTAAATTGTAGACCTAGTTTAGCCCTAGTTTAGTTAATTTCTTAGGTGGTACTTTCTGTAAAAAGATGTAATAATCCATACATTTCTTTAGAGATAAACAAGCGGCAAACCACCCACCAGAAAATTGATTGATTGACAATGTTGTGAGGTATAACCTGTAGTTCTTGGATATCAGGCTGTGGCAGGTATAATACTCAAAGCAAAGATAACATTTCAACTCACAATTTAAGCAAAAATCTATTTTGTAACTCTTTGGGTTGGACCAGGGTTTTTTTCAGCTTGCCAAAATAAATATTATTTTTCCTCGAAGTTGAAGCCAGTATCAAGGGCGTGTCGAGGGCCAAACCAAATTTTTTGTTGCTTCTAAACATTTATTGAGTTAAGCTAGTGATTAAATTACATTTTATTAACATGTTTCAAGCTAAATAAAATGTTTTGATGTACTAAGACTATTCGTTCAATTAAAAATATAACAGACAGACAAAAGTTGGAAAGTTGATTTTGGCCATCGTGCCCCACTTTGGACAACAATGACTTTGACAAAAAAATTCAAATACCAATGTTTGCCAACCATTATAGCGATTGCGATTCAATGTATGATTTATGTACTAATAAATTTATTTTGTTCAGAGTTCACATTTTAAACATGTTCAAAAGATTTGGCTAAATGAAATACCGGTATGTCAATGAACTGACAAACTAATAAAAGGTACAGTATTTCAAAACATGTTTTCACAGATCTAAGCTACAGAATGAACCATTTATTTATTTTTGTCTTTTGAAGTGTCATTTTGGATTTAATTGCTATTAGTTGTAGCAGTAAGCAATGACAGGTACAGATTAGACTGATAGGCACCAGATTAGGCACCAAGCAGCAATCAAACACTTCTCTAGATAGAAAAGGTTTGTGTATTAACTTTTTTTCATTTCATATAAGAACCAGTCAGTATTTCTGTAAGATTGTCTGTCCTTGTTGCATTTGCCTTTGGTTTCTCACTGAAATCTTTCTGTCTTGTATTGTGTAGGTGTGTGGCTCTGAAAAGTCTCCATCAATTCCCTGATGCGTGGACAGGGTCAGCTCAGCCCAAATCTGCTGCAGACTTCAAAAACAGCACCACTCCACTGCCCCGATTCCAAATAGACTGAGGACACAGTGTTTTTGCTGATGCACAGAGTCAGGTCAGGACAACCAGCATTCGGCTAAAACAGGACAACATCTTCCTCCTGCCGTTTTTAAAAGGTTTGTGTTGGCAAAAGCATGTACGCATTAGTTGAGTGTCAGCACTTGGGAGTCTCTGGTATCTTTCTCGGTGGGTGGTAACAGTTAAACCTCCTACATTTGCTGGGATTTACTCCACTACAGCGTCGTCTCGAAAGGTGTAGCTGCAGATGCCCTAATCCTGTCCTCCCCCTTCTTCCCAAACTCAACCTAGTCACCTCCTTCCCACTCCCTCCTCTCCTCTTTCCTTTTAGCTTGCGTTGTCAACTTTCAGCTGGAGTGGCTGACAGGGGTTGTGAAACGATGTTCTTCCGTTGTCTGACAAATTCAACGCAAAAATGCTTCCTTCTGCATGTTCCTGAGTAACTGTCAGTTCGGAGGAAAATGAAATCAGACACCTAAGCGGTAATTACGCAAATCATCAGGACCAAGATTTTCTACATATAGCGATGATTCTGAAGAAATATGTCACATGTACAGTATGTTATAGCTCCAAAGGTGGACCACATAACGGTACTTATAATATCTCAGTTGAAAGATTGTTTGTAGACTCTATTTAATGCTGGTCATCGAACACTTTAAATGGGGCAGTCGGCCTTTAGTCATTTAGTAAATTAATCAGTTGATGGTGTTTTAGTCAACTGATGTAGAAAGTCTATCTTGAGTTCACTTATTATATACATATATTTTTTTGTAATTTGATATTTGTGTATGAATGTTTAGTTTATTATGCTGTTCAGTTTAATTAGCCGACTAATGAATTGGTGGAGCTAGAGTTGCAACAATTATTACTGAAAAAATCGTCAACTAGTTTAGTAATCGGATTATCGTTGTCACAATTCTAAATTACTATTATTATACTATTTCAAACATAATTCGATATCAAGGAACGTTCTCCATTTTTGGTACAAGGGTCAATGCTACAACCGTTAAGTCAAAATTTTAGACAAAAATTATATTTACAATAAAAAGTCATAGTAGTTACTTTAGAAAAGGCCAAATAGTTTTCTCAAAATTAGTTTTTGCTTAAATGAGTATTTAGATTTGATACTAGCTTTAGGATCAATTCATAGTTCAACAATCCTATTTTATATAGGCTTCAATCAAAACATGCCATGAGCTGAGAAAAGAGTCATATTGACTGCTACATCCCTAATTTTCAATAACTGTGTCCCCTTTGTATTAAAACTTGATTAATGGAGCAACCCTACATACGCACATAAACTGTTAAAAGACATTGTGTAATTTTTGGTTGCTGTGGCAAATTGTCATGTGTTTGGGGGCTGCAATAAAAAGACTTACAAGTCTATTTTGCCCTTTGTCTTAGCCTTGGTCTTAAGTATTCCTCTGTTGGCCACTAGTGGCTCTCTCCAGGCTCTATACTCTGTCAGTGTAGAAGGTGTGGCTTCACCCAGATGTGGGGGTGCAATTCCTTCAGTGAACCTGAGATGTGTCACATCTGTGACAAGTGGGCAGCTGCATTAAGATCACAGGCAAAAGTGAACTGTAGCAGCAGCTTCAGTTTGGGAAAAAAGTGTAATAATAGAAATCTATTTGGTGAAAATCTATTTATATGACAGACTTTAACAACTTTGTCTAAAAATGTGTCTTTTCTTTTACATAAGGTTCACTGAAGGAAATTGCACCCCCACATCTGGCTGAAGCCACACCTTCTACACTGACAGAGTATAGAGCCTGGAGAGAGCCACTAGTGGAATACTTACAGAGGAATACTTAAGACCAAGGCTAGACAAAGGGCAAAATAGACCTGTTAATGTTCCTTCACCCTTCACTTCCTCTGTTTTCTATCTATACAAAGCAATCAGATACTGAAGACTTAGAATATCTACAACTAAAATGACACATTGGTTATTCTGCTTTACATTGCCTTCATATCTCTCTAAGTATTACTCTACAGCCTGATAACAGCAGAAGATTACAGCTGAATGCCATATTGGAAGTACTGTACATATGGAGCATAGATAAGCCTCATAGCCTTTCTATCTGATTGACTGTGATGCTTGTTTTGCCTGCCAGATATTCCTGCCAAGGGATGAGTCTTTGTCAGCCCATATCCTCTTCCTTTTGCTAAAATCTTTGCTGTAGGTCTCTGCTCCTTCAATTTAAATATTTTTTCTTCTTTTATGTGGTTTAGTATCTATTTGTTGTTAACTTGGATTTCGTTTCTGCCTTTATTATTTTCCATTTCACACTAGAGGCTTTTTGAAGGATTATGATGCATCACAGGAACAACTTTCAGAAATCCTCGGTTTATGAAGGTTTAGTTGGAGTATTAATTTTTCTTGCTTTCTCACTCACATATGGTCAGCTGACTAAATCTAAACATATTTATACATTTAAATGGGTTGTCATAGTTGAAAAATTACTGAAATATAGCCCTTCCAGCAATAGTTTAAATATCTGACTCCCCTTTTTGTCTTGCTTCAAAAATCTTTTCATTTGAATAAATGACATTACACTGGAAACATTTTTGTGTTATTGCTACATAACAGCACAGTGTTTGATTGAAAGTGACTTTACCCCTGCTGGGTTTTTTCCATTTCTATTTTGATTTTTCTGCCACAATTTTGCTTTCAATTATTATAGGTCCACTGTGTAATTTTTGGGGTGGATGGTCTGCAGTCACCTTTTCTAAAAAAAAAAAGATGATTTTACTTTGCCTGTATAATGTTAGACAATATAGTTTTAAACTTGGGTTTTTCCATGAAAATCATAGACTGTATATATCATTATACAGTCTATGACGAAAATACGCATGTAGCGCTACCAAGCCAAGTTAATAGTCAGATCTGTTGAGGAGTGTCTGCTTACTGTAATAAAGCAGTTTTTTAAGATATTTTTTGCAAGAAAAACACCCAAAGTAAAATCTAGGCAAATAATAACCTCTTTGCCATGGAGTCTAGCAGAACAGTTACGCAGTGCACCTCTAAGCCCTTGAATATTGAATTCAATAGCCCATTATATTGCCTCTTTGTATAAGGTTGACTAGATGTTTGATCAGAGTATAAATTCCTAGAAGGATATGATAATTCACATGGTACGTATTAGTGGAACCACACTCATAATTGTTGCATTTCCACTGTCAGCTGCAGCTGTTTTATTTTTAACTTAGTCATTATTAATTACACAGTCTTACTTTATTTTCACGTAAAAAAAATATTTACCCACAAACCATCCTTGTGTATTTTTGGAGAAGTTTAAAACACCAGTATAGTAGTAAAACTGGGACAATGGTATTCTCTCTCCACTTTTTAAAACACAGGTGATTAACTCACCTCTGTGTTATGAATATGTATTAGAGTTCTCATTTTGCTTTTGGCTGCCAGATGTCTGCTGCATGACCTTGTAATGAGGACAAACATCTACTGCTGCAACAGTGTCGTTTGATTAATGTTTGAATGTATAAAATAATTTACATTTTTTGATATTTTAGCTGTATCCATGCATGCATAATGCTTACATTGTTGCCGTGGGGGCAATTTAGTGGAATTGATGCATCTATTTTACCTGCCTGGTATATTATTCATGGTAAAATAGTTATTCTTGAGTATTTGTGGTAGCTATAACAAAGTAATGTTCTAAACAAGTTAGAGAACAATCTCATTGCTTAGATTTAGAGGTATTTTAAAGGCTTTTGTATAGTTTATAAGAAAGAAAACACACCAAAAATAATTAGGTAAAGCCTATTTTAAGTTTTAGCTTAATGGCTTTAAATATCTTGTGCATTATTAGTGTTTTCAAGCTCATTGTAATACTTACTTAGCAAAAAGTGTGTGCTTCCTTCAATGTGTATTTATGTATTGTTTCACTAAAAGATGCAGATCTGTGTTAGATGTTGTAGTCTTGACAGAAATAACTCTACTCCCCCTGTATCACTGTATCATGTCATGAGCTGTCCATCACTGCCTCTCACCTGATGTGGGCTGTTGTTAAGCAGCATCACATTATAGAGCAAAACAGCACCTGATGCCTGTCCGATGTGTGGCGGACTGTCACTCACAACTGTATTCAAATTAATGAGTCTATGCCATTTACTTTCCCACCTGGTGCATGCGGCTCTGTGCATTCAGCATGATATGTTGTGTGGCTAGATAGCATTGTGCCTGATGCTAATGGGAAATGTAATAGTGCCAGACAGGGCTTTACTGATATGACCCTAAAGCAGTAAAAACTCAGCACTAGCCTGTATTGTAATGTGGCTCTAAAAGAGAAAGGTAGCAGGCCAGAAGGGATACTATCCTAGCAGCATACATTATTCATTAGCTCTACTTCGCATGGCTGCTGATAATGATTTTATCAAATCTGGCAAGGTGGGTGTGTGGGGGAGAACCCGGACTCAGGCTGCATAGCTTTATTGTCTGCCGTTTCAATACAGAACGTCTATGAATGTCAATATGATATTTTAGCAGAGATATCAGATAGAGGCTTCAAATGTGCGTGTCATCTTTGTCCTGTTTACAGATGTGACCTCCCCCAGCGGCTGCTCAATGATAAGATCTGAGACGGACTTAAAGGTGGAGTGCAGAGGAACAACAAAAACAGCTACAGCACTGAGCATGTTTTGCTTCCTAACAACTAAGACTAGATGATGGAGAAATCAGCCAAATACAGTAGGTTTATGAAAGTCAAAATGGGAAAATGTATGGAAATTAAGTTGAAATTATAAAGGAAATTACAAAGTCCAATGTTATGATTATTTTAGCAGTCTGCTTGTCGCTTTATTCTGATGAATCCAACTTCACTTTATTTGTGTTTCCAAAAAAGAAAAGAAAGAAAGACAGAGATGCACTTTGAGACATTTACAAGTTACCTAAAACAAAGTACGGTACATATCCTACCATCGACAGGACAAGTTGACACAAAACATGTCCATTAAAAAGTACGTAAATTTTACCCTGCCCAGCACATAAAACAGAAATAGCTCTTGGAATAAAAGTATTTGTCAGTCTATACCAGGAAACCTGAGCCTAAATGAACGTAACAGTTCATTTTGAGGGTGGGCATGGCTGAACTAGATGCTTTGAGTAGTTTTGTAGTTTTTATGACATTAGGGAGTTTGTAAAATATTTTTTTTTCTGTGAAGAACACATGCCCCTTACAACTTCTCCATAGCTCTGTCTCTTAATAGGTTCTCTTAAGTAGAATAGTATAATAGTTTTTCTATATCATTCAATGGGCTAAATCTCTTCTGATACAGAAAAAACTTCTAATCTACTTTATTTACTGTTAGAAGATGAGATGAATATTCTTAACCTAAAGAATATTGAAGAAATGCTTAGACAGAGAATTCAGACTCACAATTACTATTTTACTGAGTGATACAATAAGACGTTTTGAATGTATATTTTTTGGGGCTTATATTTTTATACTAGCACATCATTATAAAAGTTACTGCAGACTCAACACAGGATTTGCGGCAAAGTAAAGTAAAGTACTTCTCTAAGGCAGGACAAATGCTGCTGACGGCTCTTGCACAGCAGGACTGTATTATAATTGTCACAACTCTACCCAACAGACTTATCAGTAGACAAATTGAAATATCCATCATTTTGTGTTGTGTGCAGACCGCCTGCCTGCGCTTGTACAAGAGATGACATCTGATGAGGACTTAAAGGTGGAGACTGTCCCAGAGCAGCCCAGGTGTGCAGCGTATCACAACAACAAAGCCATCTACTCTTACACCAGGCAGCACAAGTATGTATTTATTCATAGTAAAACATGTCAATGCCACCTTTGTATACAATACATTTGCATATCTCCTTACTGTCCCATGAGACGAACAAAACAATGAACAACACGTCTTTCCCTGACGATGTGCAGATGGTACATGTATAAAGCTAACCCAGAATTTGTGATTTTTCTTTTGTTTTTTGCTCTCAGCTTACATAACATCCTCCACCTGCTGCTACTGTTGTTTTTATTCCCCATGTCTTTGACTCCACCACTGAACCGGTTCCTCAACACTTTCCCTCCATAATCTTATTACAAACTAATAACTCTGTGTTTGGGTATCAGCGTGGGAAGTCTGGCCTCGACGTGGATTGGTTGTTTCCTGCCTCAGCTGGCTCTCCGCAGGACATGACCTTTTTCCAAGCTCTGTTAGATAACACTAAAACAGACAAAAGAGAAGAGTATTGTAGCTGTTACAGTGCTAACTGTAAGAGAAAGTAAAACAAAATACCAAAAATTATTTTGGCCAAAGACTTACATAAAGTTTTTCTTACCACATCTGACTATTTAATCAAATGTGGTAACCGAAAAAACTACCATCTACTTTATCTGCAGAGACAAGAGTAGACAAAAATTATGGAGCTTATTCTACTACCTAAAGCATACAGCATACAGTATTACTTTTCTCACGATGTGCACTGACCACTTTTTCCATTTTTACATCAACACAATTTATTACCCCAAACAAAACTTTATTTATCACTTCAAATTAATAGTAGTAAATGCAGAGTTAGTTTTGAATCTATAAGCAACTATTTCACAGTGCTACAAAAATTCTATATACTATCATCACTCTCTCATTTTCTCATAAAATAAAAATAAGCCAAAAAATTTTAGGGGATCTTCTATGAAAATGTCCAGTATCTTATAATTTAAACAGCCCTTATTTTACAATTAAAGCCGATATGAAAGATTATCACATTTTTCTAATTCTGCCTTAGTTTGTTGTTGTGGTCCTTGTGATAAGTATTGATCATAGTTTTACAGCAGTTAAGTTGCAAATTATGAAGAAACTGACAAATAAAAGTTAAAAATTACTGGAAGTAATCTGACTTCTAAAAGGTTAATGCTAGATAGTCTGATCATGAGGGACAGAAGTGAGGTGGTTGCTATGGTAATGAGTTTATTTCTGTTTTATTAAATCAAATGGGCCTAAACTGTTATATTTTTTTATCTTAACCTTTACCCAAACCTTTTTTCTAACTTTATCCATCGCCCTAACCCTTTTCCTAAACTTATTCATTCTCTTAGACTGCAAAGACAATTTACTCACACTGACATAGTTTTCTGGGAGTTTAAACTATCATTTAACACAACTTAAATGTTTATATGTCAAAACATAACATCTGTGTCATTTATGTGAGTTTTGGCCCACATTTACAATGTGGTTGCTAGGTAACAGTTGTGAGTTCCCGTATATTTGCTAGACAATATACAGACAAATAAGATAGGGTTAGGGTTAGGGTAATCTTAAATATAATCATGTTTGCTGTGTCTTACTTACTTAAAATTGTCTAACCTATCATATGCACTTTAACTCTTAATGCATCAAAGCAGCAATTCATTTCAGGCTCTCCATCTCCAGACTCCAGGTTCTCAGAGACTCAACTCTGTACCAGTGGTTGTATAAAAAAAATACAGAGGGATATCAATTTGGATTCTCCAGGCTAAAGTTTTAAGTCTATATTTTCTGAATTGCATTTCAAATGAACAACCCAAGTGCCTAAAAGGTTGATTTAGAATTTCACACATTAAACAATATGTACAACGAGAGAGTATGAAAGAATTAGCTAAAAGTGTCAGAAAACTTCATGAAATATGCAAAGGTTTTCCAAATACTCTTGCTTAAATCTAACTTATTTTAGGACAATATGTCTTTGTTTATTCAATTCCTTCAGCGACTTAAGCCAAGCACGCGCCAACAATAGGAGATTCAGCATTTTTGTCATTGTTGTGGCATTTGTAGACACATGGTGAATTATTAAACAATTAAACACTGTGGTGGTGAAGCTTGTTGACTTTGCATAATGCGTATAATTTTTCCTGTGCGAGTCTCTTCTCTATTACTGATCTGGCCCTCAGCGGGGGTGACCTTTTTCCAGCCACTGTTAGATAACACAAGACAAAAAGGAAGTAGCAGAGGGGGATTGTACTCTGGCTTAGGACAGTGGGACAGTCATGGAGTCGGAGACAGGGCTGTGGTATTGTCGGGAGAGGTGTTGAAATGTCACATGTGCCTGAGGGTAAAAGCCACTACTGTGTGTGTTTGTTCGTGGATCGGTGAGTGCGAGTTTCCCTGTCTGTCCCTTGCTCCCTGGACGCCACTACAAGCCCTTTGTTAGCTCGAATCTGTTACCTTCACTTCCCTTGGTCCTGGTACGTCCAACACCATAAATGTAAGATATCTCTAACTCACCACTTCAGCGCTGCAGCAATAGAAACAATGGGATCATCTGTCTGTTATGTAATTGCCCTCATTTTGTTTCTCGATTCCTTTGTTCTTTGGCCACAACATTTGAGCGTAAATGATTCAGCTTTAGCTTTGAGGTCCAAGGAAAATTTGTTTAGTTTGAACACATTTTTCTTTCTATTATTAAAAAAATACAGACCATTTTATAGAATTTGGTAGAGGGCAGCAGACACAAGTCCTTATAGTTCTTTTGTAAATTTTTGTATAGCCCAACAATTTTGTGACTTTGTTTTGGTCTCATATAAACATTGTATTGATACATCCCCTTTGCAATCAAAATATAAAAATGTTTATGTAGATTTTTATTGAAATTGGCAAAGCAAAAGATGCTTGCACAGAAAAAACATCTTAGTTCTAGGGGTCACATGAAAGGACTAGCTTCCTCTGAGCATTCTGCAAAATATTTTCTCCGAATCCCAACAACAGCAAATTAAAACAAGCTAGAAATATGTGGGAGGTGTGTCACAGTGATCAAATACAGGATAAATGTGACAAGACCAAAAGCAACTTGTGAAGAATGACTTTTGTTGGATCTTCTTAAAAAGCCCTGTGAAGCAATAGTCTGTGGGAAGAGCAGACAATTTCTGCTTTGTGTTTAACTCCTACAAGATGAACGTGGAAGCCTTTATAAAACTTTTTGTCACACATCATCAGATGAACAAAGCTTAAATCAAGTTTAAGAAACAAGTCCAAGAAACAAACTTCT
Organism: Mugilogobius chulae; assembly: GCA_038363315.1. Lineage (NCBI taxonomy): Eukaryota > Metazoa > Chordata > Actinopteri > Gobiiformes > Gobiidae > Mugilogobius > Mugilogobius chulae. Next base: position 29,228,760 of record CM076399.1, on the reverse strand, counting down.
TTGATTTCATAATAGCATTTATTTCAAAAGAGCAAAACAAAATGTGTTGTTGAGGAAGATGTGCTATGTTGTCAGATAAATTAATAAAAACATCTTCAACAAGCTTTTATATACAATTGTAACTAAATGTGATAAGAAAAGAAAAACACAATTGTGAAAAAACAATTTTAGAAGTAAAATAAGCAGTTTTGCCCCTTTGTCATGCCCATTCAGTCATTTTCATAATATATATTTTTCCATAATAGTCATAAAACTACATGTATAATCGTGTCAGTGCCTTTAAGATGATATCTGTGTAAAAATATTGCTTTTACAGCTTGTGGCCTTAATTTATTTCTCAAATTAAATGGAACCCGATGCGGTAGGTCTTGAATGTTGAGCTGCTTTAAATTGGCTCAGTGTTTTCCATTTGTTTCCTTAAATTTACTGTGAACACACTGGCCAATTGCTTTGTATGTGATAGCATCTGTGCTGATCCACTGTATATCTCTCTCTTTGTTTTCTGTTCTAGCCTTAAATTAAAAGAAGGGACCAGCCAAGACATCTGAAAGCTTAAGACCCAGTACTTGCACACACGCTGGCAGTCAATTGGCAAACCGGGGGAGGTGAAATGGAAGAGAGAGAGAAAATAAGAGAGAGAGAGAGAGAGAGACAGAGTGAGTGGGCGGGATTTAGCAGAGAGCTCACACACACCTCTCTAAGCTTCAGTCTGGCTTGGGCTTGAAGAAGGCAGCATGTGTGGCTGTGTGCTGTAGTAGTTTTCTCTGCCGGAGTCTGGGACATGACTGAGGATTCCCTTGTTTGCTCTAGTGTGGACGCATGCTGCTGGCTGCCTGGCTGTTACTCAAACAAGGATACGACTGTTACCAGAGCGCAACCGCCAAGCAAGAACAGGTGAGGGATAAGATGTAATTTACCCTGTTTTGCAGCTAATTATTATGAATTAAACTACATTTTAAAGGTTGATTCACAACTGTGTAGGAGTGTTTAGGACTGAATGCATGATTGTTTGGGAATTATTGCAAGAGAGGTATAAAGTAATGCATAAGATTGTGTATTTAAACTTGCTGAATCACAAAATTAGAAAGATGCTTATTAAATAAAAAAGACAGCATTGTTTTGGACACACATACATTTATAAAAGAGCATAAAAGTGGTGGTATTAAAGATTGACAAGCTATAATATATTCCTGTTTCCTCTCACTTGATGCTTTCAAAGATTGATTTCAAGGAGAAGAGTGGAAACTTGTAGCATGTGAAACAGGCTGTGCTTAAACTGCTGATAATTTTTAGGAAGCTTGACATATTTGTATTTAGACTAAATAGAAGAAGTTTGCAAGTACAATCTATTGTTCTGTATGTCTTAGGTTATGTATGGTTTCAATTAAAATGCAAATGGGATTTATAATAAAACAAGTACTGGGGATTTTCTGACTTAATAAGAAAGTGCCCTTGTTGTCTACAGGAAAAATGTGAAAATATTGCCTAAATACAGAAGCTATTCCTCATCTCCCTGTATCCCAGAGTGGTCTATGCACAATGAATGAGTTCTTGTGCACTCCTGTGGGGAGGATACTTTACTGTAAATTGCACATCCAGCTAACACGTTTTATTGGCGCTAGTTATAATTAAGATAAACAAAACCCATTCAATGTGATATTTTTGCATTAGCTGTAAATACACTATGCTGTTATTTAGAGGCTTAAAGATATATATTAAGAAGGAGGCATTGCTCATGTGCTTTATATTTCGCCAGGGTGTGTGTGGATGAAAAGGCTTTATAAATCATTAATGCTCTCCCTGGGCTTGCGCTTGGTCTTTATACTAGAGTGATAACAAAATACCTCAACAGCCCTATAGACCTGCAGCACCTGGATTTTACCTGTCATTAAACTCTAGTTCAAAGGGCACACAGCTTTGCAAGGAGCTTCAGTGTCACAAGTTTAGACTGTACGTTTTGACTCGAGGTGAAAGGAGTTTTCTCTAGTTACATTACTGTAATTGCCCACACTACATGGTTGGACTGGGCAATATTGGAATAAAAACGGAATTGTGAGCTGTTTACTGCTTTTTTGGTTAAATTGTTTTACTTAAAGCACATATAAAATGCAAAATATAGTCTTGTTTAACCATGTTATCACATTGTTTCTTCATTCAAGTTTAATGAATCCTGTTTAGAAAAGTTTTCTCACCTTTGAATTTCCCAAATGTGTGACACCAGTAGCTGTCTGTTTAAATGCAGACCATTTTCTCAAACTACTGCTCATGTTGATCCTTTTTTTCTTGTTTGAAGAAGCAGTTGATTTACTTCAAAGGCTATAGGAAAATAGTAAATGCACTTGAATCATGATTAAATCGAAACAAGAGCAGCCTATTTTCTGTGCAAGCAACAATGCCTAGATAGCCTGTTCTATCCACAGCACCCCTCACAGTAGAGTTTAGCAGCTTTGCAAAACTTATTTTCAACTTATTTTTATTGCATTGATTTGTTCCTAGAAATCAACTCTACTATGTTACTAAGTTTTAGAAGAATCAACAAAAAAGGACCCATAGAGAAAGGCCAATTTTTAAAGTAAGAAACTGTCAAATTGAGAGTAATGACAGGCTAAAAGTAAAGTGGCAGCGCAGTTAGCCAGCTCTTCTGCAGCATCTGTCACTCTAGTGTATCGCTCTCAGCTGTGCCCAGGGTCATCCTCTGGCATCCAGACGGACAAGGAATTAGTAAAGGTCATAGGGCGCATACTGGTCTCCTCTGTCCTTTCTCTCCACCCTCACTTTCCTGTGTAGAACTCCACAGGGAGAAGTAATTTGAAGCTTATATTGAACATGTAACAGGTATCACGAATGCTTAAATGCCATTCTCTGTTTTCAACCACAGTTCTGTGTTTTTCCTTATCTTTTTTCTCTATAGCTCACTGCTTCACTGCTACTTGGAGGAAGTTTGATATTGGCTTCAGGTTTTCAGCAAGTGATCCGTGAAAAGATTTACTGTGGCAGATAAAAATAGGTGTTTGTGCTGAGTAGATGTGTGTCGCTGACTGCTTTTTCTTTCTTGTTAGCACACAAAAACGACAAAAGAAAAAAACCCTGAGCTATTATCTCATGCTGGCTGCTTAACCAGGTGTGTTGGTGTGTGTAGATGTACATAGCTGTGTGGATAGAGTAAGCTAATATCATGTTTGAGAGGGGCGGAGGGGGATGGGGCTACGCTAAGTGCCTATGGCGTTCTTTGTATCGTATATTTGCACAAACTGACCCAGATTGATACACACTACTGCAGCAGTACTAAAGTCAGCTTACCTTTAGAATAAATATAACCCTATACTGTACATCCCCACTGGCTTTGACCTCTACTATAAATATTAATAATAACACGAAATACTTGAGCTGAATCTGACTTATGTTTCAGGGCTCAGAGACCATCATTACATTTGAGGCAACATTGTTATAAATGAAGTAATCCATCATTGGTTTATGCATGTTTTGGCAACATTTGAATCATTTATCTTTTATTATAATGAATAAGTTAAATAAATGAAAATAGAATAAATTAAAGAAACTAATTTGTTTCATTTAATTTGTGATACAATGGTTTGATTTATCTCACTTAATAATATATTTATAATACAGTTTCCTGTTATCAGTTCAAAAGATTAAAATGATTCATTGCTATCTAATGCTTAAATAGACAATGTTTGTTTCCAAAGAGGAAATGGGCACAAGAAATCTGACTGCACATTCCAGGTGCATTCAAGTATTTATATCTAGACTGTTTGTACTGTTTTATCAGATGTTTGTTATAGATAAAGAAAAGATACTGTATTTTAACAAGAACAATCTACCTTGCTTGTCATCTACTTTATATCTATGCAAATACAATAGAATAATCTTGATTAATTTGTTGAAAGTTAATGAAAGGCTGTTTTGAAGGATTTTCAGTGATTCATTTGTAATACTGTACTTTGTAGGTCACTGATCAAGCCAAGCCTCAAACGCTGCATAATAACACGCCTTATAATTAGTATTTCCATCATAACTGTCTCTATCAACTCAAGCCAAGTGCACTTTCTCTTTCTCCTTCACAAGACGAGGATAAGAGGCTCCTTTGACCTTGTGGCTGAGCGGGGCGCCCTCTTGGTGGCTCGTAGTAAATACTTTGATTAGCATGTGGCAGCCATGATAAACGGATGATGCAATTAACATGAGACCGATCATCTCTCCACTCCTCTTGTGTCTTTCAAGCTCTTCTAGTGCCTCAATCTTTCTCTGAGGTCCACTTATTTCTGCTGTTAGGCAAATATGAGTCTTATCCATCCCCCCAGTGAATCCCACACAAGCAATCAAGCTGTTTAAATGTTTGTGTTACGCAGCGTGGTTTCCCCTCGCTGTAGATGTCTATCTTTCTGTCAGTTGGGCTGCTGCAGCTTTCTGAACTCCTCTGTGGGTAATGTACTTAAGGAAAACTATGACAGAATCTAGTGAAGTAGCAAATGTTTTTACTTTAATAATCGCAAATGAAAAACCACATTGAAGTGAGTGAAGTCATAGTAAAAAAGATATATACGCAGGAACATATGAGTATAATAACAATATTTACAAATTATGAAACGTTCATTTTCAGATGATGATCCATGGTTTTCTTTTTTCACGGTTATAGTTTAAGTATTTTATTTTCATTTTCATGCAAACAGACCAAAACAAAAAGAAATACAGAAAAGAAACATAAAGTATGTACCAATCATAGTAAATTTGTCCTATCATATCTGAAATTAATGTTATTAATTTAATAAATGTTTGTTGTTATTTGAGCCCAGTTCTTTTTTGTATTAGTCATTTTCGTGCTCCCAAAAATACTTGTCCTAGGTACATAGTTTTTAAGTGGTAATTTAAGTGGTTTTAAATGGAAAGTTTGTGATTGTCTTCCTTTAAGTGGTGGTTCTCAACCAGGGGGTTGGGAAATGTTTTATGAGGGCCCCCTGATCATGTGAAAAATTAACATTAAGATCCTTAGGCTTGACAGCTTGAAATATAGTGATAGATGTATAACCCTATTTGCTCTTTCAAATAAAATCATAAGACTAAAGACTACTTTATCACTTTGCAGGAAGCATACATTTTGTGTTTGGGGGTCGCGAAAGGCTACAGTTGTTATTTTGAGGGTCTTTAAACCCATGTGATTGATTTATTGCAATAGTTAAATTTTGTTTGTTAGATTAAATAAATGTTTCAGATTTAGAAGCACATTGCATTGATATTTTATGGTGTGAAGAATACTTGCCTCTTTTAAGTTGGTCCGTGTCTTAAACCAACTGTGTTAATTACAGTAATAGGGAATTTCTTTGATAAAAATTGACTCAGCTTTGAGGAGTGTTAAATATAGTCTGGCTTGTCTTATCCAATTAGCAAAACACACTTCTGTTCACTGTTCAACGCCTAAATAACCAATTTTCCGTTGGCTGCTCATATTGCATCTGTCACATTGGCCTTTAAAGAATCAAAATTATGCAACTGGGAGGAGATCGAGTTAGTTTGTGCATGCGAGGTGACGTGTGTGCTCAAGTGCATTGATTTGTAATGTGACTTGTCTGGTTGAGCAGGACTTTGGGTTCACTGTCTGGGAGTGTGCTGGGTCTGTTTAGGCCTCCTGACTGCTGTCGCTCCGGGGATGCACATGTCTTCACAAAGTTTTACCGTGGATGGAATATAAATAGTCAATATATTAGTAATTTTTTAAGGGTTTTGAGCTTTGGTGGCCTTTGGTTTTACACTTGCTAGTTTTACTATTAAGACAAATAAATTAGTATTGATTAACAATAGACCATTTGTAAAAATGTATTCAAACTTTTGTGCTGCAAAAAGTGATAATTTTAGCTCATGTCATGTCTGTTGGATTGACAGAATTTCACTTGAAAATTGTCATCAAGATATGTCCAAAAATATTGTAACATTCTGTTTGGTCAGTATCTCTACTAGTATATTGTACATTTTACTTTGCATTGGTGTCATAATCCTCCAAAACATTTTCTCAAATTGTATATTTCATTTCTTAGTACTGCCAGACCAGGTTTAACCCAGAATTTACCTCTCTAAACCCTAAACCCGGTTTTGTAGTACATCCTCTGCTTATTTGAGAAATGTCTAATTATAAAACTCATTTTACTTTTGTTATATACATAGATTAGAATTATTTTCCCCTGAACCATTTGTCAAATTCAGTCAAGCTTAAATGCCTCAAAAAGAGATTTAAAGTTATTTTAGTTATAGTTGTTGACTGAATATATCTCCTACTGTAGTTACATCATACATCAAAAATATTTTGATATTCAGTTTTGTCAGTATCACCCAGCCTTAATTCATATACTAGATACACAGATAGTACTCTATAAGTATTATTGTACATTGTATCTTGCATTGATGTCAGAATTCTCTAAAACAGGCATGCCAAAACTTTCTTCCTCAAAGGTCAAAGATTTTATTTGACATAATGATGATTAAATTGTCTTTTTTTTAACGTGTTTTAGGAGATTATCATTTGTTTTTATGTCATTTGTGTCTTTTTAACACAAACTTTAATTTAATAGATAACCTGAGCACCCATTTGTGGGCCAAACTGGCAGGCCGAGTTTGGCCCCCGAGCCCCACTTCGAACATCATTGCTCTAAAACAAACATTCAACATTCTAAACAAACCAAATCAAATGAAGACAAAAAACATTCAATAAATTGTTCTATATTTGTCAGTGTCATTCCACAACAGTCTGCTTTACTCTGCTAAACTTATTCGGTTCTGTTGCTGCTTGTTTTAGAGTTCAAACTAAATTCAATTTAAACGCAGTTGAAAACAGATGAACACACAGGTGTATAGTATTCCCTGTCAGACCTCTTGACATTAACCCCCTGATGTGAACTAGAGAGATGAGATGAGATGGAGATGGGGATGGGGATGCCTCCAGTAATTTGCAGGGGGAGGGGTGTGTCGGGAACGTGTGCCCTGGTTCGTTTCCTCCCTTTTGTCTCGTTAGTGTCTGCTGATGATTCTGAGTACTTCCCTTCCGTCCTTCACTCCCTCCCTGCTCTTTGTCCCTTGTCTTCTTGTCTACTCTTTCCTTCCTCTGTGGCGCTGACAGAAGAACCATCTCTGTCATGTCTGCCCATTATCTGTGAGCAGTGTTGCGTTGCAGCCCACACAGCGACGCCACGACTGAGTGTGCATGAATCTGCATTAAACAGTTCAAGTTACATTTGAGAAGCTCATTTACAAAAACAAACAGCCAGTGCTGTTATGAATTTAGTAATGTGTCATTGACTTGTGTTTTGATTGAATCGCAGTTGCATAATTTATTAGAATTAGGCTCATCAAGACATGAAGTACTGTTACATTAATTAACCTATTAGGAATGCTAAATTTGAGCTTTACAGTTATTTTATGAGGAAGCATCTCTCTTTTACAAAACACCATAGCCAAACATTGTGATCCCAAGTTCAACGGTCTAATCTTTCCTATGTGACAGGTTTTTTAGAAAATCTAACTTTCTGAATGGGTAATTGATTGATTTAACATAAAAAGCCAGAAAAAAAGCACATTTAGTTTTGTATTTCACCAACTATGAAAATATGTTTTCTTGGCTTCTAAAAGTTTATCTTCATGAATATATTACCAAAAAAACATTTCAGTTAGTAGAATAATAGTTAGTAGAATAATAGTTAATAGAAATAAGACATTGAGTTTAACAAACTAGTTTTCTGATTTATTATAACTTAATTAAGTTTAGATTTCCCTCATTTGTTCATTAGAGCTCTTGAACTATTAAAAACTATACTACTAATTGCTTATTCAAGGATTATTGTAATATTTTTGCTTAATCACACTGCGTTTGAGTATAAAGTTTAAAGGAAAAAGAGAAAATCAGAAGGAATAGAAAATTATACATTGTTGTGTGAAGTGCTGAGCACAGACTTCAGAGGGGAATTACTCAGGGATTACTCCAACTGCCTTTTAAAGATTGTGTTTATGTCCTGCTTACACCAGGGACATCTAGCTTCCTTTCTCCTCTTCTCTTTATCTCTCCTTTGAAATCTTTACAGCCTTTTTATTTGCGCCTTTTCCCTCTCCTCTCTTTCAACTTGTCTTTATCTTGTAACTGACCCACATGCAAGAACCATAAAGATTTGACCCACTCATTGCTTGTACTGTGGGCACACTTTACACACGTTTCTGCTTTCTGACCTGGAAGTAACGCAGTCAAAGCTGTCTCAAAGGCGCTAGCGAGAGATGCGTGTGCTAAATATACTTTCCCCATTACTTTTGCATGAATCTGTTGGGTTATGGATAGAGTTTCTTAAGGGAAAGCCCCCTATTGTGAAAGCTCTTATAAGGTTTCTATTCACCCCCATGTTTCGCCATTGTCCTGTATGTGCGTTTTAGCTTTTAGGCACGTGAATATATGTTTGTGTGGTGAAGTTGCCTTTGTCCTGTCCCCTCAGGCCAGCACTCAAATGTCAGAGTCGTGTGGAGCAAATACAGGACACTAATGCATTGAAAAGGGGGACTCTATTCACCAGACCCACTTGCAAACAAGAGCAAGCCCAGGCCAAATCGAAATGGACCCATTGACCTAAATCTAACTTTGAAGTGAATTACATCCTTAACATGTTGTTGACTTTAGTGTTGCAGGCATTTTCATGATATCATTGCTAACATTGGCAGGGCTAATGCAGATTATCAAACTTTTAGCTAAAACAATAACATATTTGGATATACTGTCTCATAGAGAACTAATCAGTGTGAAAACTTGGAACGGAAATTACTTGAACATGTTTAAACAAGAAGCTAACTAGAGTCAAACCAGAATATGACATAACATGATGCAGTAGCCAAGGTTTCACCTATGAAAACAATGACAATGGTAGCAAAAACTGGATCTATGCCTTAATTACATGATATTATAATCGAGTCACATTTAAAATACAGCTTGGTTGCTAACAGTATTTATTTGATAATTTTGGTCTGTATTTATTTGCACAAAGTGGGAAATGCCGCACTCATACAGTGTTAGGTTCTGCAATCTGGGTGTGGATTTACTGTCATTCTCAGAAAATGTCACACCTCATTGTGTACAGGAACACTGGAGTAGTTACGTTAATGAAATATGCACGAGACCTGTACAGGGATACAACGGTTAGAGGTAAACAAGAGTCCAAATTCCTTTACTAATATTTGGGGTATCTGGCTTTTAATTTTAGTATAAATAATATCTTTTCCACCAAAAATGTTGAAAATTCAGCACTTTAATGATAATATTAGCTGCTGTGTTTCGTCTGCATCAAATAATAAGATATTTTATTTCTTATAAATAGAAAAATTCTGATGTTATTTAATTATGTGCTGTCTGTGTTGGACTATTTGATTGGTCAGCCAAAAAGAGGACAAAATAAATGATATATGACCTTCTTGCCACTCCCTGTCCAGATTACTTTGACCCAAACATAGACGAATCTGGGAATCAAAAACAATTATTTAAATGCTACTTGTTTTGTCAAAAATATGAAAAAAAATTATAGCAGATTTATCCTTACTTGTAATAATCACAAAGTACCTTAAGTTTTGCCCTGACTGATGTGTTATCTCTCAGATTTACAGCTGTATCGCATGATTACAAAGCCTCAAAGAGGAACTCTTCTCAGTAAATATCAGATATTTAAATGATCTTTTCTATAGATAAGTAAGAACTGAATATCAAGTCCGGTCTATGGAGAGGTGACCCTACAGAATGCTTGGCTTTCAAGGTTAATTTTCTACAAAAAAGAAAACAACAACAAACCAACAAAACAAAGGTAACTGAATAAACAAAAGCTGTATAAGATCTTGATTGTGACAGCAGGTAACATAACTTCTCTTAGAAAAACTACTGCACCTTTAGCCATCATCCTGTGTTGTTTTTTCTGAGCCCACTGCAGAGACAGTGCTGTTTGCTGGGGACATTCTTGCTGAGCCGCTGTCAGTGTGTCTTTGGCTAATCTCGCTGTAGGACACTGTGTCTTGTCTCTGGGTTAAGGGCACTTTGTTTGCAGACTCTGCTGTTGACTCAGGTGTTTGTATGGACTGAGAAAACTTCCTGTTCCTCCCCCCAAAAGTCCATCTGCAATCTGGCTCTGTAACTGTAACAAGCTCTTATCATTTCTGTGGGCTGGAGTGAGCAGTCAGTCATGAAGGACACTTACTCATTATCAAGAAGGCATTAATAGATTATATGCAAGATAATGACTTCACTGTATATACTGGTTTATAACTGTTACATGGCAGTGCAAGGGCGATTTCCTTACTATATTTTGCCTTTATAGCTTGATTTTTGAAGCTTTTATATGAGAATGAATAGATAGCGTTGGGCTGATATTGAATACAATTTTATTGAAACGTCTAAAGCCAATCCTTTGTTAAATAAAGCTGCGTTCAGACTTTGAATTAATAATTTTACTAAATATTGTACATATCTTATTTATTGCTCATTAAGTGAACAGGAAAAAAAAGTCTTCCAAGATATGAAATTTTATTTGTAGTTTGACCACATAATTGTAAGACAAAAAGTGCATTAGAAGTTTTCAGAATGTCATGTTTTTGCATTGAAATAACTGAAAAATGGCTGAGTCTGAGGTAAATTTCCCTTTGTTGACATTAGATAAGGTTTTTATTGAGGGAATAGGTAAATCCTTTTTAGTTTTTGACTAAACACTATCAGACATTCATAATCAATGTTTCCACATACATTCTATATGCTGTGAGAGCAAGGTCACAAAATAAATAAATAAAAAAGTGCCTATAGTGTCTTGCCTTATCATATATCAATAAGATCAATTGGAAAATTGTTGTTGTTAATCAAAATTAACTAAAACTGATTTTTCTTGCTATAATATCAACTCCTACTACATTGGAAAACAGAACAATATTATAAAATAACAGCCAACCACATGAATTTTCACATCCTTTGTTCGACTGTTGCCATTTTTATCCCGTGCCCATTTTGCCCTAAGAGCCAACTTCCCTCCATTTAACCATAACTTTCACCACAGACCATCTATAATCATTTGAGCTGAAATATTGCAACTGTTCATCTCTGTTAAAGACACCTGGGTCACCTCTTTGTCATTGTGTCCAGTCGCTCTCGTCTCCATCAATTCCGTCTCAAATCTGGGTCGTCTCCCGCCAACTTGAGCTTTGAACTGACACCACATCATTCACCACAATGAGCCCCTCTCCTTTCATTATCAACCGCAGCCCTTTCAACTCGCCTATGTCTGAACACCATCCCTCATCTGGATACCTGTGGCCTCAGCACTCCAAACCCCCACAGGTATAACAACCTCTCATCCCGGCACTCACCACCTCCGCCGTCGCCTCCCCCCTCCCCCGCCGCCTCTCCCTGGGCTCCTCAAATCCCTCTCTCACCCTCTCATCCGCCCTGTTATTTGGCTCCGCGACCGAATAGGAAGCATTAACCTGCCAATTTAGCCACTCTCTCGCCAGCCAGCGTGTTGTGAATGTGGTTTTCTGACAGCACCACAATGCAGCGCAGTGACAAATTTTAAACAGGCTTTTGCACTCTTTTGTCTGAACTGGATTTAGCAAAATAGTAGTGATTTTCTTGGTAACAGACTGACTGCGAGGCAAAGCTGAGTTAATAAGCTACTGTCTGCAATATGACAGGCTAAAAGACAAATCGTTGTTTACATTAACATAGCTTTAAAATGGATGCTTGAGCCTAAACAATACAACATATAGAGCTATTAAAAGAAGTTATTATTATGAATGTGTTAAACAGTGAGCATTGCAATGAAGTGATATAAAATGCTTTGATTTCGATTGGAACCAAACAACGTGAAGGTGTGTAATTAGAGGAGTCCAATTAGTCATAGTGGATCTATTTAATCTACAACGTATTCTCTAAAGCCTTTAGTAGCTGAAATAAATTTGATTTTTTTCTTGTTGAATGTCTGCCATGTTAATGTTAAGAAAAATAATACTGAAATATTTTTTTTGTACAGAATTTTATTGGCTTGGATTAAGACAGATATGATAACATTTTAAATTGTGCTTGATCAATTTCTTTCAGCTTCCTGTTTATATTCATTCCTATTTAAAAACAATAAAATATACAGTTGTTGTTGGTATCTTCTAGTGTACTGCTTGGTCTTAAAACTGGTCTCGACGGTGCTTGGACTTGTCTTGAACTCGGTCTTGTTTAGGATTCCGACACTACATTTCATTCCCTTGACGCTCTGCTAAACTTGCACCATGAGCGCAGTGACACAGATAAATGTATAAAATTGCAAAGATGGTGTTGATTTGGTGTTGATGGACAAAGGTTTTGGTCGGGCTCGGTCTCAACTTCTGCAAGTCTTGGTCTTGTCTCGGTCTCAGTCCTGGTCTTGGTCTTGTCTCGGTCTCAGTCCTCTGTGGTCATGGTCTTGTCTCAATCTTGGGACTTTGTGGTCTTTGAACGGTCGTGGTCTTGATTAGTGTGGTCCTGACTACTACACTTATCTATATTCACTAAAGAACTGTTCAAGACTACTAAAAGATCTATTCCTTGAGTAACAAACAGCAAAGTTATTCTTGCTTTTTTGAAGTCTAAATTCATTTCCTAGTCTACCACATCTACATGGTCCAATTTTTATCTTCTCAAAAACTCTTTCTGTGTGTTTCTTGTTACTCACTGCCAGCCACTTTACCCTCCGGCTGTTTTTGCCCCAAAGGCTTTCTACACTTACCATCTGAATCTGGAGCGGAGTGAAATGTCTCATCCCAATCCTCTTGGATAATTAAACAACATGTCTTTTACTGCCTCTTACGTTTTACATGGGAACGATATGAATTTTTGGTTGATTGGTTTTGACAGTATGAAGGGGTTTGTCTGAAGGGCTTAAAATGAAAAATATGAGAAAAAAAGACGGGTAAGAAAGCAAGCAGTGGGTTGGATTTTTTGTGTTTAGTTCAAGGCTTCCATCAGCAATTACAATATAACCACTTGTACTTGTAATATACAACACAGAGCAGCATTGATATGGTAAAGATGCTATTACAAATTTATTGAAACTATAGTTCAAAGGAATAACAGTAGGAATTTTTAGTTCTTCAGTATTTTTAGCAATAAAACCACCTGTTTAAGGCCACACAGAGCAACATTCCATTCAATGCAATAACATCTCCATGGAGACAAGCAGGTGGCAGACCCTCTACAAGAATAGTAAATGTTTTATTGGATCATTGTGCCTTCTTTCATTGCCTTCATGCTTCACCTGCACCCTCGTAATTGTCCTTTTTTAGCCAGCCACAACAGTCTGAATTCATTCTGCAGAAAGTGTAAACATATACACACAATAACACGCTCATTATCTCTGCAGCAATCTGCTTTTTTCTTTTGTTAAAATAGGCATATCGTGATTTACATTTTTCAATTTAATGCATCTGTTTGTTCAAAAACGCGACTCTTTCCCACCTGTTTCTAGTATTTGCCTGACTTTGCAATGCTTTTGAACCTGATTTAACCAATCACAGTGAAGTATGAACTTTCTTAAGATGCAAATCTTGTTAATAATTATCTTACAGACAACACGGAAATGAACAATCTACACATTGTGATAGAATCATATGTGTGATGTGGCTCCAAGATTATCGTGATGAATTTTTTGCAATATCGCCCAGCCCTAACCCTAACCCTAACTCTATATTGAAGCTTTTAGCTCACCATTGTTTAACCTGGTTTTCAATAACACTTAGGCACATGGTTATTAATATCAACATTAAGCAAATTGATACCCAAGTGGACCACTCAAGCACAGCCAATCAGAATGCTGCTTTCAGCTATTTATGAGAAAGAAAATGGTTTGTTATTAGATTAAGACAGTTCACATCAGTAAATTTTTTGTCAAGAATTGCAAGATAGTCTTTGGTGAAAAAGATAAAGTTTAATTATCTACACACACAAAATGTTCTAGCTTTAGTTTTTAGTTTCTCAAAAGAAATAATTGTTTGGCTAGTCAACAAAACAAAAACAAACAAACATAGCAAAACGCTGACTTGTGTACCAAATAATTGTTCATGACATCTCTCCTAAAATCTCTTCTTTTTGAGACATCACATAAAACTCACATGTTGCCCAGTTCCACCCACTAACAGGTGTCATGATGAAGACATAATCTGATCATTGTGCTTCACCTGTCAGTGGTCATGCTTTGCCTAATCCAAGTCTATTCATCAAGAGTAGAATTTATCTTATATTAAAATTGGAATTTGCGCTAATCAGAATTGGGAAGATAAGCTATATGATAATTGACTTCAAGATTTTGAGAAACACGTCTAAGATTTGATGTCGAGAGATTATCATAAAGTGGAATTTAAATCTTTGGGGCTTCCTGGCATATATTTTATTCGTTGATCTGAGCAGCTGCAGCAGCATCAAGCACTCAGCCAGGGCTTCACTGTAGTCGACTTGTGGTGGAGAGATTTTCCTTTAAAATATGGTAATCCAGGACTGTGTAGTGTGGTAGAGACAGTCGAATGCAGTCAGCGTTAAGGAGCGTACGGCATAAGCTGCTAGAAACTCACTGTGCTGTATTTAATGAGGTTAGTGACACTTGAGGAGTAAAAAAACTACGCTGACGCAAATGGCGCTACGACTTATATTTTCTGTGATCCTCAGATGCCACACAGACACACTGACCCAGAAATTAAATTGGAAATCTTAAGTCGCTGTTTTTTGTTTTTTTTTTAGTTTTGATTTACTACTTCAATTTTTCCTGCAGGCTTTGGATATCAATGAAAACACTCATATTCAGTCAGTGTGGATTTGCGAACCTGTTATTAATCCCTGAATGGCTTGAACGTAGTCGTGGTTTATGCTTATTTGGTGTGTAATCAGAGAGAGGAGGGGGAAGGGAGCGTGACGTGTCCAATCCCCCACAGATGAACATGAGGCTAATCTCTCTTTTCCAGGGAATTGTGCCAGCGTTGTTTCTGAAAGTTCCCTTTCTCTGGAAATGAGGCGAGCTGTGAAATATAGTGTGGCTATTAACTGTAGCAGGTACTTGTTTGTGCGTGCATGCAAACCGAGGTAACTTGGTCTTTTTGTTTATCAAAACATGATTACGCATGGCAATGGCACAAATGTATGCCTGTAATCTCAGATAGAAAAACATTTCTTATTGTAATTTAGCTAAATGAGGTAGCTAAGCGGAAAAGTCTTAAATATTTTGAACTGTGAATCAATACATAGAAAGTAGAAACTAATTTGAATGTTTTATTTTATAGTGTACTGTCGTTGTGTCTTTGAGCAAGATACTTAAACCACATTGTCTCCTTGTCAGCTTATGCTGAGTGAGTGGATTCTTGACTGTAAAGCGCTTTGAGTGTCTTGAAAGGTAGAAAAACGACCGACCTTTTACCTTTTAATAAGCTGCTATCCTCATAAGACGCTTGCCACTTTCTCCTCTGTTGCTCTGGGAGTCTATTTTTGGATTGTGTGGAATGACTTTGGTCCCATTTACAAATTCCTTTGTTTACCCCCCAGAGAGACCCTTAACCCTTGGGGACATCTCTCCAAGAGCTGGTGACGGGACGGGGGTAACTATTTGAGGAATGTGAAAGGTGCAGGGCGGGGCGTAGTAATGGCTAATTTTGATGAGGGGTTTTAATGTGGACAATTGTATTTGAGGCTACCAAAAACATAGCATAACGAACTGATAGAATATGAATTTTAAAGAGGGCCTCCAGAAGAAGTGAAGATTAACAAGTTGGAAAAGTGTTAGTCTTTCAATTAGCACTTAGCTCTAATCTCGTCCGTCACGGTACAAGATTTTTATGCCAAGCGACTAAATTTGTAACTCAGTGACTCAGAATTCAAATTGTTTTTGTGCATTTTAATTTACAATCTCACTGTTTGGTGGAGACTCTCATTTACAAAATGCATCCATGTTTTTGTGAAATTTCTGTTTTATAATAGTGTAGTTAATATTGTAGTAGATTAGTTTGAATCTGAATTGGTTGACAGTACTTTTTAAAAAGGGTGAATGTTTGTGAATTACCATAAAAGTCTTTATGTACCAGGCTTCTCAAACATGTAGCTTCAAACTTAGACTGTGTGAAAACAGTAATTTACGGGACATCATTGTTCTTTGCTAATTATAATGATTTCTGGTAACATATATATATATATATATATATATATATATATATATATATATATATATATATATATATATATATATATATATATATATATAATCCACTTTGCCTATTACCTTTGATAATAGACTCACTCCAATTCTTTAGTGAGGTTTTAATAATTTTTTTTAAAACAACCCTATCACACAAAGACTCCATTCCCAGTCCATTGGTGTCACCCTGTTCGACATTTGCATCCACAATGAAAGCACAAAAGCTGTGACAGGTTTTAAAAAAGTGATGAGTTGTTCAGTGCTGTCCAGTGGTTTGCATCTCCATTGAGCGCAGCATCTGGAGAGCAGCTCTGTGTGTCATTTCGGGTGGAGCTGAGAGACAGGTGCACAGATAAAAAGATTGGCGGAGGGGAAGTGGGGAGTGCCAGGAGCTCCATGGCTGTTCTGACAGGCCTTTGGTATTTTTCCAAAGAGTTAGAGTTGGGAAACCTGCTCATTTTTCTCATGGGATTGGACAGGTGTGTGCAACTGGAGTCTGCTTTGTGCACCAGCGCTTCAGTGTGTCACAAATACTACCGCCTTGTCTGTACATCTCTGTTTACCGCCTGGAAAATGAAAACACAGTTGAGTGTGGCAGGCCAGCGGGTTATTTTTCTATTATACCTTGTACGTTTGTTGTATAACTGAGAAAAACAGCTATTCAGATTTCCCTTTCAGTCAGGCTGTATTGACACTATGGAGAGCTTTGCAAAGCCCACTTTAATAGTCCAGTCATATCCATTAACGGCACATAGTCAACCTGTGTGAATGGTAACCTCACACAGAACCTTTTTATGAGTGTGATGTGTTAATATGCCCTCCGCCGTCTTTTAGCACAATGAGAAGCCAAGATTGAAGGAGAATAATTATCTTTCTGCTTTTGTCTCGACTCCCTCAATTAAGCGTGAAGAGATAGGCAGTCGGAGCACATGTCGACTTATCCACTCGGAGCTGCACAACAATAGGACCCCCCATTTTCTCTCTTTCTCTCCCACTGCACCCAAATTTCAGCTTAGTCCTATTTAGACTTTGTTTGGTAGTGGTAGTCTCAGTACTCAGTGTCGCACTGGATTGCTCCTAGTTCAAAATAAATAATTTGGTTAATGTAAAATTCAAGAATGCACCGATCCAGCTTTTGCAGTTTTGGCACCAATATAGCTAATTTTAAATATTGATAAACAAATATCAGTTTAGAAATTGAAAATTACTTTACTTAACAGATATTATTACCAATGAGTAATGGATCAAATTGTGTAATGTAGCTGTTCTTTATTATCAAGTAAGTAATTGGCCTCCACAGCTATTCAAAATCACAATGTCAATGGATGCAACTATCACAAAGGCTGCTATTTTAAAGTCCCATAGCTTCTTCACAAACAACAAAATATCTAACGTTTTGCCTAATAACTGATAATTCTGTATAGATAAAATCTGTTTTCAATCGAAATACTGTCAGAAATGCTGCAATTGGATATTTTAACCAAATCGTGCAGCCCTTGCAAGTAGTGACATTTTGTGAATAACATTTCAAGGATAAGTCAACAACAACATCAGTTACTAAATCAGACCTGGGCAAACTGCAGCCTGGGGGGGCAGTTGCAACCCTCTTCCTGTTTTAATCAGGACCCCAGAATGTTTTTAAGAAGAAATGTTACGCTTTACATTCTTTTTGTTGTTGGTTTTGCTAGAGAAGATGTGTCTAGATTTATGCCCTGAATAAGTATTGCAATAAAAAGAAACACGCTTTGAGAATTTGTTACACCAAAGATCCTCCACCACTTATCTGGATTTGAATATGGCTCTTGTAGAAAAATAATGGCCCATCCCCGCATTAAATTATTATTACATAAAATACAATGGCCAATCAGGGTATAAACTGAAATGATGATGGAACTTATGCTAAACGTGCTGAATTGGCACTGAAATCAGATCCCAGTGGAGGCTTTAACTACAAAAATCCCAGTTTTAATTTTAATTCATACCTTCTCAAATTATTATCTTCTCCCTTTGTATCTTTTTGCAATAAAAACATGTTAAATACATAAACACAATCTCTGCCAGTCCATTCTCTTTGTCTGATATTTTCGCCCATCTATTCTTAGTGCAGTCTATTTGTGTTCTTCTACTGTATGTTTGCACTGACCTCAGCACCTCGTACCTCGCCTCTAGTCTTTCCTCACCTCTGTGTGGATCGGCCCCCCTGTCTCCCCTCTGTCTCACCCCTCCTTCAGTTTTTTTGCTAGAGGGCAACAGGAACTGAAAACGAAGAAACTAAACGTTTTCGACTGTTCGCTGCCAAAGGAAAAAAAAGTGTTTTGGCTTTTCCATGTGTTGTGTCAGACGTGGCTGTCTTGTTTATTTGCTTTTATTGCACTAAGTAAAAGAGAGAGACATGTTCTGCTCCGTCTGAAAATGAGCAATGACATGAATACTAAGACACAATTAGCAAATGGTAAAGAATCACATTTTTTATTCTAACTTCCTCTTGGAAAAAACTCTTATTCTGCATAAAAACAGTTAACCCTGAAGCTTAGATTTGTACAAACACGCTTTACTTGTGACATGATTCAATAGTTTATCTCTTCTCTAATTCCTGGTGCATTAACGTTTAGTCAACATGGGAACTCTTTCAAGGAACACCTTGCATTATCTCAGAGTACACAAGTTTTCCTTGTCACACTGATTTAATAGACAAGACTAATTAATTGGTGCTGTTTTTTTGTCTTTATAGTATCTTAATATTTTTTTTACATATCCTTATATAACAATAATGGATGATATATGTCAGTCTAAGAAAGTGTCAGAAATTATTTACAAAAATACACCAATTTTATTTTGTGCCCTTAATTTCTCATTACATAGAAGACTTTAAATTACTGTCTGTACATACAGTATTGTACTATGCAATAAAACTTGCATTGCCTGTATTTTAAAATTTATAGAATCATTTACATCATTTTTATTGTTGATTTGCTTTTGTGTAGTGTTTTTGAGTACATGTAATACTCATTATTCAATTCTTTGCGTATTTTAAAAACGCCACTCAAGATATTATCCAAAATTCAATGTACAGCTTACCTTCTCTTGATGTAGACTGGGTTTGATCTGAGTTTGGTTCCACTTTTAATGAGATCCGTGTGAGTCCTTTGTTTGCAATAATTACTACTAACATTTATGTTGCTTGTTTTACACCCACCCAGTTGTAACTCATGTAAGAACACATCCACAAGCTATTCTCTAGTCAGCACTGTAAATCTCCTACTTCCTTTTATATTAATATGTAATTTAAAAAAGTGGGCTTGGATCCAAAGCAAATGCACAGCCTCAGTGCGCTAATATTGTGCTGTTATATTATGTTTGCTTTGGGGGGCGGCGGGCAGATTGTGTGGCTCTGATGAGATTCATGAGTCCGGATGAGACGGAGGAGGGATGAGGAACACAGAGGAGGAAGAGGAGCAGGACATATCAGGGTCAAGGCCTGCTTTATGTAACTGCATCACACCACCAACAGCTGAGACTAAACAGATACTTCTGCATAAACTATAATGCATGTTGGCGTTATTAGTCGTTGTAGTTTTTTACTTGCCTGGAGAATCCAGCCTCACGCTGCACCAGCGGATGAGTCTGGTCGCCCCCGAGTCAACTGGATTTCTAGGGCGGAGCAAAGCTCACCTAACAGACAGCGGAGGGAACCAATCAGAGAAGAGCATAAAGGCTTCTAGTGCCATAAGCTGTTGGATTTCTCTCGCGCTGTCATCTGCCGTAAGGGTTCCCTTACCGGCTTGAGCCGACTGCACTGCCTTGACCACCTTGAACAGACTATTGACGGATGTGTTTTTGGTAATTTAAACGGCTTTTACCCGTGAATGGAACAACTCTCGGTTTTCCGGTGCGCCATGTTGTTTATCCTCCGCCGCGCTGCCTAGATCCATGCGCGCTGCGCACAGCAAGGACGTTGTTAGCAAAAACCACGTGACTGAAATAAACTATTTTCATTGCACGGTACGATCTGGATTTCGAAGGAACGACCTCTAGGGAGGGCGACCAGACTGACATTTCTCTGTGTAAAAATACAGAAAATGTCATTCTGGATCCCAGGCAAGTTTTTTACATCAGTCAAATTACTGATGTAAAAATACAAGTTATTTTCTCACAGTTTAAGGTGGGGAAGCTGCTTTTTCACACTGCAAACACAATTTAGGTTTTACATCTGACAACTTCCTCTTCTAAATCCTTCAACACATGGTTAACAATAATATGTGTTCATTTTTGGTAGCAATTCCGGCTAAAAAAAACAGTTCTTACAAACAGAAAAGTGTAGATGGAGAAGATCACTCAAGCACAGCCAATCAGAGCGCAGCATTCGGCTCCTCATGAGAACTAAAATTATTTGTTATTCATTTCAGACAGTACTCAGAAGTCAAGTTTTTTCAGACATATTTATTATGTGGTTGCTAGGTAACCTTTCACAAGCACTTTAAGTTATGAAACAGGGTTGTTGTGGGTGACTGGATAGTAACATAAATAAATACTGGTAATAAAAATAATCAAGGTTTGCTGTACATATTGTAGCTTTTGGTTCCTTTTGTTTTTTTGGAAGTTTTTTTAAATGTGCTTCTATTTTTATTGCTGGCTGTTGAAGAATGCCAGAGGTTGAACCATTTGGCTTTTGCCTTGGGTGGGGAACACTCTTTAAACATTCACTGTTAATGTACATTTGCCATCGTGGAAATTTCACCAAACATTGACAGCTAACCTCTGCTCCACCTAACATCCCCATGTTTATGAGTTCTCAACCTAGAATTCATTTTCAAGTAGACTTCAAATGTACATGAGATGAGTGCTGTGGTTAACCAGAAGAAGAAAAGATTATCACAAAGCTATTTTTGTTTTTTGTGTTTCTTTATTTGTTGTTAACCACAACAGTTTGAAGTTGAAGCTTTTTCTAACATATTCCCAAGTCTTAAAACCATGTAAATGTATCAGCTTTCTTTTTTTTTTTTTTTTTTTTTTTTTTTTTTTTTTTTTTTTTTATACTTTATTTTTACAATAATAATAACCACAAAAAACACCACATTTTAACACATATTTTAAAAAAATAAAATAAAAATGAAAGATAATGATAGAAGAAATAATAATAATAATAGAAATAAAATAAATAAATAAATAATAAATAAATACAAAATAAAAATAAATAATTCTTATTGTATCCATTAATATATACATATATATAGCATATATATACACATATACACACATGTATACATACCAACCCACATACATACCCCTGTACATATACATACGTACATATACATACACACAATTATACATACATATATATACACATATACGCACACATATACATGCATATACATAAGCATACGCATACCCATATTAGGAGTGTCAAATTAGTGCATTAATTGAGATTAATTAATTACGGACATATTAATCTAGTTAATTTTTTTTAATCGCATTAATCTATTTTGAATCTTTAACTTCATTGCTTCCATATGCGAGTTGCAAAGTGAACATAAAGGTTGTTCAACTTGACAACTTAGCAACAAAAGACTTCCTAAAGTCTTAATTTTTTGCAACACATTAATATTTCCCATCTGCAACAACAATATAATTAATTAAATTGGATAAAACAAAATAAAAACACTTAAGTTGAGTGTCTTCCTCAGAAATTTCTAGGTGAAACCAAAAACAGATTAATTACCTCAAATAATTACAGATCATAATTAATTAATCTCCTCAATTCCCCAATCACTTGACAGCACTAGCACATATATAACTGTACATGCGTACACATACGCGCATACATATACATGTCCCCGTATGCACTCCAACCTTCACATATACATTAGGGATGGAAATAGTTTGTTTACATAATTTTTAAATATTAGATTGTTTGCTTGATATTTCAGCCTTTATCATCTACAATTCCAATATTTTTCATAAAGCTGCCCAGATTTTATTTATTTTTGCAATATCCTATTCTTCTATGTCTTTAATAAACCATCTTTTTTCAAAAATCTTATCCATGTTCCTTATTTTGTGGGTAATTTTTTCATTCCTTTTATTTCCTGTATTATATTAATCCACTTTTTAACCTCTGGCGGATTTGTTTTCTTCCATTCTTTTGTCACAGTTTTTAAAGCAGCTATTCTGAAAATTCGAAATAAATAACTTTCATCTGGTGTATTTTTTCTGGTATTTTACCTAATAATATGTTTTCTAATTTTAAATCCAGTCTCTTTCCAAAATTTTTTTCAAAAATGTTGATAACTTGTTGCCAAAACCCTTGTATTATTTCACATGTAAAAAAAAATATGGGCATAGTTGGCATTCATTTCTCCGCATTTCCTCCAACATTGAGAATCTTTGTTATACTTTTTCATGCATTCAGGGGTTAAAAAATATCTTAATATTCATTTCAAGTAAATTCTCTCCAAAATAAGGAACTGGTAGTTTTATGAGTTCCCATACTAATCTCTTCCCACTCCTTTTCTGTTATTTGGATAAGCAACTCCTCTTCCCATTTCTGTTCACATTTACTGTTATTTTCCTCCTTTGACTTAATAAAATTTCGTATAGTTTACTTAGAATGTTTTTTGATTCTATATTTGATATTTTTGCAATAAATCTTATCAAAGGGTGTACCTGACTTATATTTTTCAAATTGCTTTTTAAATAGCTTCTCGCTTGTAAATATTTATAAAATTGTTTTCTTGGTATATTATAGGTTTTTGAGATATTTTCAAAAGATTCCAGTTCTTCTTTTTGATACATTTGGTAAAATCTTATTAATCCTCTTTCCGCCCATCCATCAAATATTTTATCCGTTTGATTCGCTAGGAAATCCGGATCTCCTGCTATTTCTTTCAAATATACAAGTTCTTCTTTTTTGATTTTCAGGTCTTTTTGAATTTTTCGCCATACCCTAACAGTGTTTCCTATACAAAAATGTGTATTTATTCTTCATTTAAGTCTTTATTTTGAGTTTTGAAAGTGAGAGATTTGATCGAACCAACCCTATTTATCTCCATTTCTTTCCATATGGGAGTATCAATATTGCTTATCCAAGTTATTATTGTCTTAATCTGGGCAGCTTTGAAATATGTTTCTAAGTCTGGTAGTGCTAGTCCTCCTCCTGATTTGCCAATTTTAGATTTTTATTTTCACACGTGGTTTTTTCTCATCCCATATAAATTTTCTAAACAAATTATCCCATTCTTTAAAATACCTGGGTGGTATATAGCTTGGTAAATTTTGGAATAAAAACAAAAATTGAGGTAGAATTGTCATTTTGATGGTTCTTATTTTTTCGTATATTGATAAATTTATTATTTTCCACCTATTAAAATTCTGCCCTGATCTTTTCTGTTAATTTATTATAATTTGTATCAAATAATTTACCCAGGCATTTTGGAATCCATACCCCCAGGTATTTTAACTGTTCACAATCCCATTTAAAGTTATAATGACTCTTAACTTCATTGTTCAATTCTCCAATCATCATAGCTTCAGTTTTTGTGTGCATTTAGCTTATATCCAGAATAATTACTATATTTTTCTATTTCTTTCATCAAGTTTTCCAAAGATTTTTCAACATTTGTCATTGTTATCATCACATCATCAGCGTAAAGAGCTAGTTTATACTCACGACCTCCCCATTGTAATTCCCCTTATACTTTCATTTTGCCGAATGCTTTCTGCCAAAGGTTCCATACACAGAGCGAAGACCAAAGGAGACAAACAATCTCCCTGCTTCACTCCACGTTTCAAAATAAAATTGTCTGATAGAGTGCCGTTTACTTTCACAACAGCTTTTGGTTTTCTGTACATTATCTTTAAAATGTCAATCATTTTTTTATGAAACCCAAAAGCTTCAAGTGTTGAAAAATAAATTGCCATGATAACCTATCAAAGGCTTTTTCAGCGTCAAGCATTAACATAAGAGTGTGTTTTGTAGATCTACCTGCCCAGTCAATTAAATTCAGAACTCTCCTGACATTGTCTGATAGAAGCCTTCCGTGTACAAAACCTGTCTNGTAAGCGCTTGAGTGTTTGAAGGTAGAAAAACGACCGACCTTTTACCTTTTAATAAGCTGCTATCCTCATAAGACGCTTGCCACTTTCTCCTCTGTTGCTCTGGGAGTCTATTTTTGGATTGTGTGGAATGACTTTGGTCCCATTTACAAATTCCTTTGTTTACCCCCCAGAGAGACCCTTAACCCTTGGGGACATCTCTCCAAGAGCTGGTGACGGGACGGGGGTAACTATTTGAGGAATGTGAAAGGTGCAGGGCGGGGCGTAGTAGTAATGGCTAATTTTGATGAGGGGTTTTAATGTGGACAATTGTATTTGAGGCTACCAAAAACATAGCATAACGAACTGATAGAATATGAATTTTTAAAGAGGGCCTCCAGAAGAAGTGAAGATTAACAAGTTGGAAAAGTGTTAGTCTTTCAATTAGCACTTAGCTAATCTCGTCCGTCACGGTACAAGATTTTTATGCCAAGCGACTAAATTTGTAACTCAGTGACTCAGAATTCAAATTGTTTTTGTGCATTTTAATTTACAATCTCACTGTTTGGTGGAGACTCTCATTTACAAAATGCATCCATGTTTTTGTGAAATTTCTGTTTTATAATAGTGTAGTTAATATTGTAGTAGATTAGTTTGAATCTGAATTGGTTGACAGTACTTTTTAAAAAGGGTGAATGTTTGTGAATTACCATAAAAGTCTTTATGTACCAGGCTTCTCAAACATGTAGCTTCAAACTTAGACTGTGTGAAAACAGTAATTTACGGGACATCATTGTTCTTTGCTAATTATAATGATTTCTGGTAACATATATATATATATATATATATATATATATATATATATATATATTATTATATATATATTTTTTTTTTTTTTTTTTTTTTTTTTACAATTTTTGTATATTTTAAAAACAAAATCCACTTTGCCTATAACCTTTGTAATAGACTCACTCCAATTCTTTAGTGAGGTTTTAATAATTTTTTTTTAAACAACCCTATCACACAAGACTCCATTCCCAGTCCTTGGTGTCACCCTGTTCGACATTTGCATCCACAATGAAAGCACAAAAGCTGTGACAGGTTTTAAAAAGTGATGAGGTGTTCAGTGCTGTCCAGTGGTTTGCATCTCCATTGAGCGCAGCATCTGGAGAGCAGCTCTGTGTGTCATTTCGGGTGGAGCTGAGAGGACAGGTGCACAGATAAAAGATTGGCGGAGGGGAAGTGGGGAGTGCCAGGAGCTCCATGGCTGTTCTGACAGGCCTTTGGTATTTTTCCAAGAGTTAGAGTGAGAACCTGCTCATTTTTCTCATGGGATTGGACAGGTGTGTGCAACTGGAGTCTGCTTTGTGCACCAGCGCTTCAGTGTGTCACAAATACTACCGCCTTGTCTGTACATCTCTGTTTACCGCCTGGAAAATGAAAACACAGTTGAGTGTGGCAGGCCAGCGGGTTATTTTTCTATTATACCTTGTACGTTTGTTGTATAACTGAGAAAACAGCTATTCAGATTTCCCTTTCAGTCAGGCTGTATTGACACTATGGAGAGCTTTGCAAAGCCCACTTTAATAGTCCAGTCATATCCATTAACGGCACATAGTCAACCTGTGTGAATGGTAACCTCACACAGAACCTTTTTATGAGTGTGATGTGTTAATATGCCCTCCGCCGTCTTTTAGCACAATGAGAAGCCAAGATTGAAGGAGAATAATTATCTTTCTGCTTTTGTCTCGACTCCCTCAATTAAGCGTGAAGAGATAGGCAGTCGGAGCACATGTCGACTTATCCACTCGGAGCTGCACAACAATAGGACCCCCCAATTTCTCTCTTTCTCTCCCACTGCACCCAAATTTCAGCTTAGTCCTATTTAGACTTTGTTTGGTTGTGGTAGTCTCAGTACTCCAGTGTCGCACTGGATTGCTCCTAGTTCAAATAAATAATTTGGTTAATGTAAAATTCAAGAATGCACCGATCCAGCTTTTTCAGTTTTGGCACCAATATAGCTAATTTTAAATATTGATAAACAAATATCAGTTTAGAAATTGAAAATTACTTTACTTAACAGATATTATTACCAATGAGTAACGGATCAAATTGTGTAATGTAGCTGTTCTTTATTATCAAGTAAGTAATTGGCCTCCACAGCTATTCAAAATCACAATGTCAATGGATGCAACTATCACAAAGGCTGCTATTTTTAAAGTCCCATAGCTTCTTCACAAACAACAAAATATGTAACGTTCTGCCTAATAAGTGATAATCCTGTATAGATAAATCTGTTTTCAATCGAAATAAATCAGAAATGCTGCAATTGGATATTTTAACCAAATCGTGCAGCCCTTGCAAGTAGTGACATTTTGTGAATAACATTTCAAGGATAAGTCAACAACAACATCAGTTACTAAATCAGACCTGGGCAAACTGCAGCCTGGGGGGGCAGTTGCAACCCTCTTCCTGTTTTAATCAGGACCCCAGAATGTTTTTAAGAAGAAATGTTACGCTTTACATTTCTTTTTGTTGTTGGTTTTTGCTAGAGAAGATGTGTCTAGATTTATGCCCTGAATAAGTATTGCAATAAAAAGTAACACGCTTTGAGAATTAGTTACACCAAAGATCCTCCACCACTTATCTGGATTTGAATATGGCTCTTGTAGAAAAATAATGGCCCATCCCCGCATTAAATTATTATTACATAAAATACAATGGCCAATCAGGGTATAAACTGAAATGATGATGGAACTTATGCTAAACGTGCTGAATTGGCACTGAAATCAGATCCCATTGGAGGCTTTAACTACAAAAATCCCAGTTTTAATTTTAATTCATACCTTCTCAAATTATTATCTTCTCCCTTTGTATCTTTTTGCAATAAAACATGTTAAATACATAAACACAATCTCTGCCAGTCCATTCTCTTTGTCTGATATTTTCGCCCATCTATTCTTAGTGCAGTCTATTTGTGTTCTTCTACTGTATGTTTGCACTGACCTCAGCACCTCGTACCTCGCCTCTAGTCTTTCCTCACCTCTGTGTGGGATCGGCCCCCCCTGTCTCCCCCTCTGTCTCACCCCTCCTTCAGTTTTTTTGCTAGAGGGCAACAGGAACTGAAAACGAAGAAACTAAACGTTTTCGACTGTTCGCTGCCAAAGGAAAAAAAAGTGTTTTGGCTTTTCCATGTGTTGTGTCAGACGTGGCTGTCTTGTTTATTTGCTTTTATTGCACTAAGTAAAAGAGAGAGACATGTTCTGCTCCGTCTGAAATGAGCAATGACATGAATACTAAGACACAATTAGCAAATGGTAAAGAATCACATTTTTTATTCTAACTTCCTCTTGAAAAAAACTCTTATTCTGCATAAAAACAGTTAACCCTGAAGCTTAGATTTGTACAAACACGCTTTACTTGTGACGTGATTCAATAGTTTATCTCTTCTCTAAATCCTGGTGCATTAACATTTAGTCAACATGGGAACTCTTTCAAGGAACACCTTGCATTATCTCAGAGTACACAAGTTTTCCTTGTCACACTGATTTAATAGACAAGACTAATTAATTGGTGCTGTTTTTTTGTCTTTATAGTATCTTAATATTTTTTTTACATATCCTTATATAACAATAATGGATGATATAATGTCAGTCTAAGAAAGTGTCAGAAATTATTTACAAAAATACACCAATTTTATCTTGTGCCCTTAATTTCTTATTTAATAGAAGACTTTAAATTACTGTCTGTACATACAGTATTGTACTATGCAATAAAA
The DNA here is from genome assembly GCA_038363315.1 of Mugilogobius chulae. Taxonomy (NCBI): domain Eukaryota; kingdom Metazoa; phylum Chordata; class Actinopteri; order Gobiiformes; family Gobiidae; genus Mugilogobius; species Mugilogobius chulae. The sequence goes on along the minus strand of CM076399.1, from coordinate 29,200,743 downwards.
CTTGCATTGCCTGTATTTTAAAGTTTATAGAATCATTTACATCATTTTATTGTTGATTTGCTTTTTGTGTAGTGTTTTTGACTACATGTAATACTCATTATTCAATTCTTTGCGTATTTTAAAACGCCACTCAAGATATTATCCAAAATTTAATGTACAGCTTACCTTCTCTTGATGTAGACTGGGTTTGATCTGAGTTTGGTTCCACTTTTAATGAGATCCGTGTGAGTCCTTTGTTTGCAATAATTACTACTAACATTTATGTTGCTTGTTTTTACACCCACCCAGTTGTAACTCATGTAAGAACACATCCACAAGCTATTCTCTAGTCAGCACTGTAAATCTCCTACTTCCTTTTATATTAATATGTAATTTAAAAAGTGGGCTTGGATCCAAAGCAAATGCACAGCCTCAGTGCGCTAATATTGTGCTGTTATATTATGTTTGCTTTGGGGGCGGCGGGGCAGATTGTGTGGCTCTGATGAGATTCATGAGTCCGGATGAGACGGAGGAGGGATGAGGAACACAGAGGAGGAAGAGGAGCAGGACATATCAGGGTCAAGGCCTGCTTTATGTAACTGCATCACACCACCAACAGCTGAGACTAAACAGATACTTCTGCATAAACTATAATGCACGTTGGCGTTATTAGTCGTTGTAGTTTTTTACATCAGTCAAATTACTGATGTAAAAATACAAGTTGATTTTCTCACAGTTTAAAGGTGGGGAAGCTGCTTTTTCACACTGCAAACACAATTTAGGTTTTACATCTGACAACTTCCTCTTCTAAATCCTTCAACACATGGTTAACAATAATATGTGTTCATTTTTGGTAGCAATTCCGTTCTTACAAACAGAAAAGTGTAGGTGGAAAAGATCACTCAAGCACAGCCAATCAGAGCGCAGCATTCGGCTCCTCATGAGAACTAAAATTATTTGTTATTCATTTCAGACAGTACTCAGAAGTCAAGATTTTTCAGACATATTTATTATGTGGTTGCTAGGTAACCTTTCACAAGCACTTTAAGTTATGAAACAGGGTTGTTGTGGGTGACTGGATAGTAACATAAATAAATACTGGTAATAAAAATAATCAAGGTTTGCTGTACATATTGGGCTCATCAGCTTTTGGTTCCTTTTGTTTTTTTGGAAGTTTTTTAAATGTGCTTCTATTTTTATTGCTGGCTGTTGAAGAATGCCAGAGGTTGAACCATTTGGCTTTTGCCTTGGGTGGGGAACACTCTTTAAACATTCACTGTTAATGTACATTTGCCATCGTGGAAATTTCACCAAACATTGACAGCTAACCTCTGCTCCACCTAACATCCCCATGTTTATGAGTTCTCAACCTAGAATTCATTTTCAAGGAGACTTCAAATGTACATGAGATGAGTGCTGTGGCTTAACCAGAAGAAGAAAAGATTATCACAAAGCTATTTTTGTTTTTTGTGTTTCTTTATTTGTTGTTAACCATAACAGTTTGAAGTTGAAGCTTTTTCTAACATATTCCCAAGTCTTAAAACCATGTAAATGTATCAGCTTTCTTAAAGAGTACGATTAGGATGTTATTTGCTCAAAGTACGAAATCATAAATTACTGCAAAATTTCTGCAAAAAGTTCTGTATGTGTTTGACCCTCATCAAGTCAAATGTTCTTTCAGAATCTACTAGTGTGAAGAAAAATTAAATATTGAACCCCAGAATTATTGGCCCATGCAGTTGTTTTCATCACAATCCTTCATACCATTATGTAAATATCATCTAAGATTACCTCCAACAATGCCTGCACAAATCCTTACTGATCACCTTGCATTCCTGCACACTATAGCGCATTATGGAAATGAAGGTCTATCCTAAGCAGCTCGGGGCTAGTATTAGAGGAAATTAGGTCGTGTTGGTGAGAATGGTTTAATTGAGTTCTAAACAGAAAATCACACTTTGCATCGTCTTTCATCTGCTGTCATTTTGTCACTTAGAAATCATGCTTGTGTGATCGCGAGTGTTCTTTTGTCTGCAAAAAAAAAAAAAGAATAGGGGTGTTTCCGAGATGCTTCAAGTCTGTGCACGCCTGGATGGTTTCAGCTTGGCATTAAGTTTCAGGGTGCAGTTCAAAGACAGGGACATGTTTGAAAAGAATTATCCCCACGGCTCTAACAGTAGCTAGATTCAAACTGTTTTTGTTTATATATATTATATTTTTTCATCTGAGTTAAACAAGAAACGATGTCCACTAAATATATTATTCCCCTTCATCCTCCAAGAATTTCATTTCAAATATCTGACTTGTGATCCACTCGACACCTTTTCTATTCCTTTCTGCTCTCATCCCGCACTTGACACATGAGGTCACTTTGAAGTTACAGGAGTTACAATGGAACATCCTTCTTTTCTTGTTCCCTTCAGAGCTGACTGCGCTGTGTGAGGATGAACACATTGCACAAGACCCAAAATACCTTCCCGCACTGATGTGGTGACACAGATGATGCTGCAACTTCATCAACGGTATGAACCCCAATTTTCTTTGCAAGTCTATTACCGAAATTGTATGGATGACTAAAATGTGTTGCACTTCTGTGTTAGTATGACTATACAGTACATTCTCTGGAAAATGCTGGAAGATTACAAGCAAAAGACTCAAGTGGTTTGTCAAAAACTGTCACGAAGCTTAATCTTTGTGAGTCACAGTTGACCAACTGTCAAATACAGTACAACACCCTGTTTATAATGGGCATTTAGGCTTTACCAACTGTATTAGTTTATTTGGTCGAGTTCATGTTGACATAATTAACAAAGGCAAAGAGCTGCAAAATTTGAAGTACTTTAGTTTCTTTCACAAGAAACACATAATATTCTGCATAAAAAGCTAGTTTGGAGCTTAGAGCTATACAAACATGTTTCAAATACATGAGATTTATAGTCAGTTCATGCCTTTGTCAGTGGTTTTGTCAATTCTACTGGATATTTTAAATGTGAAGAATATATTTTTAAATGTAATGCAGTTTTGCAGTCAAATGCTGGTTCAAAAAAATGCAATTAAATGTATTTTTCAAGTCATTCTGTCCAAGGACATGCTCAAGATTGTGGACATGGACCACTTTCTAATCAATTTCCTGATCCACTCTCATAGAAACACTAATTTAGACATGGACAGTAGGCAAGCCTAATGACACCCAGTATTTCCAGGCTCTCATTCAGTGCTCCTCAATCTAGCCCTGCTTTGTTTATAAGTTAGTATGGTCAGTAATCAGTGCAAAATAATAATGCATGTAGCTCTTTTTGCAATTGTTTTATGCATTATTAGCCTGCTTCACATTGTCATAAAGGAGGAGTATGCGTAATTAAGTGTTACCATTTGTTTTAACTACAACATAGATCTGGTCTTATGCCTGTTTAATATTCTAATTTAGTTTTTATTGCTTTGCAGTTGAATCATGGGAAACGTGGAGAGCCAGAATGGTGACTTGTACCGAGATGCATCGGTTCACATTTCCCGCAAACACACGACCCGCTCCCTCCGCCTGGGCGCTAAGCAACCTGCCGTTACCAGACGATCGAGACTTTCCTCCTCTGTCAAACAAGAACACAGAAACTCCGAGGCTCAACTCGCTCCTCCAGCACGCCCAGTATCCCACAATCCTTAGCGGAGAACGGAATTGACCCCTTTGACGCTCCGGATGGATTTGAAGATTTTGGGATCAACCCTCCTTGGACGCAGCGGATGGCTATGACACTGAGGCCTGAATCGTTCCAACATGATGACGATAACTTGGCCACGCCCACCCCAGATACTTCGGAGGCAGACACAGTGGCCCCAGATGGAGGAGACGATTCTATGGGGAAGGGGAGGATGTTGGAGATGAGAGGTACATGTTGAGGATGAATGAGGGGCCTCAAGATGGCGGCAGTTGTTTTAAAAAGAAGCGCTCAAAGTCTGCAGACATGTTCAGGGAAGACAGCATGGAGTTTTCACTGTCAGACTTGAGCCATTTGACGAGTACCGAAGAGATTGTCGGAGTAGCTGAGGACGAGGAGGAGTTCACACATCCCAGAGCAAGCTCAGGTGAGGGTGATGGTTCCATAGTAATCACAGGTTTTTTTTAAGGTACACAGGCAATCCCAACCAGAGTCTGAAATTTTAAGGTAGAAAAGTATTCTTGATTGTATAAAGTGCAGCAAATTATAATAAGAAACAAAATTGTAAATACAAATCAATACAATAATTATAGAAAGTTAAAACATTAATTTGGTTAAGTCCCTCCTCAGGGGCAGGACAGAAAATCAGTTCAGTGTTAATACAACTGTTTCTCAGGTCACTTTCACTAGATTGAAAATGGCCATCTAAAACAGCTGAAACATTTCAATCTTTAAAGACACTGTTCAGATAAATTTTGAAGCCTTTCTACTATGGATCACTCCTGGAGGAATGAGAGATTACGCCAATGGGTTTGGTTCATTCTTCATCAATATATATCAGTTTAAAGCATTTTATGGCCTTTTTATACTTGTAGAATATTACTATGAACATTGTGATCGAAAATAAATTGTGAAGCGGTTTATTGTCACAAATACACAACATTTATTATAAAAGTGTATTAATTAATCTCAACTGCTATGCTTGTTCATACAGTTTTTCCTTAAAAAGCTTTAGTTTCATAGTAAAGTCAGCCTATTCAAAGGAACATCAGAAAGTAATGGTAAGCCTGTATGACTGAAGGTTACTTTTCTAATTCTTCATAGATTTTGATGCGGAGCAGTAGCAGCAGGATATCAGCGAGGCAATGGCTGCTTTAGCTGCAAAAAGTCGACATATAAGTGTTCTCTGCATGTGGCCAGCCAACTCACTCAGCGTAATGGACAGGCCTGGAGCTTAGAATAATTCAAAAACTCAAAAATAAGTACCTCCATTTAAGTTTAATGAGCATTAACTGTGACTAAGCATGCAATAAAACTGTAACTAGAATATAATGTCTATCTAAAGTATTAATTGTATTTAACTAGCTGGAATATGCTGAACTGTCTTACATTTAACAATTAACACCTGTGTGTGTTAGGTTCGACGGAGAGGGCATCGTCGTTGGACCATCTGTGCAGCCAGAGAAAACGCTTCACCAAAAACCACAGCGAGCCCAACTGTGATGGTGATGAGGAGGAGGGGGAGGAGGGGCTCATGTCTCCCACAGATGAAGAGGGCAGCGGGTACGGGGCATTCACTCTGCCCTGTCGGAGGTCCCACTGTCTCTCCGAGGGTCTCTCCGGGCTGGGAATACCTGCGCCGCCATGTCCCACTTTTCAAGGACGGAGGGCACAGACTACACAGGTGAGATTTGTTAATTATTCTCATTTTAACAACAAGAGTGCTAAAATAGAACCCAGTAAACAATATAAAATGATTACAGAGAGCCCTCTCACTGAGCTAATAGAAGAGCATGTTCAATAAAAAGAATAATTGGAACGTGTAATTAACTTTAATTGACTTTCATGCCATTAAAATCAGTTATAGCTCTTTGACAATCAATTGAAATATGAAGACATCAAAATTGAATCATGTCAAATGTCAATTATTTGTTGTAATTTAAGCTCCACAGATCCTCTGCCAGTCAAAACATTTAGATCTGAGCAAAAGTATGTCTTTGAAATAGGAAAAGTAGGCTATAGTTTATGTTTGTGATGTCACTACTAAAACCAATTTTTATTGAGACTTTGAAAAGACAACATTTGAATTCTATTGAAAATTTGTATCAGCCAATATGAAGAAAAAGATGATTTTTCCCAGATCGCCCTGCTCTACTGTTTAACAATTATTTATGACAAATATGTTTTGCTTAAAGGAGACATATTAGGCAAATCAACTTTAAAGTTCTTGTAACAAATGTTTTCTTTACCCAGTGAATATTATGTTAATTTTGATTCATGCATGTATAACAGTATTTTTTTTATTATTATTATTTGGCAATATTAAATCAGCAATATAGTCCAAATGAATGAAAAAGAGACCTGCATCTCTCAAAAATGACAACAATTTTTTTTTAACAACAAAAACCTTCATACAGACAAAAGTAGAAATTTGAAACACAGTTGCATTAGTGGGTGATCCTTGTTAAACTGTAAGTACTTCTGGTAATTTGTGCCATTGATAACCACGAAAGACAAAAGGAACATACAGATTAACTACATGTACTAAATAAACTTTAAATTCACTCTTACTTGGTTCAAACATGAAATATATATGGTAGTTGCTTTTCCACTGACCACCTCCAAACTTTTTCCATCTAGTGTTTCACAAGTTTTACCCGACCTCCAAAGAACATAATTTGTAAGTTTCCTCAAGAGCAATGACTGCTGACTGTAAGACGGTGCAAGTTCAAAGTTCACAGCCCTGATGGAGAACACGACCCAAACCAGAAACACAAACTAATGATTAGCAGAGACCTTTACTGTGTGTGGTCTGCTCTTCATGTAATGTATAGGCATCCAGGAGGCACTGACCTGGTTTCCTATAACAGACTCACTCGGACTGTTTGTTACCATCAGTCCTAACATTGGTCAAACTGGGGATTGCCTTAGAAGGTCAAAGCAACCTTTTACAATGCATCTGCTAAGCCTTAGAGTGGATAAAGTTGCAGGGGCTTAAAATCTTTAGCTGTCTCTTGTTTTATTTATGCAATAGCAAAAATGGTACAAAAATAGCAAGCAGGATTTTCTATCAACCCTCACCCACCTCCCTTGGACAGAACTACCTTCTAAGTGCTTATTATAAATTTATCTTGCAGAGTTGTGGGAGTTGTTTGATGAAATATAAAAATAAACATCACAACACAGCGAAACAAAGAGAACTGTGAAAATACAAAGTAACGTTTAGAAAAGAGATACTCTGTGGCAAAAAGAACAAAATGCTTCTTGAACCCTTATTGACTCAACTGAATGCATTCAGTTGAGTCAATAAAGGGTTTCACTTTTGTTCTCTGTAGAAATCAAAGCAGAACTTTTGATCATAGTACTTGTGTTTCTGTAGCTGTAAGAATAATTTAATAGATTTTGGACAACATAATTTATTATTTCTCATGCAATAAAGGAAAAGGGTAACACTTTCTTGCCCCATATTTGAGACAAACTGTACTTTCAGCTAAGAATCTTTTATATTTGATTCATAATTGGACTCAACTGAGTGCAAATTGGAGGATTTAAAATTTTCTGCACTTTAAAAGTGTAGGCCACAGACATAAGAACATTTTCCAGAGATTATGTGTCTCACAGTTGTAGAAGGACATATTTGATCTGCTAGTAAACTTATTTCAACATTTTTTATAGCCGTCACTAGGCAATGGAGCCATGGCACTGTCTTGTGGCTCTGATTGGCTGTATTAAAATTAGACGTAGCTTGCTGGATTCTTATCTAACAAATATTTGTCGCACTTTACCCATTGACATTCCCAGGCTACGCCTCCCTGAAGTCGTGAAGAGGCAAATGAGGCTAACAATCAGACTTAAAATCCTCTAGCTTAGATCAGTCTTGGACAAATGTTATTGATCTATCAGAGAAATTATTTGGACAAAACTCTTCATGCATTACAATACAAAGAGCTAAACAATTATTGTAATAAACTCTAAATAATGAAAGTTACATGATTGTCAAAAAGTACAAAAGTTATGACTTGTAGACAGAAAGTCAAAATAACAAATAAAAAATACCTAAAATTTGATGTAAGATTTTTTTTTTTTAATTTAAAACAAACACAAACTACAGTACGAACCGTAGTACTACACATAGGTATTCATAGTTCTAGTAGCACTATCAGTGGCAATAGTTACAACATCATTTCGTGATCATTCTGCACGGCAGAGTGTCTTTTCACCTCAGAATATTGCCTTAAAGCCCTTATCACATTCTATGGACAAACTTGTGCTATCATTGTATCGTTTTCTAGGACATCTCCGGTGTTCTGGGTGAAGGCAGTGAATATGGAGACAGCGGGATAGATGGCGTTACCACAGAGATGGACGGAGAGGCGGAGCTCCTGTCACGCCGCTGTAAGGCCATGTCCACGTCCTTCTCCGTGTACTCTGCAGCGGACAGCAGTATTTTCAACGGGAGCGACAGCGGAAGCAGCAGCGCAGGAGGAGGAGACGGCAGAGGGGAGAAGGGGGGAGAGGAGGAATCTATGAGAACTTTCGTAAAGAGTTGGACAATCAGGCATGGGTAAGTTTGCAAATGTAATTGAAATGTATTCAAGCAACATGGTGCATTAATCATTGGTACAAAATCCTTAACATTGTTAATCTTATAGCATAATGGCCTTCCTCGTTATTAAAGATTTTGGCGGGAAAAAATAACTTGCAGTATATTAAAATTGACTTGTAGACAGAAAGTGTTTTATCAGTAATATCTTTATGACTAGTTGTGATAGAGCCACTGATGCAGGGTTATGTTAGGTGTGAAGGTCTGAAGTAAACAGATCAGAAGTTTATCAGGCTATCATGCTATGAGGCTTTCGACATATGACAAATATACATACACGACAGTATGTCGGCTGGGAACCAACTTGAAAACTGAAAAGTAAAAATAAATACTAATAATTTGAATAAATATAGTATTAATATAAACATAATTATTTGATAAAATAACGAGAAACTTTGATTTATTTTACTGCAAATGAATTACAGTATGTATTTTAAGCAACTGGCTATATCATACTTTTTCTTTGGATAGGCTAACCATGCAGTCATTTAGTACAGTATAAAGTCCTAACTTTAAACCAGCGCATATTTTCACTGTAGACTCTTAGGACATTTTATCATCATCCAGATTTGAGGTCAGACGTTGATACACTGTCCGAACACTGTTTGTGTCGTGTTAGACTCACTTGGGCAGAGACTGCGCAGAGGAGGGCGGGTCAGCGGTGAGTGATGAGCGGGGCAGTGGCACCCTCAGCACGCCTATCCATCAGACTCTGTGGTCGACTCGGCTCAAGGCACCGTCCGAAAGGCTGGAGTGCTGTATGTCAAGAACTTTCTGGTTCATAAGAAAAACAAAAAGGTGGAGACGGCCACAAGACGCAAATGGAAGCGCTACTGGGTTTCATTAAGAGGTAAAAAATACACCATTGTCTTATGTCTAGTGTCAGATACCTTAACGTGTGTAGAATAGCTAAAAGTACTACTTCACATTCACAACACAATGCAAGTAATTTACCGTGTATGAACAACATCATGCTGTTAAGATTATTGGATTTTATTTGAAGTATCAGTTACCTAGTGTAAATCTAACCTCTCTGAAAGTAGCTGATATTAAAATACCAGTTTATATTAGTATTGGTAATTAGTTTGTTAAACTTGATGCGCAGTTGTTTAACATGCTTCTGTCACAGCCACATACTAAAATAATTTCTCTTTTAATCTGAAAAACGTGTTTTTTACATGAAACTTGTCCCCTGATATCAATAGACTCGTTCAGAGCCTATGTCATTAAAAGGGGATGGGGCCGCACTGGTGCCCTCTGCTCAGTTTCCCCATTGCTTTATTTACAAAACGAGTAGTACTAAAGACACTAAACAGTTAGAAAACTCAACAATGACTTCTAACGAGGGTTTGACCTCTCCTAATTTGTTCCATAGGTTTGCACCAGTTGACCCTCTTTATAACTCGTGATTTCTGGGGGCTAATTAGCTAGCCGCAAATGGCTGTAGGAACAATGAAGAATCACTAACAAAACAAATACATCGCTCCAGAGTTATGGAAGTATATGCCCGGAGTCTTTCATGCAATAACCTTTTGTAGAAATCAGCACAAAATAAATCCACACAGTGGCAGTTTACTGTGAGTCTGTAGTTCTCCACTTTGTTGATAATTAATAAACACAAATTACACAAAAATGAATGTGCTGCTAACTCACCTCCTGTACTTTTTTGCAAATCGTGTAGTCATACTCATCAAGGGATTTGTATGCTTGTAGCTTTTTGCTTGTGTACACAGGTTTTTCCAACAAATACAGGTAAATATCAGGCCATTGAATATCGTGACACTTAATATCGCCATGCTAAGATTCAGTAGCTAACTGTACATGGATCTGGCAGTTGCTTGCCGTTTGTTATATTAAGTTTTTAAAGGGAGTTTTGCAATCTTTAGCTGATAATGCACCTGTGAAGCTTGAAAAGCCTGGGACAGTCACACTATCAGTCATCTTTGTTTACTAACAGTAAATGGGTCTATTTAGCATTTGTTTACTTGTTGCTATGGTGATAATTTAACTACTTGTGCGCTAAATAAAATGAACACATGGTAGTTTTAAAATTCTCACTGACTGTGGTATAATGCATAGGATATAACATACATTTACAAATAATGCTTGTTCAGTCTCACTTAACTAATTGGAAAAACAATTCTCTTATTTCTCATCACAGCTGTCCTAGCAACCTTCCTGTTTAAAAAAAAATCAACATCTAATTATATCAAAATCTTCAAAAAAAAAAACCTGTCTCTGAAACATGTAATTTACTAATGACAGCCACAAAACCGCCCCCTTTTGTGTCATTTTACCACCATCTTGTTACTCTCAGATTAATATCTTCACCTTGGCCTCCCCTGTTAAATCTCTGTCTTGTGCTAGTGTCTGGCTGTAATCACATCAGTCTAACCACTGTCTGTGCCCTTGGTTCTCACCTCCACTGTACCCCCCTCATCCTCTCTCACCCTCTCTCTCACCCTGCTCATGTGTGGCCTCACTGTCTCTCGTCTCTTCCTCCCACAATTTAATTTTACAGCTCCTCTCGTGTGTAATCCAATCTTGTTCCCTTCCAATGCATGAGACGGAGCATCTGCGGCCACATTCCTGTCTGTCACCTCCGCTGTCCCTAAACAAATAACTGCACTGTCCACCTGACTCCAGCTTGTGTTTTCTTTTCCAATGGGCGTTGTCATTTTGAGAAATTTGTCAGGTCATAACTCCTCTGTAATGTGTTTACAGAAATATAATGGAAAATGTATTGCTTAATTTATTAACTCACTAATTACTTTATGTTGTTTCTCAAGGTTGCACCCTGTACCTGTATGAAACTGACGGTCGATCAGGGATAGATCACAACAGCACTCCTAAGCACGCACTGTGGGTGGAGAACAGCATTGTACAGGCTGTGCCCGAACATCCCAAGAAAGATTTTGTCTTCTGCCTCAGTAACTCTATTGGTGATGCATTCCTCTTCCAGGTGAGAGATATACTGCTATTCAAAGCATGTCAGTTACATAACATTATCACATGCAAACATACAATTTTTACGCTATGTTCCAGGATAAGAGACGCTTTGGAGTGCATTAGATTCAGCTTATGTTATGTTGTAAACAGCTCATACTAAAGGTGCTTCTCCTCTAATAGAGAAACCATGTGCATTGAATTGGCATACCTATTGTTTGATAAATGTATTATTTTATTTCCTTTTGCAAATTGACAAACAAGGCTGTAAGAGCTTGTGCACCTCTAGTAATGTCTACATTAGTGCTTGAGAGCCACCGGTCCATAACAAATCATTTTATTCAACTAGTGTTGTCATTAATGGGTATTTAATGTAGTATAGGACGTTAAGTTCCTAAAAGATAAGACTGATGAAAACAAAAGGATTCTTCATTTCCCTGGGGACTCTCTGTGAGCAAACACATGTACATGGCATTTAACTGTGTGTGTTAGTTTTCTGTGTGACATGTTTAAAGGCCACGCTGTCTGCAGCGACAGTGATCCACAGCAGGACCCATTGTGTGACGTTAAATTATATCTGTTTATATTCACGACAGCTGTCCTCAGTGACATCTAATCAATGCATGAGGAGATAAGTTATACAGTGATAAATGTATTATAATAGCCGCTGTTCCCCAGAGGGTTAGCGTGACGTGTGCATCACATTTTTTTTCTGACAGTTTCCTCATATCTGCACATTACCAGCAATAATTTCTTCTGCAATTTTTTCTGGTATTTATAGCTGAGTTGTTCATTTGTTTCATAGAATACATATAGACTAGGGCTTTATTGATCTCACAGAGAAATACATTTGTCAGGATCGATCCTAATTAAATAGTGCAGTTAATTGTGAGAATGTGCGTGCAATAAAAAAATTAAAAATGTGAGAGCACAGAATAAAGATATTGACATTAAATATCTTTAGAAATATTAGAAAATAATTAAAAATAAATCATAAAAACTACAACATAAAAAAAATGGACTTTATATTTATTTTTTTATTTTTCTGGTTTGTCTATCATCAACAATAAATATTTCCGGGTTGTAGAACAAGCCACATCATTAGACAACTAATGATCCATAAATAAAACTTTAATTGTTTTATGAATACTATGACTAATATTAACCCTCCCTTCTTCAGACTTCAAGTCAGACAGAGCTGGAGAACTGGATTACTGCAATTCACTCGGCATGTGCCACGTCTCTGGCCCGCCAGCACCACAGAGAAGACACGGTGCGACTGCTCCGGACCGAGATCCGAAACTGGAGCAGAAGATTGACATGGACGAGAAGATGAAGAAAATGGGAGACATGCAGCTGTCCACAGTCACTGACACCAAGAAGAGGAAAAAAATTCTGGAGCAGGTCTGAAATTCAATTTTAATGTAAAAAATCTGAACTTATGAAGATGTTTGGATGTATTTTGGAAAAAGATTTGAGTCATTGGTGATATAATTAGTCTTTTTTAGACTTGCGTCAGTTCTCATGTTACCGTGCACCTCCTACCTCATTCATTATGTTTAATATTGACAGTTGTTATAATTATATTTTCTTGTTTTCATGGTATGTCCTAATATTGTAAAACATGCCCAATTTGACTTTACTTTTTTCTTATTTAAATACTATTCAAAGCGAAACTTGAAACATTTCAAGTACCGCCTACTAAGTACCTTTGATTGGGAAACACTACATGTGAGTTCAAAGTAGTTGCTCTAAGGTAGCACATGCATTGGCCATTTTGTTAATTATACGCCTGACCTGAATGAAGAAGACTGAGATTTTAATAGCCATGTTCTTTGTTTAACTCTCAACTCTAAGAACAATAAACACGTCATTACTGCATGGCGTCACCTCCAGAAAATGTTCAAACCCAAATGTTTCCAAGTTTACAACCTTCCTTTTCTTCTCATTCATAAACGTGCAAAAAATACTCAAAGAAATGTCAACAATGTTTAGTGCACACATGCAGGCAAACTCCTTTTTGCCTAATTACAGTTTTGGCTTAAGATCAGGTTTGTTCACTTTAAGGGAAACTTTAAGCTCAAAGCCTTATACTTAATCTGTGCATGTCTGGATGTGTCCGTAAATCGTATTGAATGTTCTAACCTTTTGTATGTACACACTAAAAATGAGCCTGAGAAATTGGCCTCACATAATAGTCCTTCTTGTTTGAGCAGGTCTCTGTGTTTTGTAGCTTATGTTTTGAGTCAATGAATGAAATCATAAAAGCCTGGGAAGTTGGTTGAAAAAGTGGCACAATGTACTCTTACTTTCTTGATTGATTTAGCTCTTTAACTGTAATAATTGGACCTCCCACAATACTTAACTATTACAATGCTTTACAATAGTTACATGCACAGTATATAACTTGGAACCTATATCATTCTACAAGCTTTGTTTATTGTGTTGTATTTAAATGCTTTGTTCTCCTTTCAACTTTATTATATTAATCAAATTATTAAGACCATATACTTAATTGAAAAGTTGCACAATGTTGCAAAAATATGATTTCAATTAGAACAAAATACACAAAATAATAGGCATAAAATTAGTTGTTGTATTGTTTTCTTAGTCCAGTTAGAGTGTCATGTTAGCTAGCGCACCTCCCACAGCCCACAGTGTGATACATTGTGCATATCACTGCAGGTCAGTGACCAGTGGAGGCTGTGTGTTTGTGAGCAATGCTTCAACAACACTCCCACATCTCAGCACTTATTAGTCCAACACAGTAATTTTCCTTATATAATAAGTGCTCTGCTTAAATGGTAAGGGTCTTTGCCATGAAGTGCAAATGTGCAATGTACTGCAATGTATTCTTAAATTAACCCAGGCGAGTGATAATATAAGATTTAACTTTATTGACCTCACGGAGTAGAAAATTAACTTAAAATTCACACAAAATTAGCTCTTAAAGCAGAACATTTTGGCCTTGTTAAACATCCTTATATATCATGGTTAAATATGTGTTTTTGGAGTGATAATAATGCTAGCTCAGCTGAAATGGAATAAATGTTACCAGAATACAGTGAAGGCACAAACTGTGGGTTTAAGCATTACAGCAGCAGACAGGTATAGTGCTGTCTCAAATGGAAATTGTGAACAAAATACGAAAGTTACACAAATTCAGCTGTCCAGTTATATACATCAGTCACACTTGATCACATTTTGCAGTGAGGTTTTATAACCACCTTTATGTTGTTGGTCTCTGTATCCTTGTCTTTTCTCAGATTTTCCTGTGGGAACAAAACCTGGAGCGTTTTCACATGGATCTGTTCCGCTGTCGGTGTTACCTGGCCAGTCTGCAGGGGAGTGAGCCTCCCAATCCCAAACGCCTGCTGGGCTGTGCCTCACGGCCCTCCAAACTGGCTATGGGACGATTAGGCATCTTCTCTGTTTCCTCTTTTCATGCTCTGGTATGGTTCTTACTACTAATATTGTTTCTCTTTTTCTAAATGTTAACTTATATGATACTGTGCTGTCTTTTTAAACCATTTGTCATCATGTAACAAGGTAAAAAAAATACCTTACCTAACATTTCTGTTTCCCTAAAAGACTAGCACAGTATTATATGTCCTTGTGAAGTGATCCTCAAGACTCAGCGCATGTACCAGAACAAATCTTTATAACCAATTCTATGCTTTTTTGCTTTTACAGTGTTATATAAGATGATTGGCATACGTGAGAAAACAAAAGACGCAAAGAGCTCTGATGATGAAACCAAAAAACTTGCTACACAACGATCCAATTTGGTCTGATTAAAATATCACGTTTAATAACGAGAGATATTGCTTATCCCTCAGCATATTTGTTACAGCATGTCTGAGTCTTCTTATGGATTACTGATTGCTGAACCTGAACAGAAAAGGAAAAACAAAGCCTTCTGCCATTGTTTTGTAACGTGTGATGACAGTTTTAGCCTGTGGCACAGTCGGCCTATTACCTCGTGTTCAGTATGAGTGTTTTTATTGACAGCTTGGTCTCCTGAGAATGTTCAACATGAAACTAGGTATGATTGGTATGAACAGAATGACACTTGCATTTGGCATCCAGGAAGTCACTAACTGTGAGACACTTTCACCTTAAGCTTAAGTTTGTTCTCATGTACATTGAATACATTGCATTATCATTCCTGAATGAGTATTATTGGCAATGTGTTAGTAGCACCAATCATGTTTTCTTATTCTCCAAAAGTGCATTATGTAAGTTTGTTGTCTAAGTACCATAGATAACAAACACTGACTGACATCCAGAAATTAAATGTGTTGAACATGAGATAAGTTAGAACATTCATACTAAATTAAGTATTGAAACTAGATGTTCCTTTATACTAGTATTTTAAAGTTACATAAAAAGAAAAGCAGTTTTTAAATTTTTTAGCTTTCTCACTACAAATTTAATACTAAAATTAAAATTAAAATACTAAATTATTTTGTGTTCTAAACCCTTAAACTGTAAAAAAAACAACTTTTTCTTCATAATCATTCTTGAGAATCACATACATTCCTTATTGAAATCAAGCTTGAAATAAAGTTTGATATTGTGACACTAATTCCAATGCATTCTGTGATTCTACTTAAAAAATACATACATTTAGCAACGTTTAATAGAAACCTTAATCAGAGTATGTCTTGTCCCATAGAGAAATTAGCAATCAGGCTCTAATGTACAGCAATACCTCTAATTGAAGAAATTAAGATATGTTCTTTCTTGTGAAATTCATACGTGATTTCCCCTCTAGAAAAGTGGATTTTTGTTGATTTTTGTTTTCTTTATTGTAAACAAACCAGTTACCACAGTTGTTGTGTGTTAAATATCACCTGAAGAAACCCGCTGATCCCTGTGCAGGCCCAAGCTGTCAAAGGTTGATGTTGCCTTTTTGCAATTGGTGGATCAATACCTGCTCAGTTAGTAAGCTGCCATCCCTCAGGCACTTTCCCACAAATAGGCTTTGCACCCTCTCCTCCATCGCTGCACCCCTCTCTCCCCTGATCTGCCAACGCCCCCACATCCTTTGTCTCATGTACTCACTGTTGTTTAGTCTGGTCCCATCCACATCTGTCTGAGTTTTTATACATCGCTCTGTCTCCACAATCGCCTCTAATGTCTAGTATAAACATTTCTGTTACTGCTTGTACTGTTAGCTAAACATCATTACTAGCACACTACGTTGGTGAAAGATTGGAGTTTAGCTTAGCCTGATTGAAAATTGTTCTTCTGAACATCATGTAAAGCAAGTTTTCATCTTTCTTTCCTGTGATATCAGCACAGAATTTGATGATATAGACTAAGGTTGGTTGGTATAGGGAGAAACAATTGCTTTTTCATACTGTGGATAAAAATCAAGGGTTGTATAAAGTCTGAGTTCCGAACAACTAATCCCCAAGATGATCACTGATGGTTTGAATCTTGATTAATATTTGAATAACTGTAGTCTTGTGGTACATACATTTTGTCATAGCATAGGTCTTCTATATTTTCATGATGTCCATAGTTACTTGGATAATGGAAATTTCATTGGATCATATATAAACTACATTTTGGTACATCGTTAGGAAACTAAATACTTATCACCTTAATACAACAAAACCTTTTTTTTTTATGTGTGAAAGGTTTTGGATGTTTTTAAAATGTATCAGCTACTACACAAGGTATTACTTTTTGTTGGAAATAGGTGTTTTCTCTTGTTGTGGTATCATTGCACTATTAAGAAATTAGCCTAAAACAACAACAATAAGTACATACATACTTCTGTAACATTTATACAAAACCAGCCTAACATATTTAAACCAGTTCCAACTTTTACAGCATACATAATACTAGTCCTTTGACCAATTAATTTGAGTTGAAGCCAGTAGCCGACCCCACTCGCTGCAGTTCAAATGTGCACATTTATGTAAAAGGCATCCTTGTATCAGACCACAGAGTGAGTCAGTGTGGCCCAGTGGTTCAATTTGAATTAACCCAGAACTGCCAACACTGATTCCTGTTTGTATGAACTGCAAACTACATGAGGAAGGAGGCTGAAAGTGTTGATTTTATGTCACGAGCAGCTAAAATGTGGTCTCTGTGTGTGTGGCAGTAAATGTTCCAGTTGTAGTGCCTAATAAAACAAAGCTCAGCTCAGCTCAAGAAATTCTTCTCGTCAACATTTATTCTAGCTTTACTGAACAAATAGAGGACAATTATGTAAAATCCACCTTTCTGAATTTTTTTTAAACCTTGCTCTGATCCCTACATGTTTGAGTAATCCTCTATTGTTCCGAAACTGTGGCCCAAGTGTTCAGAAAAGTCCAGTTTTTATCTCCCACTTCCAAACTGCCAAACTAAAAAATGTAATAAAAAAAATAAATCAAATTCCAAATAAAGCATGCTGGGTTTGAAAAAATTATAAAGCCCTTTTGCAACAATAAAACATCTAAGTTAAAATCTACTGCTTGATACAGATACATTTTACAACAAAGAGGTGGGGCTCATCAGTTCTGCCATTTTGAACAAGAAATCAATGATCCGGTTTCCATTCCTAATCTATATTTCAATAATTTTGTGTTTTGCAATTTGTAAGTTGCTGATCTACACATGTTGTCATTTATTACTAAGTACTATACATTAGGGATGTTGGAAAATATCATTTTGACGATATATTGTGATACTCATGCTAACGATACCGGTATGATACGCTGATGACGTCATGAATATAATGAGTCTGCTGTATTAACACTGTCAAAAAGAATCATTGAGTGTCACTGTCATTCATCATTAGTAGCCTATACATGGCGACTTGTTTAATTTTTATTTTTTACTCAGAAAAAAAAAAAATATTTTCATTTTGTTAAAAGCCAAAATGAAAGAAAATCACATTATATTGTTGTGGGCCTCTGTGCTATATAATGATATAACGTATCAAGATGTGTATCGTGATACATATTGTATCAGCAGATTAGAGGCATTGCAGTGAAAAACGTAAATGACTATGATTACAAGTTGAGTGTACGGTAAATCATCATCTTAATTTTGCTCTTTGTGTATGCTCTACAACTCATATTAATCTAATCATTAGACATTGCACAGGCAAGTGTAGGATCCTAGTATATGGTGAATAATAGATAATAAAATACATTTACCTTATTAGCAGTGTTTATGGCTCAGGCGTAAAACATACTATATTTTTTATTTAGATGTTTTTACAATATTTGTTACAGTTAATGTTTAAAGGGAGATTTTGAATCACTTGAGCATTAAAGCTGGAGTAAATGACTTGCTGTTTTAAAACTTTGTTTTAGCACTAAAAAGTATGTAATAACAATAGCATTTTATAATAAAACCAGACAGCTGTAACTGTGTGAATGTAATAATAAAGTATTTTTTGCAGTGATAGCTAAAGCAGTGCTCTGATTGACTGTGCTTAGATGGTCCCTTCCAGTTTCACTTTGCTGTCTGCAAAAGATGTCCTGTACTTACAGCTAAATGAATACTAATATACTGATATTACCATGTGTTGAAGGATTTGTGAGAGTTGGGATGTAGTTGGACAGATTGAAATACTTATTGGACTTCATTGAAATACTTACTGTACTTCTTTTGTAGCTTGAAAATCAGGTATCTCAACTTTGGAAAAAAAAAAAAACATGAACTTTAGCTTGCTTGTGTTGTGAAAATTGAGGAGAGGTTGTGAACCTTACTTGACATGATTAAAAGTTCATGTAAACGCGCCTGTCTGTCATTACTCAGAGCTAAAAATAGTGTGTAAATTCCAGGTGTCGGCTCGCACAGAATCCAACATAAGACGAAGAAACCAAACTGCTACACCACGCACCTTCAACAAACGCAAGGGTCGATTCTCTTCCTCTGGGGCCTGGACACCACCTCCAAACGGAAGAGCAAGACCCACCCCTCCATCAGCCAGGTACAAACAAGGACTGGGTGATATGACCAGTAAACAATTGTATTTTAAATCATTAAGAAGCCATGTACTGCAGATGTTTAGGGTTGGGCTTGTGACGTTCCCACAGGACGTGTTTTCACACTCTTAGTTGGATTTTTGAATGTTAAAAAATATGTTTTATTGGAATCGTAGTTTATAGCTCAGTACAAATACTTTATAATCTTTTGAAAGTTGAAAAGTTTCTCATAACGAAACTGAAATCTATTAATTGAACCAAAGACCAAAATTTTATAAAAAATAATAATAATATTAATAATAATAAAATAATAACTAAATAAATAATAAAATAATAGTATGTTTATTTATTTATATATATTATATTTTTTTTTTTTTTTGTCTACAGTTTAATGTAAAGATTCCATAACATGTACCAAAATACATTTATTTTATGTAGTTACAGGCATGTAATGCAAATAATCATTTAACTGAAAGTGACATGTTCCTGTGATGTTTTTAGGTGTTTGTCGATGGGATGGAGCCAGTGCGAAAACCTTTGGAACGGATGTTTGAGGATTCAGGAAGCGAGAAATCTGTAAGAATTTGATAATTACCTATTCACCTTGTTTCAAAATGAATAGTCTTCAAGTCTGTGTCTTCAAGTACAAAAGTACATGCATATTTGTCAATAAATTTACAACTTGCCCAAGGCTAAACATCCACTTATCTCTTTGTTTCCTGCATTGACATTTTCTCGATAGAAAATAGTAATTGCATTGCTGGAGGCAAACTCCTTGTCAATGTTTGCCTTGCTCATAACTCAACATTAAAATCACTGAGGCAGCTGATAAACCCTTGTATCAGTATAATAGGCTCATAAAGACCCTCAGGCCATTATCGTCATTGGATTTTCCACCCTCTTTCACTTAACTACTATCTTTTGGTTGCTTTGGTTCTACTTTTATGGGTTTTTGGGGTGAATGTTTTGATCCTTTCGCTTTTCATTTCAAGATAATCTCAATTTGACAAAACTCCAGTGAAGCTTGGGTTAATATTAGATAAGGCTGAACCACATATTGGATGATTTATTGATAATAGTAATGTAAATGTGGTTCAATAGATGCAAAGTTTACAGTTAGCTCTATATGGTATTTTGATTGTAATGGCTCAAAACTAAGCTATGCACTCCTTTGTAGAATAATATGATTCTGGATCAATTATACATCTATATTACTTCTTTCTACTATTAAGACAATTTTTACAACTTGTGCATTCATTCCCATCATCCTTGCCACATAGGATACTTTGCTTCATTTTAATTGCTTGGAGCGTTAAATCTATCACGATCAGAGACCATCGACTGAGGCGGTATTTGTGTCTGCTAATCCCACTGAGGAGAATTTGATCTGATATGTTCAGATCATTAGCTTTCTGATGTTTCACTAATTATGCAGTGCTTGGTACTTGAGGACTTGGCAGATTTGCACCATCTGTTCTCAGCCATATTGACTGCTGCAACTTATAGACAATTTAAAATAATGAGTAACTTTAATTATTCAAAGACTTGATGGGATTGAGACTTTCATGCAAAGACTTATCAGTGCAGCAAGCTGAAAATGTCCAATTACCCAAGGGTTGCACTGAGATAAGACTGCGAGTTTTATTTTTTATGAGCGCTGGCAAAAGACAGCTTCAAATGAAAAGCAAGAAGGCACTTTGCATGAACTCAAGCCAAAAGTTCAATATGGTGCCTTTCTTTCCAAGAAAAAGAAAAACACAATTGTTTTCCAGAGTTACAAAACATCAAGGTCGTGTTTTTTGCTCTAAATATTTTAAAGGAAACTTCTTTTGCTAAAATTAATTCTTAAGTTTGTATGTACAAGTTCTTACATTGCTGTTTCATCAAAACACAGCTGGACAGAGGTCACAGGTAAATCTCTGAGATCCTCTTCAAAATCCAGACTTGTCACGCATTTTTTTAAATTACTGGTGACTTATGTTTACATGTTTCTTTTTTGCATGTTTGAAATAAATAAAGGTCTAATACACAAGATGCAAATGTAAAAAGAGTCCATAGCATGTTAAAAAGTCAAAAGCAATGGCAATACTATCCATATGAATTTTGTCCAAAAAGGAGCTCAGTAACGGAAAGTTAACTTTTCTGTCTCGTTTTTCACCATGTATTTTTATTAAAGTCGACTATCATATGTCTTCATAAAACAGAGACTAGACAAGACACTTCCCTTATCATTGCTTTACAGAGGTGAGAGAAAAAAACATTTTTTCCCTGATTTTTCCAGAGCTGTAGATGTGAGAAGCTCCGAGCTGATGCTACATTGTAAACAATCTCTCGTTTCCCTGTCTAATTGTTCATATGCTGCGCCAGTGTTTGTTCTGGGAAATAGAAAGAAAATGTGTTGCCTTGGACCCTCGCCCCGCAGCAGGGGGGTATCCTAGATGGACCAGGAGGAGAGCCAGATGGTGCAGAGCTGGGCTGGGGAGTGCGATTTGCTCCAGGGGGGTGAATATCTTGCCATAGCCCCAATAGTCATGTTGTCTTGAGGCATGCTTGTTTGGATTGTTGGTGCCTATGAAAATATGCATGTCTTATCTATAGCCAACATGCAACACAATCAAGTTAATTTAAAAACACCAGATTGCTTGTTGTGAACAGATTGCATTGTGTGAATGAGAAGTGAAGGGCAGATACAATAGAGGGAGGACCTCAAAGACATCCAATGATCAATGAAATAAATTACAAAAGATGGTGTTGTTCAGACCTTTTGCACTACAGTAAATTGGAGAGTTTGGTATATAATTATGAGACACATAACGCAGTCTATTTCCCATTGAGACATTTTTAAATATAATTATTATTTGTTATTATTTCAGGATCAGCCGTGTTAAAGAATATATATAATTTATGAATGATACTTTTGCTTAAGATACAGCTATTTGTTTTGACAGGGACATTGCAAGTTTAACAACATTCCTGTAAATGCACTGATTTAGCAATTTTAATTATTCAAATGTTCATAGTCCCAGGACAGATAATACAGTGTCAACACCCTTAATATTAAGACAAGTTAAAACAACATATGTATAAATCTGTTGCTTCCTTTTCATATTCAAACCAATTCAGTGCCACTCTTTTGGCTAAATTCTTTTAAAATCAGATATTGTTGTATTGTTTTGCAGCTTCAAATAAACATCTAGTTCTTGCAAGACCTAATGATCAGTCAACAAGCTGGACAAAAGGCGGGAAATGTGGGTGCTGCTGTTGTAAGGTGATAGGAGCAGATTAGATTTCGTTAACGTTCAGTGCTGGGTCAAATAAAAGGATGGGGATGGAGAGGAGGAATGCTGTCATGGCTGCCAGATTGTGAGAGGTCAAAGTGACAAGATGGACGCTACAGCTCCCACACAAGAGGAGGCAAGGACACACACATACCAACCATATGTATAGGAGGGGTCTTATCTTTCCTATTGGTGCAAATGAATTAGATTTTGTTATATGATCTCCAGACCACCACCACTTTCCATCACATTAGACCAATCAATTTGTGCCTATCTAGTGTCTAAAAGCCAAATTATGATTTATTAGAAGCGTATTGTTGTCACTAATACAATCTAGAATCTTTTGACTGTCTGAAACATTGATACGACTGAGAGGATTTCATGATCACATCAAATTTGTAACACGTCATGCTGTCCTTTGTTTTTCCCGAGGTGAAAAAGCGGCTAAATGATGCATTAAGAGTCTGTGTCTGTGATATATTTTGCAGAAGGAGAGAGAGGGTTCAGTGAAAAGTCTTCCACAGCAGAACATGGATACTGACATCTGGGTGCCTGATTATCTGGCACCGTCCTGGGTGTGTTTACCCAACGATCAGCCCATCCTGGCCATCATCCGACCCGGAGAGACAGTACTGGAGGTTCTCAGCTCTGTCTGCAAGGTGTGGCACACCTAAATTTAGCTACAACTAATGTGTAATAACAAAATGTGTGTGTTTATGTGTAAGAAAATAAATGCAGTGAACTCATGAATCAGAATAATGTATATTAGCATCATCAGAAAAGCACTTCATCAAAGTACATACATTTATTACAGTACATTTTGCAAATGAATTTTCTAGATTCTTCTTTAAAGTGGCATGTTTTGTAGATCTGATTTATTTTGTAGTTAATTTTGTTAATTAGCTTTAAATTGATTTTTGATTGATTTAAATTGTACTTTTATTCAAATACTTTTAGATGTTAGTGGTAGATGGAGTTTAATGGATAGAGGATGGATAATTGATGATGCCATTTTTAACAATGCTTCAAATACATGATAGTCTCAGTTTAAAAAAGTAGCTTGCTATTGAAGTGTTGTTTTCTGTGTCTCTTCATTTCCTCTTCACTAAGAAATCTGATGCTCATATACACATTACATTGGCAGTGACATTATCCTCCTACTTAAGGCAGACCCATATATGTACTTGTATATAGATGGATGGTTGATTGATGTGTCTGTGGGCGCTGTGCTCTGTGTGTGCCAGAAAAGATGTCACAAGAACTGGAGCACTTAATGCAGCCGTGTATGTTTGTTATATACTTCAACTGTGAAATGATATGAAGATGATATTTTATACTAGTTGGTGCAGTTACATATACTGTATGAAACATGCTTGAAACAGACAATGGCATAGGCTATAAATGCTATAATGACAGGAGCAAATGGTTGTACTATTATTAACTTGCACTGGTTAGAGTGCTTTTACATACATCCATGTATTGTTAATAGTTGTTTAGGTTTAGGAAAGACAAATTATGGTTAGTATGAAAAGGATTAATTACTGTAGATTTGTCTTGGTATATTTGCCTGTCTTGGCTGCTTTTTACCTTTTAATACTGAAGCTACTTGCATTGTTAGCAATGAGTAGTATTTACATTAACATAGCAAGCATCTAAATGTTCTTTATAGATACTAATGCCACATGATAGCATAGCAATTACTGTTTAGGTGATCTATTGTGTTATCATTCAGTCAATTCATAAATCATCTAATATTATTGCATTTTGCCTTTTTCAGGCCCACAAGCTTGAAACGTCAAGCCACTACCTTAGATTAAAAGTTTGGGTTGATCACCAGATGCTAATCTACGTGCCAAAGCTCGAAGAGGAAATTTCTGATGTGGTGAGGAAAGCATATATTGACCTAAATAATTTTTTTGCACTACAATTTTTAAAATAACATTTGCAGTAGTGTGTGTTTGAATCCTTTTTTTCTTGAATTCTATCTCATTGTTAGTATTTTTTTCCATTTGCATTTTGGGGTCATCACCTGATTATAAATTAATTTCTGACAGTTCTTGGCAAACACAAACGAGGCTTGTGCATGTTTTATGAATTTGTGTGCGATTCCCTGGATGCACGGACCACAGTTACAGTTCATAAATAATGCAAAGCTGTATATCCTTTTCTGCATCCGAAAAGTGTTTGTTAGTGTATTTAGTCATTCCGTTTATGCATCTCATACGATAGAAACACTCTAGAACCAATCTCCTTCGAACTGTTTTGTAGGCGACACACTTAACTGTATTTTGAACACACTCATTGTTGTAATCCTTTCTTTTATCTTTCTGCTTTGATCATTCAGCCCATTATAACACATCATTATATCTTTACGGAAAGTGAAATTGCCCACTCAATACTTCTGTTGCTTCTTACACACAGCTATGTCTATGGCCCTGTCCATTGCCTCTCTCTGATCACCCACTCCCTTCACCCAGCGTCTTGACCCTGCGACCTTCACGTAGCAATAGCTTTATTAAGGAGCCTGAATAAAACATGAATCTCCCCATTTTTTGCTAGAGCTGCGCCCTTGACTTTTTACAAGCCAGAGTCACATGTTTTTGTGTTTATTGCCATTTAAATGTTTCTTTTTTTTGTTTTGTAGCTCTATAAAGAGGTTGAGATCAGCCCAAAAGCTACAAAGGTGGTCCGCTTTGAAAAATATGAGTCCTCCACTGCTGGATATGGTAAGATTTATTTTCTGATTCAACTCGATGATGAAAAATCCATTTTTTTCCTCTTAAATTGATTGAGCATCCAAAACAAAAACAAAAAAGAATAAAATTAACAAAATAGACACTGATAACTTGTTGATTTTTGCAGATTTTTTCCACAAGCCTTTTGACATTCATTGTATTGCGTTTCAAACATAAATGGACATATCTTGGTCTAGTTCATAGACGTGTGAGGCCTTTTGACATAGATAGATTTGCCCCAGCCAGACTCCTAATTACCAAATCGAATTGTTTTAGAAATTGGATTTTTGCCTGTCATGCTACATTAAAATGAATGAAAGATTGTCATTCTGGGTGGCTGTAATTGCCCCTGCATTGATACGTCGAGGTCATGTAATGTAATATTGTCTTTCATAATTTGTGTTTGTAGGTTTTTCTGTGGCAGTGATCGATGAGGACGGCACACAGCAGCTGCACATTACCAAAGTCAAACCAGATGGACTGGCAGCCAATAAAGGTAAACACTAGTGTAGTAGTATTTGAGACCGGTCTTGGTCTTAAGACCGGTCTTGAGAGCACTTTTTAAGGTCTTGGTCTTGTCACGGTCTTGAGCACATTTGGACATTGTCATGGTCTTGTCTCAATCTCGACACTCATTGGTCTTGTTCTTGTCTCTGTCTTGGAACTCGGAAAGATCTTGAGTACTAGACTAGTAAACACACAAATAATTTTATTTCTATGATTGTTATTTGTTTACATATATCAGTTTTAGATAATAGAACTGTGACTTTCAGTATTACTATTTTGTAATCTTTCCCAAACACATTTGAGCAGCTACTATTGTTGTTGTTGAGTGGATGATTGCATGTGTAGTATAGATAATCATGTATTACTGACATCATTATAAGCATGTAACTATGTGTGGATTGAAGTACATTTCCATTAAAAACAACCTTAAGGCGTAATCAAATATATATTAAGAATTTTGCACTAAAGGTAAAAAAAAAGAAGCCTATTTTGACTTATGTTATTATGTTTAGTATCCTTTGCTGAAACAATAAGGCGTATCAAGTTTTTATAGTAATTAAAAACACCACATGATAGCGTTTTTTTAAATGACAAAGGCTCTTTACTGGCACAAAGCTCTATGAAAACAGATGCAGTCTTTGTTTCTATATGACCTGCTGACTACAGTTGTGTCAGTGGCTCTCTCTGCTCTCAGCGCTATACACAGCTAATAGGCTTCAGAAATGGAGGGCTGCAGATAAAACACTAATGTACAGAAAATAGCACGCCCCAGGGTCAACACAAGGTTATTGAAGTGTGAGATCGTGCAGCCCCAGTGCCCCATTTGCAATGTAAAAGATGCGTGTTCAGCAGACTGTTTCACTGCCTCATGTTTTAAGTTTTAGGCAAATAGATAAAGCTTTAGAATTATTCATGAATTATGATATTATTAGCTCATATATGCTATACATAAGCTTAATAGTGGTGTGTCCGCCACCACCTTGTCTCTAAGGAGATATACCGGTAATTATTTTGTCTGGCATGTTCCATTGTATAGCATGCAGCCTCTCATTTTTAATGTAGTATTATATTGTATAAGTAAATAAATACATTGACAACATGCATTTTATTGTTACAGGTCATTCCTTCACTGAGCTTAATGAATGTAAAAAAAATTTGTTTACCATATGATAGACCTTCATTGCAAATATCCCCTCAAAAACAATTAAAAACAGTACTCCTTTCAATACAATACTTGATCAATAATTGTACTTTGGGTCTGTGATTTAATGAAAAGTGAGATATAATGGAGCAAGCCAGATTGACCTCATCCTAAGGATTTTGTTGTAGTTTTTTTGTTTTTTTTTACCCTAGTTGGTCTGTTCATCATGTTTTAAGCTAAACCACCAGTCATCTTGCATATGTATTCAGCTCCATTGGTTTGTAATGTGAGTCAAAGCAAAGGATTTTGTATCTAAAATAAACGCTTAAGGGTTGAAGCAAGAAACCAGGCCAGAGCTGGACCAGGAGCCCCGAAGCCTCCTCTGTAATCTCTCTTTTTTCCTCTGTGTAATTCTCATCCCAGTGTCTGTATACAAGCACAAACATGGACATACAAACACATAGACACTCTATACTCTGTGCTGCTCCACACTACAGTATGTCCACAGGGGTTATCTCCAGTGCAATAAAGGCTGACAGTTCACATCGTAAACAAGTAGGTCATAACTGAAGGCTAAGTGTGTGGCTATACGTAAAGCTGTGTACATGGCTGTTTATAGCTACCCTTACCAGCCAACAGAGAATACAAAATATGGCAAAGATGTATGGTGTGCCAAAACCTTGCTCCAGGCTAACAAGAGCAGACCAATTGTCCATATTTTGCATCAAGAGCTAATGAAAGTGCTGTCAAGATTTCTAAAGCAGCTGTCATGACAGTTAGCTTTATTGGCTAGGGTTAGCAACTAATTGGTCAGCTGATCTAGTGGTAATTTCAATTAGCTCAACAAGGAACAGGTGGCCAGTGCGGGTTTAGAAACAGAACTGCACTAGATATTGTAAAAGCTGGTCTGGGTCATTTATTACAAAAGATGGACACATATGCAAGTTTCTTATTCATATTTGCTTGGTAATACACACATATTACACATTTACAGGATTTACATTTTAAAAATATCAACACATCTGAATGTAATTTATTAGCCAAAATGCTATTTAACACATCATTGCTTCAATTTTTTTAGGTATTCGAGCGGGGGATGAGATTTATTCTTGAATGGTAAATCAGCGAGTGCTCTGGACATGGAGGACATGAGGGGTGCGTTTGTTAACCAGGCGGTGACCCTGACACTGAGCATCCTGCCGCAGCTTGACTCTCGCACTGTCTGCCCCGCCCCACCACGACGCACCTGCGAAGACCAGGACACATCTACGGATATCTTCTCCCAAAACCAAGGTAGAGTTTGTGTTTGCATGACCAAATTTTACTATACATGGAAGGGGTTCATCCAGGTGATGTTTAGGTATTTTTAAAAAGAGATTAAGATGGTTTAGATGAAGACTTAGACTTAGACTTTGTAGCCAAACATCCCAAAACACAACATGGCAAAGTATCAACCTTTCTGTGTTTTCTGAACACAGTTGAAGCTCTTTGGGTTGCCCTTATCAAACTTGTGAGCGAACTCAGCCACACCTCAAGACACAATCTTTCTCTTTTTTCATGTTTGTTCAGTGTGTGTTCGTTACGTTTTAAATGTTTTGCCAACCAAAACGTCATCCCTATAATATTTCACACTTTATTCAAAATAATGTAGAATGCATCTTCTCTCAGATTAAGGCCCAGATACAGCAAAAATGATAACGCCTGTGGAAAGTTAGTTTCACTTTCGATTTTCTGTCACCCCAAGGGTTTCCGTAACCCACGAATCACTGCTTTAAAGTAAATAAAATGTTGAGTAATCTAACTTGAAACAGACACAGTGTCAAGTTTTTCGTGATGGAAAGTCAGATTCCATGAAAAGAAAAAAAAGTGGCAAGGATGGCACAGTAGTTTTTGGTTTCCCCATGTCAACAAAAAACATGTGCAACGGCTCCTTCCCTCCCCAGAAATGAGATGCTGATCTCAGTGTAACTATTTTGGTTAAATAAAATCTATTAAAAAGTTGAGCCTTTATTTTTGTAACATTCTTTGCAGATAAATATGTTTTTTATACCTTATTGTGAAATATCATTGTCAAGAAACAAGATTTTAGGGAAACAAGCAAGTGACTCCTGCAGTCATAAAAGATTCAGATTTGTGAAGATGCTAATCTGTTGAAAGTAAGGACGTTGACTATTCAATATACAGTATAATAATAAAAAAAACATTTATTTTAGTCATTTGTTAAAATGTTACATAGTCAGTTTTTAAACAAACTTACTGACATATATTTACATAGTTTCTGTGAATTCTACTAAGATATATATTGCACTTCTTGTTTGCTTTGCTTGCCTCCGAATTAAAATGAGGGTTTAGTGCTTAGTTATAATGTCAGGTAGACTCCCCATAGGGTCTTAAGTTGTTGAAGGGTGATCAAGAAGAACCTTGATGTTGCTGCATTACCTATTCCTATTCAAGATTGTAGCGTCTTTATTGAAGCCCAAAATCACATCCTCAAGGTCGTCTCTCTCAATCTTTCAAGTGTGCTTCTTAATACTTGACGCAAATGCAAATAAACTATAGGTAAAGGTGAACATGATGCTAGTAATTATGCATAGCTGTCCTACGCCACTTAGCTTTCCCTTGACCTCGGCTTTTCGTCTGTACAAGGGCACCATTTGTATTCCTGGTAAATTGGGGACTCGTGTTGCGTTGGTTGACAAGCTGCTGTTGTTTATACTGGGACTCGGTGCTGTATGAATATTAATATGAATCCTTGAGCTGTGTGGACTTGTCATGGCACCAGAGAACACCATATGTAAGGGTCACACAGCCACTCAAAGAGGTTAGACGTTATCAAGCTGAAGGGTGAATCACTGCGGGCATCGAAGTAGAGGACATTTTGTAATCACTGATCTTGGGTAGATAAACCCTAACCCACCCTACCTTACAATGACACTGAATATTCCATTGTTGTCTTTTTACAGAGGACATTCTGGATGAAGTCTCAGGACTCACTGTGGACAGCCTAAATGACACTTTGGACTCACCTCTACCCCAGAGCCCATTAGACCCAGACGATCCAGCCTTCATAACAACCACACAGAAGGTAAGAATGCCTGCCAACTGCAAAAAACCTATGCTATGTAATATATTGTAGAAGAAGTAGGCACACCAGTATAAGCCCAATCAAATGTACAGAAATGTAGAACACCAAGGGAGCTCTGTGAAGATTGGAACCTCTATGAATAATTGCCCATAGGATGAAAAGCACTTATATGGTGTTGCATTTCGAGAGTTCACGACCTCTTCATATGCGTCCTTTGAAGTAGCTGATGATTTCTGTGATCGTGTTTCAGTTTGATGACAGGGTTGTTTGTCATATACTTGAGCTGTTTGATACATTTCACTTATTTGCTTTGATTTTTTGCTTCTCTTAAAGGAAACGCAAATGTCTATGATTAGTGACAAAACACTAATAATGATCCTCTTTAGACATAATAACCTAATCCATATGACATAGCTATAGCTCAACATAGTAATTTCAAAAACTAGGCAAACAAGCTCAGCTGTCGAAACAATTGTGATTCTTTGTCTGTGCATTAAAATGATTACAGCTGTGTTTTAATGCATGATGATCTAAACAACTTGGAAGTATACACATGCCCATTGATTTTCTATTCAAAACTGCTGAACTGATAAGTTTAAAATTTAACTATAACAATAACAAACAGTGAATTTTACTTTTACTTGTTTTGTTTGTTGGAAAGTGGCTGCATGACAATTCAGAACTCTATAGAAGCTAAAATTCTGATGCCTCATAAGCAAGAAAACTTTCTCACTTACTTTAAAAGGCATTACATTTTGCATATACGTCTTCCTGCATATACCCCGCCTTACAGAGTCCTCATTGTACTTGCATTGCCTACTAATTAATTGCGCACTATAAGGACATCTGGTTCTGTTGTTTGTCATTAATATAAACATATGTTCTGATTTTTGCTGAGAGCAGCTGTTTTTCTGATACACTTGTATAGATTCGGCTCAGTCCATTGTCTTTGCGTTGAGTCCATAAACAGGTGTCTTTCTGAGGTGTGAGGCGAGAGACAGACAGGTGTTATAAAGAGCATCCCAAACAGCATCACTTTGTAATTACACCGCTGTCTGCTCTGATCAGGGTCAGACCTGTGATGGCAGTGTCGCCCCGTTTCCCTTGGTTACGCCTGTCACATCCATTAACACGGCAATGGCTGACGAACAGTAACGACCGGAAACAATTATTTTTGTTCCTGTCGATACCTCAGACTAAAATGGGAAAGGGAAGAGCTAGTACCACTGTCTTGTCTCTGCATTTGTGTCAGCAAGCTTTACTCTCAAGGCTAACTAACTGGGTCAAATCCAGTCTAGACACCATTGAAAATTGGTGACTCCAATGTGTTATTAATATAATGAAGGCTAAAAATGTGAGGTGTACTGTAAAAGGGGTAGGAGTATCGCTAAATTAATATCACATTTGTTTTGGAACTATTGAAAAATGGAATACAGTGTTTATAGGTAATTTATTATAAAATTAAATTACATCAGGGTAATCAGTTTCAGTAGCTGAGAGGTCCCAAAGTGTAGTGTATAAGTAAGTAACTCAGTCAGAAAAATGTATTGTTATAGCACATTTTCCAAATTTCAATAATCGCCAAAGTGCTTTACAAAGGGAGGCCAAATTACACACAAGAGAATTTAGGTTTCAGGTCCTGAAAGGCTGCCATGACAGCAAAAGTGGAATCCCAAACAAAACTACAGGCTAATATTTCTGTTTCTTTATACTTCAATTTATGGTCTATTAACTAAGGAAAAGGCCCGTTTCAGCACATAGTATTGTTTCATTATTGTGTGAACATTGCTACTAAAAGAAAAATAATACATTTACAAAGCCAATGAAGCTTTGAACAAAATATTGCATGTTTTTTTTTTGTTATTTTCTATAAACATTTACTGTGTCCACTGATATATACAGTCTACGGTCCAACAGTACAACACAGCACCATTAGTCTCTTGTCTAAAATGTGTTCATTTTGTGTTGTTTTCCTGGTGTTTCCTTTACCAGAAAATTATGAATGACAGGTTGCCTAGGAGAAAATTTCCTGTAGAAGGGACATTTTTTGTCAGTGGGACTTCCTTGACAAACCAAAATAAGTTACAGGTAGTAGTGCGCGATTTCTTTGCTGTCAGTAATTTTTAAGCTGGGTGACCCGATTTTGCAAAACATATAGAAATTTAGGGTGAATCTATCGCCACGTGATTAATATCCTCATACATTTTTTATTGCTTAAAACATCTTTTTATGATTTGAGTCAAACAGAACACAGCAGTCTGATTTTGTCACAAAGTGCTGCATTTGCAATATTAATTAAGAAAAGACTTACGTTAGCTTTAATATGACTAGATGTATAATGCATATCTTGGTGTTTGTGTCTTTTTTTTTTTGCATAAAACGGTTTAATATACATACATAGCAAACACAGAACTAAATTGGAAGAATGATGCTGTCATTATGCATCATATACTGTACATACTATTTTGGTCACTTTCTTTATACCATTTTTTAGATTTTTTGAGAATTTGTGTCAAAAATACACTCTGTGACTGTGTTTTCCATCATATTTTCCTTGTCCTTTTTCTTACCCTTCACTCCTTGTCTTCTTACATCCAATGTCTCTCCAGCCAGCTTGCTTGACTTTCCATCCTCCAGTAAACCATGACCCAAGCCTGAAGCGCCTCCATTGTCCTCAAGTTCTCCCTCAAATTCCCTGGAACCCCCCTTCGTTGCAAAATTTCACATCTTTTCCCCCTTTTTTACAACACCCCATTGTTTCACCACCAGCCGCTAGTTTGGTGAAGTCTGGACTTGCATCTTACCTCATTTTCACGTGCGCCTGCGGTCACATGCTGTTGAGATTGAAGAAAGACACTCAAATTGGGACATTTTTAATTATCTGCACATTCTAATTACTCCATTCTCCACAGTGATCCAGATCATTTAGAGAAGATAAATGGAACTCTGTCTCGCCTCGGGAAACAGGAAGGTTCATTATTGTAGACAAAGCATAGACTTACCTCTTTAGTATGATAAACTGAACTCAGAATAAAACAATGATTGCCTGGGATAACAGTCATTATAGAGACAGTAGTGCTTTTAGATTTAAATTGTAACATCGGTAGGAGATGTTTTGGTCGTCATGAAAATGTCTGGCAAGGTCAGTCATTGTGTGTATTTTGTATTCCCGGTTCTGTTTAAATTGAGTGTGTTTAGAGCTTTAAATGGGGATACATAATTTAGAGAAGGTAAATTACTCTTGTGCCATTCATTGTCTCTGTGGTGTGTGTAATTTCCATCCATTGTCTGTCTCTATGAAATCCTCACTTTGCCTTGTACTGTTCTGTCATACATTTATTCATATATTTAATGCATTACTATGTTTTTGTTGTTCTGCTTGTGGTAATTTTTTTTCCTCACAATCAATGCTTATTCCTGGTTTCTGTAGTGTCTTATGTCTATCACTAGAGGGAGTGATGTACTAACTTGTAAAAGCAGCGTCACAGAGTCTTTAACATTGGCTTTTTTTAGGGCAAAAATGTACCTTAAGTACTCATCTAAACCAAGTTTTTGCACCTTAAAAACTTGGTTTAATTGTGTTGAAGATTTTTAAAGGGGAATTATTGTGGAACATCCTTGTTTCTAAGTTTCTAATCATTTTTAACAGTGTTCGCTCATCAGTTGTTTAAAGTTATGTTAGGATTGATTCATGCATGTTCTAGTCATCTTGCATTGTCTTGCAGCTGATGCTCAAGTGCTTAGAAATGTCCTATTTACATCTACAATCTATACCCGCCATCTTGTTTGTGTTTACATGAAATTTACTGAAATTACAGAAAAAATGTAGAAAACTTCTTTGCAATTAAAAATAGTAATGTGAGGGGGTGACTACAATGAAATGCTCGATGGCTTCTTAAACAAGAGGATTTATTTCATTTCTAAGCCCTCACAGTCACAAGAGGCTAATAAGTAGTTGATTATAGAATTCAAATATGTTAATTTGAAATCTATTGCTTGTTACAATTACATTTAAAAATGAAGAGGCAGGTCTGTTCTGCAATTTAAATTTATAAATCTCTTCTAATGTTATCTAATGTTGTAGTGTATTTTTAAAAACATGAAAAAATGATCTCCCTTAAACCATTAATTTCTTTGCCTTTCATTTTCTGTAAAATGTTATTTCCATCCTCTGAGAGTATTATTTTACCTAGGGCTATTTTCAAAACATTTACATGTACCAGCATGTTCTTTTCTATGGAAAAAATCGAATTAGGTGATCTGAAATGTCAAACTGGATTAACCGACAGTGTATTATTTGGTAATTCAGTGGAAGACAGAGCAGGTCTGTGCATGCTGCTAGGCTCCTCCCCTTCTCTCACTGTTCTGTACATGGTGTTATAAGTATATACTATTTCCCAACTGAAGCTCCTCTTGCATTCTTATGATAACTGGGTTTTTTTGTAGGAAGTAGACAAAAAATACTGCATTTCTGGTTTCTCTAGAATGGCATGTGAGTGGCAGGTGCAAGGCTGTGTTCACTTCAGCTGATAAAGAAGAGCTTATCTTAATCTTGATTACAGCAACATGGATATTTTTCCACCACATGGATCTTGTCTTTTTCTAGTTTCTGTGCGCTTTTTTTTCTCCATATTCAGATTTTTGTCATGCATTTTTCTGCGAGACTGACAAAGCATTTATTTAGAACAGATTGACTGACTCCAGCATGCTCTTTTTCCGTTGGACACTGCCTCTTTCTTGACCCCGCCCCTCTCTCACAAATATCCTACATTTGATCTTGTTGTTCTATGTTGTAATCCTTCCTGCTACTGCTACATCTACACACCTGGACTGCAAAGTGGGACTCACCATTGGACACTGCATACTGATGGATTTGCGGCGTTATGAATCTTCAAGGGACTGTCAAGCTTATAGACAAGTGTTGCAAATTACACTGGTTAATCTGCGAAATTCTTCTTATTCTTTACATTGACAAGATTGAGGGAACAATACGCTTTTTGGTTGACAAATGACTTAAACAAGATCAGCATCGCAAGAATTTACCTGGCTTGTCTTTGACCTTTCTTTGACCCAAGTGGAGATGTCGGCGTTTCGGAAAAGCAAGTTGTCCAAACGCTCGACAGAGTCCATCTATGAGGCGTTACAGCTGGTGAGCTCTGATCCCGTCGCTCTGTGTGTGAGATTGAGATGTGTGGATGCGCAAGGGCAGTGGTTACATCACAGCTACCGGAGAGACCAATATTCACAGCTTACGGTTCATTTGGGTGCAATAATGGCATTTTGGTCAGTGGATAAAGTGTGTCAAATGTCAGCAGAGTTGAGTGATTTTGTCATGAATGGTATTTTAATTTAGCTACATACCCTGTAGCAAACCTAATTATCTACCTAGTTCACAGCTTTGTATTTATCACTCCAGTGCTAGGTCTCCTCGATAAAGATGAAAATAACAATCATTATTGTTTTATTACATTTTAAAACTGAATTATTTTGAGTTATTTACTTAGATGCAAGAGGGAAGAAGTCAAATGAAGTAGGTGACATATCTTGCAGAAATGGAATGTCAATATATTTTTATAAAGAAACTGTCTGGGAACAAATTTTTCTAACTTATAAACACACTTAACACACTTTTTATAATCAAGTACAATGATTGAAATTAAAATTTGATAAGCATTGTTATTATTTATATACTGTATATATTTTTACAACTTGATAATTTAATACCTGAGTTTGTTCAATATTTTGTTACCTACATTGTGCGTTCCCTTTATTGTTTGCACAGTATTTGTTTTATTTTGTAAACGTGTTAGTGATAGCGAGGTTCTGTTGTGGTGGTTAAGCCGGTTTGCATTCTACAATGGAAAACAGTGTTTGTCACTGGTGCATATAAACCGTGAAATCAGCAAAGACAATCTCTGAGCTGCTTCAGATTGTCAACTTCATGTTTCTTCATGTTACTCCATGCATTTATGATTAACATAAGTGGTGATGCTACTGATAGAGACAGATTGTTCTAGCTTATTATTTCTGAGTTGCACAAAATTGTGTTATTCTTGTTTAGAAAGTTAATTATTTGTTAATTGAGGTTTCATTTATGATTAGTCCTTGTTGATGGAAAGTGAACCAAACAAACAATAACTGGTTAATAGACCTTATTTCCCATCAACATTTTTTCAATTATTTTTTTTATTTTTTTGGCAATTGTCCCTAACCCTGCGACCCAAAAACAAGAACAAGCTGTTGAAAAATGAAATGTCACTACAAAGAAATCTTTTCTTCTTGCACTTTATTTAGTAAGAAGTAAAAACATATTGACTTATGATACTCTGACTTTTCATACACGATTAGTTCTTAATGGAAAAAATAAAAAGCAAATATAAAAGAAAAGTGTATTTGTTTTGATGTTAACTTCACAGCTACACCATGATTCACTCTTACCTTAGTTACAATTATAGTCAAAAGGCCATATTTAGAGTCATCATTAAATCGAGCGTCGTGGTACTAATACTGCAGGTCTGCTCTTGCTTGGTATTTTCTACAGTTAATATTTGAGGGCGCAGTTATTGAAAGAATGTGTGCTGTAGTTTCCAGCGAATTTTGTTTCCTTCATGCATGCCAAATAATTGAAGTCATGCTCCTCTTACAAACATGCTAAGGTTATTCAAAAGGGCAAACATCTTGTTTTGTTTAACACTGATCTTAAATTAAGGCAAAACTATATCCAATAATGTTTTTACTGAACTATTGGTGCATGTCTAAAATCTACAGTAGGCTACACAGACTTCAGACCCGGCCTGTGTGAGCTGGATGGGAGAAACAGAGTCTGCCATGGAGAACCAGGGGCAGGTCCAATCCACAATCCTGGAAGGTCACCTCCAGAGGCTCTGTGCCAAAGAAGCCCAGTCACATCTTGTCATTCTTCAGAATCTCCTCCACAGTGACTAAAGCTTGGCCTGAGTCCTTCTCCTCGGTCAGCTCGCTCATGGATGACAAAGTCGCTCCTGCAGAAGCTGGTCACCATCTTGCCCTGGGGCTTGCAGGCCTTACAGTGGTGTTTTTTGGGGAAAGGGCACATTTCTTCACACGCTTCTTTAAACTCAAAGTTGTTGTCATTGCCCTCACAGCCTCTGTATGAAGTAGTGGCCTAGGAGCAGAGTGCTGCTGTAGGCCTTAGAGGGACCCTGCAGACTGGGGAGACCACAGGGCCGGCAGCTTGGGACCACAGCAATGCATACATGCTTCATAAGAATCAAAGAGTCTGGAGGCAGGCTGCTGCTGGCTCTGACACAGGCTCAGGGATAAGCCATTGTTAGCTTTGTGCTTGTAGTACCAGCTGACCCACTACAGCTCCCTGGGGCAGAGCTCGGGGCTCAGGGGGCTTCACACACTCCTCTAAGGGGCAGCAGCTCAGGTTAGCTGTATGTGTGTGTGGAAGCTCTGGGGACAGTACAGTGAGAGGGTGATGAGCCTGCATAGAGCCCGAGGGGTTCAGAGCGGTGCTGGTGTACACCCTCAGGTTTTTTTCATTTACTCACTCCACATTTTAACCATGGACTCAACATGGTCTGAGTTCTGCTTAACTCAAGTTTCTACTGACTTAAATTATAAAGAAAACAAGGCTTAAAGGCCTAGCCTGTAACTGTGAACAGAATATAGCCTCAAACCTTCTGCAGTGTCATTTCACTTTTTTTAGTGGGATGATGCAGGTGATTTTCCTCTACACGGTTTCAATTGCCTGTTTGAATAAATATTTGTAAAAAGACTGTTGTAACTTTTCTATTTACAATAAATGATCAAGTCTACCTCAAATTACTTTTCAATTCTCAGTGTATTGGGCAAATTTGAGAAACTCCCTCATGTGTCCTGACCTACTCCGTCCACTCTAGAAAATAGTCACGTAATCAGGGACCATTTCTATTAGACTGACGAGTTCACCTTTCACCAGCTCTTAGCGCTTTTCATGACACTCAAAGACAGTTCACATTGTGCATTATTCATTCACCACTCAAGCATGGCCATAAGAAGTTCAGACCTCAGTGTTTTTTTAGACAAACTTTTAAGTTTTAAGTTTGTTTGTGATTTTGAGACACATATATATCAGACACAGGCCAACACTAGTCAAAGCGTAGCGTTTATAACGATTATAATCATACAGTTGGTATGATTATGATCCCACCATGCATGCACACACTAAAATACATTTTGCTATGTTCACCTACAATGAAAAGACAAAATATTTCAGCCTAGTATTTTTGTAATTTTTATTTATTTTTTATTTTTTGCATTTGTTTTGTTGGGAGTGCTGAGCAGTAGTCAGCTACCACTCCTCACCCCCTGTAAACGGCCTAATCAGACACTAGGATGTTGTTAGTGCCTTTGTTGAGAGAACGTTAGTCAAGCTAAAGAGGTGGACGAAGCTCTACTTTCCCTTGTCGTCTTGCTGTCTTCCGAGCGACACTAGAATGTTGTCAGTGCCTTTTTTGGGAGAGCGTTTGTTGAGCTAAAATGGTGGACTAAGCTCCACTCTCCCTTGTGGTCTTACTGTCTTCGGAGCGGGGGGAACTCTGAGTCTGCTTCCTCTCCCTCAAAGTTCCACATATTTACTAGCTCGGTGGACATGTCTCTAACTGGTGGTGTTGCTGCATTCGCTTGTGTAGATGTTAGTTCAGCTGCCAGCCTTTCTTTTTCAAGCTTCTCCTTTCTTGTGTCCCAAACCAAAGGCGGGATGAACGTACGACAAACGTTCGCTGGTCCAGGAGCCGGTCTGATCTCGTCTTGTTGTCTTCTGTCACTGACACTGGCACCACTAGAATTCCCAGGGTTTTCTCTCCTAATCAAGTTTCTTTTTTGCCATTTGTGAACTTGTGGCGTATTTTGAGAAACTGATTCTTCATTGTTTGTTTTTGCCGCATCTGTAACAGGTCTAGCTGCTCCTTCCTGTTTTAATGTTGCCTTTCTTGTGGTCCAAGCATTGCTGGTGGAAGCTGAGGGGTTAGTTCTAGGCTTCTGCACGAACTTGTCTTTGATCGAATCCCAAATACTTGCCGGAACTGGCTTAGTGTAGAGGTTATTCTTCTCTTGTACCTTTCTACTTTGTTCATCGGTAGCCTGTTCTTGTCTCTTTGGATTAGGACTTGTCTGATTGCTATTTTCTCCCCTTTTCATGTTTCTGCTTTCTGTCTTCCATTCACTAATTTGTGGAAAATCTTCAGAAATGTCCACAGTTCTAACTGTACGTTCTTGCTTAAAGGCAGCCTTTCTGTTGTTCCAAACATTGTCTTTTGGTGCAGGAGCTGGTCTTATTGTAGGTTTGATTGATGGTTTCCTACTAAACTTGTTCTTTATGGAATCCCAAATTGTCAGTGGTGCTGGAGCTGCCTTACAGTCCATCTCCTCCTTCTTTTTTTCTTTTTTTATCTGTTTATCAGCAGCCCGCTCTTCTTTAATTTTAATAGAACCTGTCTGATACCTTGCATTTTCTCTAGTATTCGTGCTTCTGCTCCCAGTAGGCTGAATTTTCCATTCACAAATTTTTGGATAATCTTCAGTTCTGTCTCTACCTGGTCTAGCTGCATGTTCTTGTTCTAATGTTGTCTTTCTCGTGGTCCAAACATTACCTGTGGAAACAGGTGTAGTTGTTGGTTTAGTTTAGGTTTCTGCACAAACTTCTCCTTTATGAATCCCAAAGAGTTGCTGCCGGAGCTGACTTAAAGTCAAGCTCCTCTTTCTCGTTCACCTTTCTAATCTGTTCATCAGCAGCCTGTTCTTCTTTGCTTTTAATGGGACCTGTTTGATTGCTAGCATTTCTTCTCCTAATTTTGTTTCTGCTTTCTTTAGGCTGAGATTTCCAATCACTAATCTGTGGAAAATCTTCAGAAATATCTACGACGGGTCTTGCTGCACAATCTTCTTCAAATATAATCTTTCTTTTGTCCCAAACATTGGCTATCACTGCAGGAGCTGGTGTGATTGTAGGGTTCGTTAATAGTTTTTGTACAAGCTTGTCCTCGGTGGTGCAGGAGCTGGTTTATATTCCATCTTCTTGTTTTGATTTCTGATTTGTTCATCAGCAGCCCGTTCAACATTGACTGTTGGTGCAGGAGCTGGGGTGATTTTAGACCTAGTATTGGCTCTGTACAATTTTGTCCTTTATTGAATCCAAAATTCTCGGTGGAGCAGGAGCTGCCTTCAAATCTAGCTCTTCTTTCTCGTTTACTTTTTTAATTTGTTCTTCAGCAGCCTGTTCTTCTTTTGTTTTAATGGGACCTGTCTGCTTCCTTGCATTTGCTCTGTTGATGATGGTCCTTTGTTCTTTTGGCTGAGCGTGCCAGTCTTCAAGTTGTGGAACATCTTTAGCAGCTCTAGTTGCACATTCTTTCTCTAACGCCTGCTTTCTTATGTCCCAAACATTGACTGTTGGTGCAGGAGCTGGGGTGACTTTCGGCTTAGTTATTGGCTCCTGTACAATCTTGTTCTTCAGCAAATCAAAAAGTTTAAAGTATTCTAAGGCTTAGTAACTACTTTTTCAAGAAGCTAAGGTAAGGATTTCGGGTTGAAATCCTAACCTTATCTTAGGAGTAGAACTTGAGATATTTAGGTTACAAAGCGTTTTTAAGCTTTTTCATTTATTAATTTGTCTTTCATGCTTTATTAATGGTTCATTAACTCTAATTAAGGTGTGGTTATTATAAAGGGTTACTAAAAAAATTAAAATCAATGTGTCATTCCTAAAAAAACTTTTTTTATATACAAATTTCTTACTTTAATTAGATGTGACATTGATGAACGATCCGATTTTTTTGAACGACTTCTCACTGTGAAAATATTAAGAATTGAATCATGGTGGTGAACCATTACCCAATTACCTTTTATTTTCATTCATTGTCATATCTTTACGTATATATAAATTTTGCATTTATTTATTTATTTTTCTCTGCAGAGCTCCGAGCAGATGAGTGTTTTTTGCCGCAGTCTCCACGACATAAACACCCCTGAAGCTTCATCCTCGTCATCCTCTTCTTCCTCACTGTCCCCAAGTCCAGTCTCCGCTGCCCCACCTGCTGTTGGCACTGCAGCCCAAAAACAGCTCACACATGCAGACAAACTCCGCAAGGTCATCCACGAGCTGGTCAACACTGAGAAAACCTACGTCAAAGTCAGTACACGCAAAACTTATTATCATACAGTTAACTAATACATAAGACTCATTTGTTCGTTCTTGTCTTTTTAGGATCTTAGGTGCCTCATAGACTGGTACCTAAAACCTCTTCAGAGAGACAGCATCCTAACACAGGATGAGGTACTTTTCAACTGTGTTCCCAAATCTTTCTACCATAGCTACAAGAAATAATATAATTAAATGAATCGACTGACTGTTTTTGTGTAGCTGGATGTCCTGTTTGGAAACATCGTGGAGATGGCAGACTTCCAGGTGGAATTTCTCCGCACTTTGGAGGATGGGATCAGACTGGTGCCGAATTTGGACTGTCTGGAAAGAGTGGAGCATTTTAAGGTTTGTTATGGATGGATGTAAATAATATTGGTTGCAACTATTATGCCCCAGACCTTTTTTTTTAATTCTGTTCATGTGTGTATTTTACAGAAAGTACTGTTCTCTCTGGGAGGGTCTTTCTTATACTATGCTGATCGGTTCAAGATTTACAGCGCCTTCTGTGCCAGCCACACCAAAGTCCCAAAGGTCCTAGACAAAGGTAAAACATACAAGCAAATCTAATACTGGTTTGATTGTATTTTCCAGACATGACATGTAAAGTTAAACAATCCTTTTTTCTTTTTTTTTTTCTAGTAACTTTGTTTTGTTGAATATTATCTGAAATGTTAGTGTCTAGAAAAAGAGTGTTAAAATATTTTGAATTTAACAGGAAGTAAAAAAAAAAGTGTACTTGTACCTATCAGTAGCATGTATCCCTAGTAGAGATGTAAAAGCAGCTCTTAGAGTTAAAATGAGACTAAATACATGCATTTTTCCCTAAACCAGGAAGTAACACTGGTGTGCTGTTAGAATGCACAATACCTAACCCTGATGTTAGCAGTGACACAACAATTTGGCCTCTGAAATTTCTATACTTATTCTTGGCATCTTGACATCATAGTTTTTCCATTGGAATCGTGAATGATTACGATGCTGAATGAGTAAGGTGGTGGTTATGTTTAGTCTTTCCCAAACTTTTTTGAGTTACGGCACACTTTTTTGCTTGATTTTATTTCCGCGGCACACCATCTTTTCAAATGTGGCCAAATCAAGCCATTTGTAACACAAAATTATTTAATATTACACAAAGCATCCTAAATGATTCTTTAAATGTATAAATGATGATTGGTTTTGCTTTCTTTCTTGATGTAAATGTAGTTCCAAACACTCCAAAGTTGTAAATCATTTAAATCTGATTAAACTTATTTTATTGATTAACTGAATAATGAAAATTGACATATTTTTGAAGACACACTGGTTGAAAAACACTGGTTTAGATCATTTTCAAATTCATTTAATCAGGCAACAAAGCAATGACAGACTTGGTCATTGTTGGCAAGATAAACGAGAGGCAGTTGTGTAGGATCTGTGGTCAGAATATGCAAATTGTGTTACGTTTGCAAACCAATTTAGAAACAACGTAATTATTGAGAAGATTAATAAAGACGGTTTGTGTTTCTGTAGCAAAAACAGATCCAAATTTCAAGGCCTTCCTGGCTGAGAGAAACCCTCGACAGCAACATTCGTCTACACTGGAGTCGTACCTAATCAAGCCCATTCAAAGGGTCCTCAAGTACCCTCTTCTGCTGAGGGAGCTGTACTCTTTAACAGACCCGGACAGTGAAGAGCACTATCACTTGGATGGTAAAATATTTTTTTTTATTTTGTAAATGTTTTTACCTGACTAATATCTATAATATTTATAAATCTGTTTTTTTCTCAGTTGCAATGAAAGCCATGAACAAAGTGGCAAGTCACATCAACGAAATGCAAAAGCTTCATGAGGAATACGGAGCAGTGTTTGATCAGCTCATCAGTGAACAAACAGCCAATAAAAAAGAGGTACGCACATAAGATATTTTTGTATACAATTGTCCTAAACCCATTTTTCCATTTAGATATTAATATACTGTAATTGTGCTTACTC
The DNA here is from genome assembly GCA_038363315.1 of Mugilogobius chulae. NCBI lineage: Eukaryota > Metazoa > Chordata > Actinopteri > Gobiiformes > Gobiidae > Mugilogobius > Mugilogobius chulae. Next base: position 29,157,740 of record CM076399.1, on the reverse strand, counting down.
CAGGTGCCTGACCTTTCCATGGGAGATTTGCTGTTTCACTCGACTGTGACCTGGGTCAATGCTCCGTCTGCTTTGGCCAAGGGCAAAAAGGACCCCGAGTTGGCTGCTTTTGGTAAGAACTACTTTACAAAGACATCAGATAAATGATTATGTTGAGACTGTGATAATTTATTTCACTTTAACACAGTGAAAAAGGCACAGCTGGGACAAAAAACATTTGTTACATTACAAAATGATCATTGCGATTGAATATTACCAAGCCTTAAAGTATTAAATCAATTAGGATAAGTTTAATTGTTTTGCAAAATAATGCATTTTGCTTTTAAAAAATCACTAACAGATTCAAGTTTACAAAAAACTACAAATTCAAAAACTAAATAAATTAAACAGAAATTTAGTCTGACATTTGTTTAAGTACAAATCAATTACTGGGATTTGACGTACAAGATATTAATTTGTTACAAGCACCTTTAGCATGAAATCACATGAAAGCTCATTTTACAATATTCAGACATATAAATGTGTATGTCTGTGGAAGTAGTGGAGCATTAAAATATTGTAATTCAGGGTTTACAATACGGTAACATTATCGTACTACATTATCACAGCAAAATTATGTAATCAACAATATATCGCAAAAATCTAAGCAACTATATTAAACTGCAGTTTGAGATATTTGTACATTAAAGGTTAAAGGTCATTCTTCATTTGTTGTACACAGCATAATTGCTGTATTGTAATTACACCCATAAATCATATTTTCGCTGTGTCATTCGTGCTCTTTTGGAAAACGCATATTATTTAGTAAATCATGTTGAACAGAAGCTTGTGTGTGGCTGTGTTGTTATGTAACAGTGACAATCCTGCCAGATCGAAAGGATTTCAGATGGACAGATGAGAACCGTGTTAATCTCACAATATAGAACACCAAACCTGTGTAGAGATAACTGCATGAGAAGACCATTTTAGTTTTACTTCTAGTTATGATTCAGATTTTTTCTTCTCTGTTGTGATTACTGCACAATAGGCTTAAACTGTTTGGTTATAATAGTTTAATTCGTAGAGTTCATGAGAAAATGCACATTTATCATCATTAACATGTAACTAGAGTTAGTCCGAAGGGTCTTTTTCATTTGTAATCACTGAACAGATGTTAAGTGTCATTCTTCCAGAAGAAAAATTACAGCTACAAAAGATATTTTACTCTAATTGCACAATTATATAGTACAAATATACAGTTGACAGCAAAGCATTGGACTTGGATAATTTCAAATTCTAAATGAATAGCAAGCTTAAGCAACAACAGCAAAAAAAAAAAAAAAAAAATAGACAATAGACCCACAGGAAGCAGCTTATTTTTTTTTTAATCTTTATTCATGACGTGTAGCTCTAGTTATTGTTATTTAGCATTTACCTTGCATGACTGATGCCCAAGTGTGTTGTGTTGTCATCTCATCTTAGATAGTGCAGTCAGTATAACAAAATATAAATATTATACTAGCTAATATAACAAACGTAACATAGGACATTTTATAACTTTCAATTGTTTCTTTCCAGTTTTCAAGACTGCTGTTGTTTTTGTGTACAAGGATTCAGCTAAAGGAAGGAAGAAAATTGTAAGTTTTATTGTGTTTTCCTCATTGAGTATGCAGTCCCTGTGCACTGGTATTTCATTGTTATACAGTGCCCCCTGCTGACATATTAATGTATCGCATTTATCCTCTGCTTCATTCGAAGGGTGCGTCTCACAGAGTTTCTGTCAGTGAGGACAAGGATCCTTTTAGATTTCGTCACATGATCTCGACCGACACTTTGCAAGTCCGTGTACCTGCAAGTAAGTCTGTTTGAGAGTCCTTAAGTAAAGCATTTGGGATCACAAGCTTGTCTTAGAACTATTTATGTCAAGCACATTTCTGGAAATGATGAATGAAGTTATGATTCAATGGTATTAACATTGTGCTATACACATTCTTCTCCATTTTTATATGTGTATGTGTCCAATAAATGTAGCAGCTGCTCTTGCTAAAGCATAAAAGTCTTCTCGCTTGATAAGACTATCAAACATCATACGTTCTTCTGTTGAATAAAGGAAAGATAAAGAGAAAAAAACACTCTTTTAATACATCAATAATTCTTCTTTTCTCTTGTCAGACTCTGAGAGCACAGCCGTGTGTGAAGTTGTTCACACCAGGTCTGAATCTGAAGGAAGACCAGAGACGAACTTTCAACTCTGCTGCAGGTTTGTACATCCAAAGAGTACTTATAAAAATACTTCAATAGAAAAGTGTTGTTTCTAAGTAGAGGGATTACTAATAGGCTGTTTGTGAGCTTTTTGCACCTTTTTAGATTAACACTGACCTCAATTTCTCAAAGACTTTTCAACAGTTCAGTGTAAATGGTGTTACAGTCTGCTTTTGTCCATGTTGCAGATCTCCAGAGAGTAAGAGGGACTTCCTGAAAGCCGTGCACTCCATACTCAGAGAGAAACAGCGACGACAGCTTTTTAAAACTGAGTCTTTGCCACAGAACCAACAGTACGTCCCATTTGGGGGTAAACGCCTGTGTGCCCTCAAAGGAGCCCGACCTTCTGTGAACGAGGAGGTAAAACAACCACTTTGCACATCAGGTTTTACAACATACAAGAGCAACTGACTGTTTCTGATCCTAATCTAAAGTGGATCTAATTAAAGAAGAGCTATTGTGTTTTTTTCCAGAACCGATTAGCTCTGCTTCTTCATTGTAAAATTTTAAGTTAGTAAGCAGGACATTTTTTATTAAATTTTTTTGCTCTTGGAAAGTGACTACATGAATATCTTAAAGCCTACATGTTTTACTCAGACTCAGATATTTTTTGTAATGATCACACATAAACAAAAACAAGTGGGTGGGAAGAGGTGGTAGGTGAGAACAAGGATTTTCTGAGCACTCGATTGTCAGCTGCAGGACAATAAAAGATTACTCAAACATGCATGAATCAATAAAACACAACTTTGAGTAAGCTAATGATGAGAAAACACTGTTATGACAAGCTGAAAATTCAGAAAAATTGATTTTACATAATGTGTCCTCTTAAAATCTCAAAGATCAATCTGCAAGTATTACCTAAGAAAACATTTTACATTTTATCAAACTTATGAAATCTATTTGAATTTTATTTTCAGTTAATGCTCCAGCTCAACGTCTCAGTCGCAGAAAACTGGTGAGAAACCGCTTCACTATCGACACAGACCTCATTTTCCACGGCAACAACAACAGCCAAGATTCAGATCCTTCAGACCTGTCCCAGTACTTTAATTCCTGCTCGACGTCTTCCCAGCAGGCACCTCTTCAGCCCCACAAGCGTCAGGGGGAGGACACGGACCGATGGGTCGAGGAACAGTTTAACTTGGGGTCCTACGAAGAGAAAGGAGAGCTACTATCACTCAAATCAAAGAAACAGACATTTTGAGCGATGATGATGAGTATTGCAAGTCTGTGAGGGCAGCATCTACAGAACCTTCCGATTTGGAGGCCAAAATTGATGAACTTGACATAAAAACAGAAAGACACTGCAATGAAGCTGGAAAAATGAACTGTATAAGCTCTTGCAGCATTACTTTGTCACCTAAATTGAAGGTTGCACCATTAAAGCAGTGCGCTGTGGAGGAGGCATCTAACATGGACCGTAAAATAGTTTGGGTGAGACGTATGACCGCTGTAATGGTGATGTCTTCTGATTCACGATTAAAAGACACGGCTTAATCATTGTTTTACTGACAGGTAGAAAAAATAGCTTTAACTTATATTGGAGGATGAAAGTGTATTGCATTCCCACTGTATTCCTGTCCTGACAATCCCGAATGAATAGGGAGTCAATTTTAGCTTCTGTTTTGTTGGGACCCATTTGAAAACACAAGTGGTTTTGACTATGCTCTCACATTATGCTTGTATGTGAACAGCTGCACTACATGTTTACGCCAATTGAGAGTGCACATACGGAAGCAAAAGCACCTAAACGTAGGCAGCTAATGCATAAACACTGAGGATTTCTGGCCAAAAGATGTATATTTTTCCACACAGTGATGGCTGTTTTATTTTTCTGACTTGGAAACAGTTTGTATTGGAACACTCAAGGGCTGTGTTACTGACTTTCTCATCATCCGGGGCGTCTGGCTCGGCACCACTCTGCAGCAGATGGTGAAATCCAACTAGCTTTATTGTGCTTTAATTGTGTTAACTTAATATTGACTGCACATTGCTGTGTATAGTCAGGAGGACAATGGTGTGCCATTAACCTTGTGTAAAAATGTGTTGCTGTTCACTTTTTCTCCTAGAATACCTTTTTAATAATATAGTTTGGACAATATATAGTCTACCTATTTAATATAAGCCTTTTTACTGTATTTTTACACTAATGATGAGATTCCCAGTGTTAAAAAATAACTGTTTGTAAAATGTAAATGGTGCCATGTGTTTTAAAGCAACACTTTGTAACAATTTATTTCAAAGACATTTTGATCTACACTGATTACACTGACACAATAAGCTATAGTTCTTTTGGGGACATTGGGGCCTTGGTTTTTATGTTTACGTATCCATTGTCACATAGTAGTAAAGTATATTACTAATAATTATTGTAAAAGTCAAGACCACACTAATCGATACCAAGACCTTTTCTGGGATTAGAGCCTGAGACTGAACCGTGGCCAATCGAGACCAAATCAAGACTCTATTTGAAATTATATTATTGTACAGTGCTCATTGTTAATTATACCTGGGACAGGTCACTGCGCTGGGGTCATGAACTCCTTAATGTGATGGTATTGAACTGTGATCTCTGCTTTAGACCCTGAATCTAAGCAACCTCGAGACCAAGACAATGCATCGAGGTTAGGGTAGTTTTAAGACCAAATCAGTCTCAAGTACAACTACACTATATAATCAGACTTTGATAGTACTTGTTGGTCACGCAAATACTATGCTAATTAATGGGCAGTTCCAGTTATAGCAACAGCTGTCCTGGGACAAATTACATGACAAAAATATGGCTGCCATCTTAAGTCTATATCTTGTCTAATCACCATTTAATAGCCACTCAATCCAATGCAATAATTTGAGTAAATGAAGAGGTGTGTTGCCCAAACACAATTAACTGAGGATAATGCCAAACCATCAAACTGTAATATTTATTTTCTTCATTTTGTACTTTTGAATAAGGATTTGAAAACAGTCTTTACAGATGTCATGTTGGTATTTAAGTTACAAAACGTTACACAGTGTTGCTTTAAAACAGTTGAGCTTGTGTTACATGAATGTCTAGTGTCCATTTTATGTTAAGGAAATCCTCTCATTGTTGTACTGTTGTGCTGTCTTTTTCTGAATGCCGTTACGATTACCCATCACAATCCTGTTTTACTTGAATTTTCTTTGTCTTTAAGGAATATTTGACCGGAGCCATGCTAGTGACTACTGTAGATGGAAATTAAATCATGCAGTTTTACCCATAGCCCTTAAACCTCTTCTTTAGGATCAGACAATGTCACAACTTTTCAGGAATGCCAGAGCAACACTAGTAACGTCTCCTGCATTTCCCCTTGTGTTCACCAGGCTGTGCTGTTTCGCTGTTTGTCACCACAATGTGCACAGCCTTGCACCTTAATGGATGTATTCAACAGCACTTATTGTCCAGTTTTGACAAGGGACTGTGTGCACATGGTTTCACGCCAGGAAAGATCTGTGTTGGATGGAAACTGATGATGTGTGAACTCTTTTCAGCGTCCTGGCTCATGATCCAGACTGTGAGGTACAATCTCCTTAAAGGCAATATCCTGTGAGAACTTTGACCTTTTTGTACTTTGAAAAAAACTGTTCGTACAACCGCTGTGAGGTGTCATTTTTACGTCAACAAAAATAAATTTTATAAACCCATCTGGTCTGGTAGCCTATACTTTTTTCCCCATGATGATGTAAATTTGTATTTTTTCTGTATCTAAATACTTGCTCATGTATTTTTTTGTATTCACGTCAGGTCAGTTGGTGTTTAGCTCCAGGAATGGTTATTTTTAGAGTTAATTAGGTAAGTCTTACACTTTGGATTTCAGCATAGGTTTTGCTTTGGGCACTCTGAAATATTTGGCCAATGGTATTTTAATTTTCTGACTTTGAGATAAAATAACACACCCCTGCTGAAAACATATAAATGCCAAACTCAAATGAAGTCGGATTTCTGTTTAATTACTTGGTCTGGCTGTTTTGATAAAATTATTGAAGTTGGAGTGATATTTTAAACATGATATTTACTGTCATTTGCATATTTGAAGAAGTGGATTTGAGAGGAGAAAGACCTCTGTGTCTGCAGAGGAAGATAATCTGGCATCTGCTGTAACCTGAAGATTATTTCTCATCTGGACCGGTGCTGCCAATCCGTCTGTGCATAATCCACGCGCGGACACACGGCCAAGAACAGCGCGAGAACCAGAAATGGAGACGTTCTGTGTTTCAGAGTAAAAGCAACAACACAGAAAGAGAAACAAGTAGGACACACACATCCTTGGTGTTATATTTCATGCATATCGACCAATTAATGAAGACATTTAAAATTTTAGAACACAGTTTTTTTCTCATATTGAAGATTTGTTTCATGTTTTTCTTATTTTTTGTATTGGATTAGTCCACCTGCTGCTTGTCTCCATTCTTCATAGAAACGTTGTTGCTTAAGAAGAAATATATGGTATAACAAAGAATGCTAAGCCAAGACACAAGTCAGATCTGTGGATGGGTGTTCACCTTCCAATCACCTCCAAAAATAAATGCTCAAAATAAGTACATATATAAAAATTGATATACGAGACGAAGAAAAGCCATTTTTATGCCATATGTGGAACATTGACAATGCAATATTAGTTAACAATGACATCTGAAGTAATTTTAATTTGTATTGCCTAAGAAGTAGCTGCTAAAAATGAAAAATCTTTGCCTACTTTTACTAATAAATAGTATATATAACAATTAGGCCCAAGACAGTGGCATAAACGTGTGTAAGCAGTTTCTAATCAGACGTGATTTTTTTCAATGACACACTGAGCACATCCCAGTTTTATTCTGACAGGCCTCACCGGAAGCGCGCGTTCTTTCTTTAAACAATCCCTGTTGCCTCTCTGTCCTGCTGCTGCTCCAGGGATGAGCTGAATCTGAGTGCAGCTGTGAACTCAGACTGACTCAGTAAAGTGAAGAGACGCAGCTGGAGTTACGCATAAGCCAAAACTTTCTTCTTTAGATAAGGACTTCCCGCGCTCTTTTTTGGATTTATTCTTTTCTCTTTTGACGAGGCGGAGTGATGCCAAGTGCCCTGGACAGGTTTAGGAGTCACTGGCGGGAATGGCTCCGGTAGTTTGGCTCGTGGACACGGCTCTTTTCCCTCTGTCATGGTGTGGACACTCGTGCTGAGGACTCTGGCAGCAACATGGAGAGCAGAAGTGGACTTTTTACCTGTCTGCTGCTGGCTGCACTTGTCTGCGTGTGCGTCTCTCAAGTGCTCCGGATCGGTAAGAAGGCGCAACAGGTTACGCACGCATTGTTCAGTGAAGTGCATTCTCTAATTTGTCTTTTTAATATAATTGTAAGTAGTAAATATTCCCAAAATTCTTCAAGGTAAATTGTCGTAAAGTAATAATATCTGTTCCGATTTGGATTTTTTCCCCAATATCCTTGGTCCTTTTGATCTATGTTTTAACACTTGTAGTCTATTCTTTATGATTCTGTTGCCTTTTTTCTGCTGATGGATTTCTGGGAGGAAAGAAATTGTTCCTGGTATAATGATCTCACTAGTCTTTTCCCCTCGGCCAAAACTTGAACTTGACTGTCCTCAAAGAAGTGGCTCTTGTCTTTTTAAGTGCGTGGCTGTGGTCTTTCTCGAGTCCAGTGGGGATCTGCTTTCTGCTGAGAGTTCTCATTTTTGAAGTGGATTACTGGAGTCATCAAACGAAAATCTGTGACTTTGTTTTATGACCCTTATGATAGATGCAGAGTTACCCCAAAGTTAAATAAAAAAAATATCTTTGAGCAACTTTATCCACCAATTGTCTGGAGACTAATTATGTCCATAAACAATTTGCAATTTGTTCTATTGTAAAGATGATCTTTTATAGTGGAGAGTTCAACACCTGCTTGTCTATGTTATTTATTGATTCGCCTGAAATGTTCCTCTGAAAGGCAGTAAAACTGTCTTAAGGCGCTGGCCAAATTATTAAATGGAAAGGTGACTTGGCTCATAGGAATGCCTTTTAATAGATTTTGAGCATTAAAACGTTTATGTATAAAGATCGATAAGCTTTAAGGAGACCTATTGTGATTTTTTATTATATTTAGGAAGAAACTATGGCATATATGATCAATAATTCACTTTTTGTTTTATGTAAAATAAATAGAAACATGTTCACCAACTTCCTGTTTAAAACTGCAGAACTGATAAGCCCCGCCTCTTCATTGTAAAATTTAACTTAAACAAGCCACCAATTTTAAATTACTATTTGTTACTGTTGGAAAGTGTCCACATGACAATTTTGAACCCTACATGTTTTACTCAGAATCTGAATTTTTGAATAATTGCAAGTAAATACAGACAAGTGGGTGGGGATAGGTGGTAGGTGAAGACAGGGATTTTCTGAGTAGTGGAGCATCAGCTGCAGGACAATACAAGATTACTCAAACATGTATAAATCAATCCAAATGCAACTTTGGGTAAACTAACACTGAGAGAACACTGTTGTAACATGACTAAAAACTCAGAAAAGTAGATATTATATGATATAGGTCCGCTTTAATGCCATACTGTGGAACATTTCTGACAAATTAATAACATCTAAAGACAAGCTGGTCAGAAAATTACAGAATGCACTGTTAACCCTAACCACAAACTGCCCTGATAGATATTTCTAAGTTAGTTTGGCCAGCCTATAGAAACAAATATATCTTCAAACCACTATTCAATGCTATTTGAAGTGACAAGAAGACATGATATGAGGAAAAACCTATTTGGGCAGGCACAACGTCACTTTAAATTGTTATTGAGTAAATGTAATGATGAGACTGTTCTTATTACTGTTCTCCATACTCATACAGGTAAAAATAATAGATTATTGATTCCTGCTGTAGCCTCCTTTTGGGGCATTTTCATCTCAGATAGTGGTGGCGGCTGCTGCTGCTGTTGTTGACGTCTATCCATCATTGAGACAGATGTGACAAAGGCAGAGAACCCCTTGTAATCTTCCTCTGTCCTGAGCTGCGTTGTGTGGAGTCACGAGGAGAGCAGCAGAAGTTCACCTAGACTTGATTAGACGGGAGGAAACAGAGGAGGAGGGTGCGTTTCATTATCCCACAGGCACACTCACTCTCCTAAGGCTTAGAGTTGGGACTGAGCTGCCTAGTAATGCCAAAGTTTAATTGACTGAATAAAACGAGGCTTTGTGTCATTTGCATAGCCTCAGCTTCAGGTGATAAACTGGATACAATTGAACTTGAGATATGAACATGCCCTCTTTTCAGATTATTGTTACTGATTGTCGTGTTATTTAAAGTTGATTTTCAAAGAGAAATTTAGATTTATGATATTGAGAATTTCATAGCTGATAAACTGTGCTCGTCTTTTGTTGTGGCCAGATTTAGATGATTTTTCCCATAGAACCTTAGTTTTAATTGACAATTAATGTTCTACCGTAGAACAGGGTGATATGGACAAAAATGGAAATGTAAATGTTTATTTTTTCACATCTTAAATTGCAATGTACAGTGTTTCCCACAAGTTTATGGAGAGATCATGGTGGTACAAGTGGCCCATGTTTGAACATACATTATTTCATGTAATTTTTGTTGCATAAAAGTCCATTTCTGCCTCTATGGAACAAAAACATTGCTTATAGATTAAATATAACTTCTGACCTATGTTCATTGCGATGCTACCAGCTTCAAGTAATATTATATCCCCATCAGTCAAATGTTTTAGACTATGGGGGCAAAAATTAGACTATGGGGGGCTTCCATAATCTCCTCTATGAATGGGAAACACTGATATATATTTGATATCTTTGAAATGACATTTTTTATCAAATCATAGACTGCTGATTAAAAAGTAGAAATGTAAATTTACATTGAAGTAATGTTGGTGATCTTTTGTAGAGTAATACTAAATAAAACTAAATTCTATGAATTCTATGCATTTAATTTGACTATTACAAGAACTAGAAAATTTTGTCCATCTTCATTTTTCCGTAACTGCTTTTCAGCAGTTTCTTTCGTCATTTGCCCAAAATTACGTTATCGCAATATTTACGATATGTCTAAATTCATCTTGTTCAGTAAAAATAATAATATAAGATACATTCATATATCGCCTAGCCCTATAGAGGGTAGGGATGGGACGATATACGATATCATGGGCGTGCTGGTTAATCGGGAGAGTCGGGACGTTTCCCGGCCCATGCAGCTGGCAAATGTGAGCACAGTGCTGGGAGAGGCGGAGCCAGCTGCTGCTTCAAGTCCATGATGTGATTCACAGCACATATCGCATAAAAACACATTTTGGAGCCTCAAAACACGCTCTACATCTCATAGGCTCTCAGTCAAACTTTGTTTCAAGTAAATCCGTTGTATATTCTCGGAGTTACGAGCAAAAACGGCTGATGAACAAACACTTCATATGCGCGAATCACCGCAGCGGAGCGGAGCGCATTTCCTCATTCAGACACTGTGGGCCAGAACGCTCTGTGTTTGTGTGAGCGCGTGCTTCGTGTGTGTGTCCAAGAGCGCACTGCTGTGCAGCAGAGGAGAGGTCAGGTGGAGGAAAGCCGGACTATGACCATGTCGTGACTGAAACTAGGTAGTTTACTACTAGAGAAGAGAATGTATGTGCTGAAAAGGCAAAAGCTTAAATGCGCAGTTCTTAACCACTCAACTACCAACTAAGTCACGTAACTCAATGAACAAATGGGCCAATCTAACGTCTGATTTTCCCGGGTTGAAAAATGATCCCAGCACGCCACTGTACGATATTATCGCTAATTGCGATAATTGAGGGCCGCAATTAAATAATCGTTGAGTTTTTTCATAATCATGATAATCGTAATCGCAATTATAGCAGCAGGCGTGTGCCTGTGGCTTCAAAAGAGCATCTAAAATGTGACTGCTGTGAAGAAGCTGTGTTATGGTTAAACAAAGAAAATATTCATGTGTTAAAGTTATTTAATGACTCTGAGACAAAGTTAGTAGATTTTTGCTCAACATTGTAAACATTTGTTCACTTTGAATCTTTATTGATTGTACTTAGACCAAAATAATATACCTAGTTGTTCAAACACATACATATTGTGCAAAAATAAATATTTCAGTGATTTTAAATCTGTGCACTTTTACGTTTAGTAAATTATTGTGATAATATCGTTAATCGCGATTATTTTGGTCACAATAATCGTGAGTGCAAATTTTAATATCGTCCCATAAAGAGGGGTTATTTGTTTATCAGTACAGGAGATGCGCGTGCACCCGGTATGCAGAAAGAGCTTTATCACTGTGCGAAAACAAAAGTTATGCTGCTAATTCAACATTTGTAAATGAAATTCTATGATCCTAAAAGTTACATTCAAAAACACTGTCTCAAACTTCAGGAGCCAGACATTTGTTATACACGTTAATACCTAATCGAAACAGCTAGCTCTCATCCCGTTTTGTTGTTTTAATCAAAGATGTTTGCCCAGTCAACTAGACGGACAGCGTCTCTTTCTGCGTGGGGCATGTGACGTCCCCTATTCTACCCCAAGATTGCAAGACATTTGTGTGGTCATCTGATGTTTGGAGAGCAATTTTTAGGTAAAAATTTTACACTGATTGAATGATATCTGCATTTTTTTACCATTGGCTTTGGATATTGATTGTTTCTGATTTTACATTTATCATGTTGAGCTCTGTAAAGATGACAGTCAAGTTTGTAGTCATTTCAGGAAGGCTAATGTTTTAAATGTTTTCATACTAACAAGAAGAACCTTGTTGTGCACGTCTCCTGTTTGTTGCCATAATCTTCTGCTTCTAGTCGCTTTCATTTGACTTAAATTGGATTTTAAAGTTCCACATTTAATAAATACTTGTTTGATATGATAACACTGCAATCTACTATTTTAACAACACTTGTTTCTGCCACCTTAATAAGCACAAACCATTTGCTGCCTAAAAATGTGTTATTTTATTGTGCCTTCGAGATCATTGATGATAAAAATAATAAGCGGTGGCTGCACTGACGTACTTTTGTAACATAAAAGCTGCTCTCTTTTGTGATTATGACCCAAATGAGTGGGCTGCTTTTGGGCATTCTGGCACTTCATTATTTGCTTTTAAATCACTAATGAGATTCTATTATTGTGAATCACATTGGGCTGCAAAAACAAACTATAAACAACATTTTTAGGCTATGTTTTGGAGGAAACTGCATTACAAATAACTATACCTGTAGTAATAACATTCTTTGTTGGCAAATGTGTGTGACCAGTGTTTGTATTTGGGTTGTTGAATGGCTTTCCCCTGGCTTGCACAGGGAAAAGACATTCATCATTGTAAGCAAAAATCACTATACAAACGTAATTAATATTTAGTGCAGCATTAAAGCTCTGCACGCTGAATTTTTCAGACAATTACAAGCCATTTTTCAGTTAGAAGAATATTTAGAAATAGTTTGAAACATTTGTGATCCATGCTAATTACCAATGCTTAAAATGTATTTGACTACCAATTTGTGCATAACTCTTTGCAACAAAATCAAATGTGCTTTTTTTTTTTAGTTAGTTAACTTTTGTTTAAGCAGGATAGTGATTAAAAACAATTATATGACTGTTTCATTTGATAAATACTTGAACCAATCGAAAAGTTCTTTAAATTAAGATCTCTAATATTCAGCTTCACATTAACTCTTTGCCTTCTACTTCCTGCTTCTAAATCTGAAAACTGATAAATAAAGTTATTAGTCAGCTATAAAACTGGCTGCCAGTGGTGTACGTGTCTGGCATGAACTTTAGTGACCACTCACAGTGGTCTAAGTTAGTTGAGACCTAAATTTCACAAGCACTGGGCAATATTAATCTCAGTTATTTGTTTTGTCTGCGTGATAGTTTGCAGAAGAACATTATGAATTAAACTTAAATTGTGTGCACAGATAAGCGCTGTTGGTCTTTAGTTGTTTAATAATAATCTTGATGAATCTTAATTACATTTATTAGTTATTTTGTTTAGTTTATAAGGATTTATAAACTATAAACTATCCTCTTTGCAATCAGCATGACATGTTTTTGGTTGACCAGTCTATTCTTTCTTTCGACCGCAGCACTACAAATGAGTACAAGCAAGACTAAAACACGCTGAGTGCTTCTCATCCTGAAGGAAAATCAAAAGTAAAGAAAATTCCTATGATTTTACAGAAGCTGATAATTTATTGGAGACGAGATTTAAGTGGTAGCGCCCTACTTTATTCTGAATAATTTAACTTTGTCCAGTCTCAACCTTCTTTTTCTGCACTTTAGCACGCACTCTCTGCTCAGGTTATCTCGCGCTGCCATTGCTCACTATGCTTTTCTTTTTCTACGGACGGCTTCTTCCATTTGAACTTCACAGTCACTTCACAGTCACAGGCCACGACTTTCAGATATGCGCCCTAGCTCTGGGTTTCATGCATTAATATTCAGGACCATTCAAAACCAATGAGCGGGGCTTTAATGCTTGAGTGCAGAGCAGGATCCACACAACTGTCTGAAGGGGATTTACATAGTTACAGTCTATGAGTGAGCTGCAGAAAGGCACAAAGTTTGGCCCCAGGTAGCATTCAGTAAAATCAGACACAAGTTCTGTTGGTGCGATTAACCTATGTTTACAGGATGGTTCTGCCATAAGTACTAGAGCTGAAAGTAGCTTAGCTCAGATCATTTTTATTAAACCAATGTTCTTTAAAGGTAAATATCAGAAGTCTCATATCACAAGTTTTTTTTATTTATTTATTTTGCCAAAATTAGTGTTTTGTCACACTCTACTCTGCACACAATGCTGCGTCTGTGGTGACACTGACTCAGTCCTCAGTAGGGAAGCACAATTTGGGCAAATAATCTTTCTGACCTGCATTGGGATTTGAATTATGTTTTAAAGAGCACATACTACAATGTTTCCCCTAGGTTTTTTGACTTAGCAGGGTGGTCTGGCTGTATATACACTCTTTTGGAAAAATTAACCTAAATGTTGCAGGTTTAGACCTATTGGTTGTGACTTTTAATGTTATTTACAACTTTTTTGAATGTCTAAACCTGTTCTAATAATGATTTCTTATTTAAAACAAGCTACAGTTCTTTCTGTGAGATATTTTTGTTTCCCTCTCATCTGATTTCTAAGCTCCATAAACCACCCAGACTCATTTTGAGCTTTTCAGCATTAGCATATCAGTCATAATCGATTTGATTATTTCTCTTGTGCAGTTTCCTTTGCAGCCAGTAGATGGAGCTCCAACTCAATTTCTGAAGTGAAAAGCAGGACTGCATGTGGGCTACACTTTTTATTGGTTCTAAACTATGCATTCCAAAGTGAGAATGCTCAGAACCCAAAGTACATTTGAAGGACAGAAACAGCACAAATTATGCATGACATTTGTCCTTTAAAAATATTCTGCTCATGTTTAAAAACAAAACAAAAACATGTTTTTGGTCTATGTCATCTTTGTCTTTTTGTCAAAACCCTTCAGAAATTCCCATATGTAGCCAACAATAACATCCCTAGTGGGAATACACTACTTGCTTGTCTCATATCATATGCTTTGAGTATATGGTGTTACAGCGATCATGCACTTTTTTCAGTGTTATAGTTTTATTGTAGGGTGTGTGCAAAGAATACATTGAAAAACATGTATTCTGTTTTAGCTCTATTTTTTTTACCTGAAATAGTACTTCAGACCTGTATAGTTCTATTGGAAAGCCAAATGTTTTTATAGGTGATGTGAAAAGTTCGGGAACCACTTCTAAATATTACCCCTCAGCAATATATATTTTTAAGATTTTTCAAATGCCCCTTCCTTTTCATTCTCCTATAGCTCTACATATATAGTTTTGGGAAGTTGGCTCCACTTGAGTTTGAGCTGAGCTGTAGAATTTAAGATTTACTTTGCAAAGGGTCTCCCCAGTGGAATGATCATTTATCAGACTGGCACAGGCTGCTGATTTTGGGCTGTATAAAATGCAATAGGCACCTGTAGCCTGTCATAAAATAGACCAGAAAACCCTGGCGTTCATTTGTATGTGCTGGCGCCCGGTCTTCCTTTGTGATGTGAGAGTGATAGGAGACCGACTGGACCGCATCCACTTTCATCTGTCCACCGCCCTTCCTTTTAAATTGTCTCATTTAGAAAGCACCGGTGTCTGCAACATTTGTGCCCTCAAAACAAATGGATCCAGGTTTTCAGAAGAGAAGAAAGCTTCAACTTCGGGGCAAAAGGCTTGTGTGCGCCTGAATAGATGCACCTGTAGCAAATCCACTTTTCATTTCACTGCCAGGTAAGTCTTCACAAACTTTGGCAATGGTTGAATGTAAAATGCACTCATTAATTTCTGAGTGTAATTCTGTCGCAGCGGGCTCAGGACTAATTAACTTTACTATGAGATTTATGGTACATTGGTTGTATTGGGACTGCTTTGTGCCAACGGGAGTTACTGTCGAGAAGAATGTATCTGCTTGTTTATTTTGTTGTTTATGCATGAACAAGCTTTGAGTGCCGACTTTGAAATGAGCATGAAAAAAACGTCACAGACAAAGAAATCGATAGTGGCCTCTGAGAATCTTTTAGCCAGATTGCACAAAAAGGTATTACAGCTAGGTTTCAAAAATAAATCACAAAATGTAGTAGCCATTACATTACAATCAAATTACAGAGTATGGATTAGCAATGTATTGAAAAAGTTCATGTGACACTTTCTCGCAACTTTATGATTAAACACCAGGTCACTCACTTCAATTGGTCAACCTCCCTACACTCTCAGAAGTTCAAGAACCGATTTGTTTCTTTAGGGGTACAGTTGTTTGTAACTGTGGCAGTACTCACAGCAAGACAAATTTCTATCCCTATTATGGGGTACATGTAAAATCCTACTTAAAGGTACAGTTAGAGGTGTGCAATTAAGCGATTTTCAATTTCAATTATGATTATTGCTCCAATCGCTGACAAAAATTGTGTTATTGAGCAATTGTGATTATTGACATTGACTTATGAATGCGTTTGTTGATTGAAAAAATTGCTCAAAAATTGCTTGAAGATAGAGCTTTTGTAGAAATTAGTAATATTTTATTTGGTCTTTGCAGTCAGAATTAAAAATTGCAAATTAAACAGTTATTTGTCCCTGATTTCATTCCTCTGTTGTGCATTTAAGGAGCGCTAGTGATGTGCTTTCTTTCTAAACAAATAATTGTGATTTCAATTATTGTGGCTATTATTTTTCACATAATCTAGCAGACCTACGTACTGTTGTGTACCTTTGTCTAGTGATGCAACAATTTGATATCGGATATCGGTGTCATAAAATTTTGCTGTATTGAGTATCAGCCCCATGGTTATACCTTTAATTGGACATAATGGGATTATTTACTGACTAATGTTGACCAAGAATATCATATTGTTTGAAATTTTAGTAGTTTCTTTTTGCACAATGCAATACTTACATAACAAATATGACCCATTTGCTATGGTGTAAAATTTGTTCTCTTTGTATTTACCCTCCATTTCTGAGAGTGTAAGTGCAGAGTGCAGAGAGAAATAACTGTAGTGAATTACCGCAAAGCACTGTACTTTCTTCTTGATGACATATTGTGTGAATTGTGATGATGCTTTAAAATCCTGATTTGGCTGCAATAAATGTAGGAACATGAGTTTGCATGTTCCTTCCTATGTTTGGTGGGTTTTCTTTGGGTGCTTCACTTTTCTAACCTGGCCAGCCAGGTGGTTTATCTTATATTTATGAATTCACAAACACGAGATAAACCATCTGGCCTTCCAGTCGCCCGATTGGTATGGAAGTACGAACCAGCGGTGTTTCGGCGGTGTTAAGACGGCTGTTAGCGCCCCGGTGCCGCTGCCGAGTCACATTCAAGCTAAACAAAGATGGCGGCTCTCGTGGATGTACGTGTTACTGCTGCTTTTGTTGCGGTTTTAGCAGAAATACAGAGTAATTTCTTTTTGAAAGAAGAGCCGTATGTGTGACTCGTACTTGTAGGGTAGCTCCACACCCAATCAGCTCGAAGTATTTCACTAAACGCCCCACCTTTTCCCAAACGCTTTCAGCGAGTAAAGTCCCAGATGGATATAGTGAGAACTCAGATAGGAGTTCAACACATATCCATCTGGCGTGAGCCAGGTTATCACTTTTCCTCATCAACTAAAAACATGCACAATGATTAGGGCTGGGCCAATAATCGAAAAACCGAGAGATCAAACTGAATCATCAATTATTTGATGGTGGGTTTTCAATCGAAAGATCGAAAACCAATCTTTTGTCAGTAAAAGTTTGTAGTTTAGAACAAAACTCAAACTTTGAAGCAGAATATTGAAATATTTTCCAAAAAAATCAAATAAATAGGGCACATTAATAGTTTGTGTTTTCGTTTATGTTCAGAAAAGCCATTTTTCGATTGTTTATTTGAAAAGGTTAAACAAAATCAAATTGAAAATCGAGATTGATCAATATACAAAACACTCCGCACAAGTTGCAAAAATTAGATTAAAAAAGTTCAGATTCAGATTCTCATTTTACTCTCACTGTTTTTATTGACACATAAACATTTGCCAAACTACACACCAAGGACAGACTATTTTTAACCTTCCTTGCACCAGCTGCACACCACAATCCTCCAGCTTAGGAAGCTAAAATGAGCTTTAAAATGGAACGCCTAAGCAATTAACCACTAAAACTATTGAAAAGGGGCCAAATGAAAGTTGGCACATTTTAGCGGATCACAGGCCAAGACCTCAGGACAACCTGACTCACCAATATAATTACCTTTTTCTCATTTTGACACCGAATAGTGGACCTAAATTAAAACCTCGGTGAGTTATAATGAATCAGGTCATGTAGTTTATCTTAGTTATTGCCTCATTTGCTTTTATTTGATCAACAGATCCTGCCATTGTACGTCCCTACAAAACACCTTCATTTTACAATAGATTTAGTGAGCTCAAATTGTATGAGTTACAGGTTGTCTTTTTTTCTTTCTTCATTATTTGTAGGTGCTGACTTGAGGAGAAATAAAGGGGATTTAACCTGACTCTTGCCAGATTTACATATCAATCTGGGATCTCTTGCTGAAAGCCATCGGGAAAAAGTCTAACATCAGGATTTGCATTTGAAGCTAATTGTTGAAACGTCACAACAGCGTAATGAGCCAAGAAATCCCTTTTCCCCTCAACAAATGTACAAAGCATTTTTCAAAAGCAGAAATAGTTGTTTTGGCTGCAAAATATGTCCATCAGCCTGACTAATCTGTACTGTAATTGGTCTGAGCCATTGGTGTTTCGAAGCCCAACAATCAAATGGATTCTCTAGAGTTTGTGATCTCACAAATATTGCAGGATATACAGCTTTCAAATGCGTGCAATAATCTCTTAGCATTACAGATTTCATAACATGTTCTGTTACCTTTCTTCACTCCAGACTCGACCCTGAGTAATGTAATTGTTCGATGTATTTTAAATCAGATTACAGTTTTGGTTTTATCGCATATGTACATGTCCTATTGCCTTTAAGATAAATAAAATCTTTTCAGAAGGTTTACCCTGTACTGTGATTGGTTAAATCTAGCTGTCACTCAGATCTTGACAAAGGCTGGCCAAAATAATTTATAATTTTGTCAAAAAAAATAAATCCAGTCTTTATCGCAATATTGCCCAGGGTTTTACTCTGTCATGATTTTTTTACCAGTCCTTATCATTCTTATTATAATTTTTTAAAACTTTGTCAGTGAAAAGATTGCAGCAGTTTGTGTTTTTCTGCCGACATAATTTCTTCCCACCTCATGTTCACCTGTTCACAGTTTGGCATGCATTGCGTTTGTCGGGTTCTCCAGAGAATTTAGGACTCAATCAGAGCCATTTTTAGAACATGCTTTGAGTGTAGCTTGCAGACGCCTCCGTCCTCTTCTTGTCCTTGTCCAGCTATTGTCTGCATGCTATGCTTTTTCTTCACATTTTTGGCTCACCTTGGTTTGAACCAAGCACTTTCAGAGCCGAAAACAACAGAAAGTAGAAAATATCATTTACTTTGACACTATAGACATTTTACACCTGCAAATGCATTTACAGCATTCCAACCCTCTTAAGTGCACCTCAAGGTTAGTGCGAGTCATTTCTGTCACCTCAGCAAACGGCCCACGTTTTTCATTTATTTGTTCCTGATTATTCTTTATCTCAAAGCAATGCTGTTATAAAAATAAAAATGTAATTACATGACACTAACAGAGTTTGCATTGCAGTATTTGCATTCACATAATTATCTGTGTAGCTCATTTTCTCAGTAGGAAGTGGTGATGAGATAATAATGACCTGAAATTGATTATGAATATTAACGATATGGCTTAAATCTGATACCAATATGACGCATTGAAGAATACTGAGTGTGTGAATCATATCACTGCACTAACAATTAAAACTTGATCTTGATACCTTGACTTGTTCTCATTAGATAACAGAGTGTAAGCATGTGACGCAAAATGTGTAGATCTGTCATACAATTTACAAATATTCTAAGCTCTTTTGATAGAGCTTATCAAATCACGTTTTGTACTGGTTTTGAAAGCAGTTTTTTTTTTATTCTTTCTGGTCTGTGAGGTGCATTGGATTTTTTTTCAATAAGCTGAGTTTGTTTACAGTCTAACAAAAAAAAATAGCAATTGAGCTATTTGGAAGGTAAAAGAAATTTACAATCTTTTTTGCACTCAAATCATAAATCCATAAATCATCCAGACTCATTTAGAGCATTCTGTATCATTAGCATATCAGGCAAGATCAGTCTGATTATTTCCTCTGCAGCCACAAGATGGACCACATGAGAAATCCATGGCTCTTGTGTTTGCTTCATTGCACATTTTAAGGTCTAATAAATAAGGGTTTTGAGTTTGAAAGACAAAAACAATGATAAAAAAATACATTTGACCTTTAGATATGGTAGTTAGATCTGATACTATAGTTTTCATCCATATTAGAGTCAATCAGGGCGCCAAAACTGAGACTCGTCATTGTTTGTTCCCCAGTGTTCAGAACAGATTCAGTTTGCATTGGTAAAGTTTTAGTCAGGCGTTTTAGAGAAAATATACTGAATCCTTATGTAGACTCATGCAAGTTTGTAGTTTGTAGTTTTTTCAAAATTTCATGTGTTTAAAATGTGCACGAATGCTACCAATGCCCTGTTGCAAAATTAAACATAATTCATTCAGTGCCCCTGGCTTTTTCCAATGCTAATGCCACGGGAGAGTGCAAATCATTGTTGTCCATTTTTAATACTGAAAAACATAAAAAACCAAGGAAAATCACAATTTCTTCGCTTGCAGACCCCAGATAGTTCTTGTGTCACATTTTTAGTCTGTAATAAATAGTGAGCATGAGCGCATTAATAGCCAATACATCCCACATATTTCGTTAATGGGCGCAGTGGCTAAACCATAACTCACACAAGGCACTAATGCAATGTGATTGTGAATGATTGGGACAACAAATTACAGCCTGTATCTGTATTTCTCACATGCACAAACCTACCCTTCATCATTTATATGCAAATAGTAGGTTAGCTCATGTTATTATTGGATTTGCAAGTCAAGTCAAACCTTTTAGGAAATGGGGGGAACAGAGTCTTCTTGGCACTTGGATTGAAAATGTAATATATTTTCCTTAACAGTGAACATTAATTACATGTAAAAATCACTTCTCCTTTTTGTACTCACAGAGGCTCCGTGCAGTTACCGCAGATTCCGAATGTATGGTGTAAGAAATTTAAAGTTGGTCTCCTGAAAGTTGTAAAGCCCATTTGCGCTGTCTCTGCCAGATGGAAATGAATTGTGGCAGTAAATTATTCCTCATTATTTGTGAAGCGAATGGATGCTTTTAGAGATTCCAGATGCATTAATTCATTTGTGGAGGAGCCGAAAGTAGCCCTGGAAAAGCACTGTTATACTTTTTATTTATTTTTTCCAAGCCACGTGGAGTTAAATGTGTTTCATATAAGTTGTGAACTGTACTAATGTTTTTCATGAGGAGCATAGATTATTTCCAATTTAGTGAAGTAAGTCAAAGTTGGGTACATTTTTATTTGGTTCAAGGGTCTTTCACACCAACACAACCCCCAGTTGCTGTCAGTAGGGTGAGGCGATGCGGCATCTGTTCAAGTCTTTTTGGGGCGCATCGATGTGAAAGAAATTCGCATAAACACATTCCAAACTGCCACCAGTCGCCGAACAAATGCAGTGTGGGCATGCGATTCATGAAAGGACGAAACTTACATGTGAGTAGTTGTTACACCAGGGGTCTCCAACTTGTAGCTCGGGAGATATCAGTAGCTCGCCACCACCTTCCAAGTAGCTCGCCAAAGTATTTTAGAGTTATACAAATTATGCTTTCAAATAGGCCTCTTAACTATGCCACAGTTCAACTCCCATTTTTGGTCATCCCTAAAAGTAGTAGCTCGCCGCCAGTTTTCTTTTGCAAAAGTAGCTCTCCTGGTGAAAAAGGTTGGAGATCCCTGTGTTACACACTATGTCCTGGTCCACAAAAAATCAGTTGGGTATATCAACAAGAAAGCAGAGTTACCTGACATAGGACCTTTGTACAACCTTTGTACTGCAGTTGTTGTAATTCTTCTCCTTCTTTGTTTTCCTCTGTCTAAATAGGCATTGTCCTCCATACTTACATCCAGTTTGAACATTGTGCAAATAACAACAAACCATGCCCGGCTAAATACTGTTTTTCTGTATGCGTGGTTTTTGGTTTTTCCAGAGAATTGATGCGCTGGTTCTTTGACTATGCAGTCAAACGACTATACAGACTCTGCTGGCAAGTCTTCAAAAATCCACCTCACTGCCCTGCTCCGCGCTCCTCTGACCCCGACAGCCTCATTCACAACAAACACACAAAAAACGCTTGTCTGCAAAAGTTGCTAATCTGGTTCAGACAGGCGACCCTCGGCTTGAAAGACCCTTAATAGAGCTGGGACAAGACACAATGTAAACAAGTATGATACAAGATGACTTTCTGACATCATTTACAATTGTTAAATACTGTAAATCACCATACACCTCATGAATGTGTGCTCAAAGTTGTTAACCCTGAATGTGCCTTTAAGTCCACATATTGAGACCATTGAGATTATTTACCGTCTGATGTTGATCTGAAAGTTCAGTTATCTTTGCTCTTGTTTTAATGTGTGAACTCTGTATGTCCAAGTTTTCTAATGAAGTTTGTCATTATAATTGTATTTGGTGGAGGGTGTAAAGATAATATTGCCACAATATTTTCATTAATATTTCACTAAATTGCTTTATCTTCATGGCGACCAGCAGGTGATGCCAACAGGCCAAGTTAGAGGAAAATATTTTTTCTATTCATTTTTTAATCAATATAAGTTTTAGTCCATAATGCATGATATGTTTAACTCAGACTTTGCAATAATCTAACTACCAGTATATAGCTATTTTATATTGTGTATATATAAAAGAGAAATTTTTATGTGCAATATATTTACAGAGTCTTCTTGCCAAAATGTTTTGTCAATGCTCAGCCAAGTTTTTGGAAAAGCTGCAGGTGAAAATATGTCAACAACTGTATTCAGATTTATTTGAGTGACAGCACTGCAAAAGAGAAACAACAAGGGCTTATTATGAATCTCTTTCAAACTGGAAATCACTGAAAATTGCTACTCTAAAAGCCACAATTATTTTACCTTCCCTTGGTTTGATTGACTGGGCTCAAATGCAGTGTTTTGAACCGGCACAAAAAGCTTTTAAAGTTATTTTATTTCCTGCCCTTTTCTCGCTGCTGTCACTGTTGCACTTTGTCCACTTGGCTCTACTTCACGAGTCTTAAGGACCTGACAGGGTGGTAATTAGTCGTTATACAGCATTTTCTACAATATTTTCTGTTCTTTCTTTGGCCTCGGGTCAGTCTGTGCTTCAGTGACTTCTTTGATGATTTCTTTGTGGCTAATGTGGCAATGGCATTTTGAAAGTAACCAATTATGAACCAATCTGCGTAATTGCAGGAGTACTTATTTGCTTGCCTGTTCTCACTTTCATGTCTGTCTGTCTGTTTTTTACTCATGTTTTAATGTGGAGTTCTACTGTCAGATTACACTCAGTTGACAGTAACATTATACAGTAACACAAAATAAATATGTATAGCTACTTGATTAAGGTTTGGTAGAGAACTTCCCCGTAGAGAACTTTGGCCTCTGTTATTCTTTCTGGAGCTGTGGAGCAGTGAACTATCTCCAGTCCGTGGTCAGGAGGAGTATCTTCAAAGAAAGATTTACCTATTATGCATGTTTTTTTTTGGTTGGTGGGGGAAACCAGAGTGCCCAGAGGAAACCCACCCAGACACAAGGCAAACATGAAACTCCAGACTTTTTTGGAACCCCCAGCAAATGACAAGGGTCCCTAAACTCCACTTTGAAGATCAGTGCCTTTTTTAACTTTTTCTTCCATGTAAACATCATTGTTTCATTGACTCTTTGTTCATGCCTTTCTGAGGCTAATTAAAGTGTCATCATAAGTGGTTGAGATTACACCGAGCTCACACTGCATTCACACTGTACTCCGGTCTGGGTTTTCAGGCTTTCTGTTTCTTGAGAAGTAATGAGAGGCTTTCACACGACAATCTGTCCACTCTGGCGAGCTGCGTATATGCAGCTTCATAGTATGATCAATCATAACTATGATGTTTTGTTCATTTGTAAAGTATTCAAAGACGTGTCAGAATTTGTCTCTATCACCACTCAAAATATGTATTTTGCTGCACTAATAAAATATATAAAACTATTGTCTTTGCGTAGTTTAGTTGTCATTTTTTAATCTGTTAATTCATCATG
The DNA here is from genome assembly GCA_038363315.1 of Mugilogobius chulae. NCBI lineage: Eukaryota > Metazoa > Chordata > Actinopteri > Gobiiformes > Gobiidae > Mugilogobius > Mugilogobius chulae. The sequence goes on along the minus strand of CM076399.1, from coordinate 29,133,639 downwards.
ACAAGCACCGTAATATTATTCTAAACAACACACGTAAATAAAATTATAGAATTAATAAGATATATTCAAAGTGTACACAATGAGCTGTATTTGTCAGAAAGTCAACAGTCAATAAAACATTTTTATCAGAGTAAGGTAAAATTATTTCTAAAATCTTTTATTCTAAAATGAAATCAGTTCATGCCAGGTCTCTGTACCTTTGCAGAGTAAAAGAAACAGGAATACTGCAGTAAATGGCTCGAGCTGCTCACTTGAGGCCTGCTGCTCTTTCTCTCGGTCTCCTATTATTTAGAAAATAATACAGGAAAAAACAGGCACAAAGTGTTCAGTTCAGAGTGCACTGAACAATAAGGACATGACTCCAGTATAGATTTTCATTTATCAGATAACAAAATTAGCAATGGGCAAGAAGAAGTTGAATCAAAATTAAATTAAGATTGGCTTGATAGACAAATAGGTTTGGCTGTGTTTCTTGAAGTTTACAGAGAATTTTGAAATCATTCATCCATGTTAGCCCCCAAAGTTCCAGGTCTTATTTATATGTTCCTATGCTGTCTCTGTCTCCTTAAAAGAAACCATTTAAACAATTCATACCTTTTTTGGGTACCATTTAAATCAACTATGCCTTATTTAATTATTCATGAACCAAGATGGATGAATTAATAGAAAAGATAAGGCTTAATATGAGCTTAATCCAGAAAAAAATGTTTTATATGTTAAAGTATAAAGTAAAGTTTCATCAAGCAGTTACTAAGCCTCATTCATGACTTTATTTGTTTGTGAAGACTTCATGCTTCATCAAGTTGCAGTTATAAGAAAGTGTAATCCATAAGGTTTTTCTTTTTTCTGTCTCTAGGTGGGATTTTTGAGACCAGGGAGAGTGAGTTGGTGAGTATGGACGAGCTTGCCTTTAAGTTTGCTGTCAACAACATCAACCGCAACAAGACGCTGATGCCCAACACCACTTTGACCTACGACATTCAGAGGATCAACGTCTTCGACGGCTTTGAGGCGTCCAGAAGAGGTGAGCAAGGACCCACCACCACTAGAACAATTGTTTTCGGTGATAGGTTAGTATATGATTTTCAGAGTTTTTGGGAACTTATCTTGACCTTTTCACTATTGACACATCCTTTTATCCTTTGATGATCTTTTCTACTGATTTGTAAAGCCTTTAATATGTTGTCAGAGAAAACTACTCACAACTCACTGTTCACTGCCTGATCTTGGAATTTGAAGATTTTCTTTTTTTTTTTTTTCATTTAGACTGAGGTAGTGAAAATTCCAGGAAATCAGCGTGTGTGAAATGTTAGCTTTTTAAAAATACAAACAACCCAACTGACATTCTGTGCACACAGTCGTTTCCATTGTGCTTAAGCAGTCATATACTTAGATAACACTATAACAGACCTATTCAAATTAAGGTCCGCGGGCAAAATTGGCCCTCTGAAGGTCTGATCTGACCCTCAACCCATCTTCTAAAGATTGCAAATATGCATACTTTTCTTATTTGCAGGCTTAATTGTTGGTGTACCTTATGCCTGAGTTGGTCTCTTTTTAGTTTTGGTGTAATTTTGCTTTATTTCTGACCTGGTATTGGCCTCATGTTGGTTGGACTTGGCTGATGCTAATCTAATCTTTGTTTATTTCTGGCTCAATGCTGGTTTGAACAGTTTGCAGACCTGAGACTATAGCAGTCATAACTAACATTACTGAAACAGATGGATGTTTCATACAGCCCTAAACATTGGAAACATTGGAAACATTGGTCACGTGCCGAGGAACTACCGGCCCATTGACCATGGTTCTCTGAAAAATCTGGCCCTCGGGACAAAATAATTTAATAGCCCTCCGATATAATATGCCTGATTTTTTCCTCAACCCAGTTATGACACATACCACCAGTATGCTTTGTAGCAAAAGAGTATATTTAAAATGTTTACTTCCATTAGTATTAGATTAGGATTAGGTTTAAGTTAAGTTAATTTTGTTAGATTTAAGGATTTGAGAAAGGCAGCTAACTGGGTAAAGATGCCTATAACATACATAAGTCACTTGATGTGCATTCTATTCTGCTATACTGCACGCACAATCGCAGCCACTTACTGTACATAAGTGTTTTGTAGCCTTGTATATTTCCTTTGTGTTACATTTAGCTCTATTTTTATTATTCCTTTTTTTCTTATTACAGTACATTAATCTTACCCTTTTTAACCTAAGCTTACAATGTGATTTTTACAATTTTCACTGTGATTAAATAAAACTCATTAAATCAAAATCCGGATCAGGTCAAAATGACTCAAAGGCAGTATATTAGTTAACTTTGAATACTGTGTGAAAAGCTTCTAATAATGATCTGATGATACACAATACTGTATTATATTCATACCTTTTGGAACATAACAATAACACTTCTGAATCAAAAGGTCACCTAACACTTTCTTGGAGCCTCTATGGTGCTATTATAATCCCTTCTCACTTTGACCGTTATTACAGTATAGTTTACATATCACTATTTTTACTCCAAGAAACACATTCCTCCTCCTGACAAGGCGCAGACCTTTTGATGCATGGTACACACAGCACTGTTATAGTCTCATGATTCGGTTCTGCTTGGTTGCTCCAGGACTGGGACTGGCAACATAATTGGAGCTCAGAAAACCAAAAGTTCAAAAAAGTGGCACCAGAAAATGTCAAGTTATTCACCCGTAAACTAGAGTTCAGTAAATCGCAAAGGTAGAGAACACAAACCAGATGAACAGATGAATTTTTAAAAGAACGTAAAATTTCAAATAAAAGCTTCATTATACAAGGAGTTGTAATGTGCCGCATTTTTACTGGGGCGTAAAAAATTATGTGAATTAAGAAGCAAAAAACTTACTATTCACCATGGCTAAGGAAAAGGCTGTGACAGTGATTTATGAACCTGCTTGTATGGAAATGGTATTACTTTGCCATAAATTCTAAAACTAATTCATTGATATTTGTGGTAGATCTTTCTAAAAATGTTAATGTAAGTCCATTTTTTTAAGTGTCGTTACTTTCTCAAGTTAGTACCTAGATTCAATACTAGTAGATTTAGTCTCAAATAGTATCTAATTCTCAATGCTTTTGACAACCCTATTGACTATTAGAATAGTGACTCATATGTTGACAATTTCACCAGAAAAGCAGCTTGTCCAAGAGATGAGCTCATGCCATATCACACTCACGCTGCACTAGTATAAACAAATAATACGTCATAACTCTGTATACAAGCGTCGGGTGGTTCTTCCTTCAAAACATAATGCACCACTAAATGTCAATCAAAATATGTTGATGTTCTCTCGCACTAAAAGAAGTAGGTTTTTGTTATGTATGACATTGTTTCAAACTGCAGAGATTTAAGCGAAACAAACACTAAGAAATAGGTGCTTAGACCGCAGCAGGCAGAGGCTTCAGAGATGTACTGAAAGGATAAAAACATATTTCCCCCAAGGCCAGAGAGACAGTACAAGTGAATAGGACAAAATCTTAAATTCACAGCTATCAGTGAGAAACGTTTCCTGCATTTTACTGACATAAGTGTAAGAAAACAAACTTCACTAGTTTTTCATAACGGTATGTTGTGGTTATCTATATGTCTATGTATGATGTGACTGGTAAAAATTCAAATGTTGTTGATACATTTTCTTACCTTAAAACCTCACTTAAAAGATCTTAGAAATATTAACCAACCAATCCTATTCATTTCTTGAACAATTTTGTTGTTTCTACATGAACACAAATGTTAGGAATAAAGATAGATTTGTAATGTTCCTGATTTAATTTACTAAGACACTGTCAATTAAAAACATAAATGATGGATGATCAACCAAGTATTTTCAAAATAAAGAAACTATTTAATAGTGGAGGACAGCAGGCAAAAGTAGTCTTATTTTAATTTAGCTGAATAAGTAAGACCTTGATGTTTTAATTGAAAAGACCACATTTTCCTCTACATTTAAAGACATTTTGATTTTAGACAGATAAAATAATCCAAAGAGGAAATAACACAGTCAAAATTGGTGTTTTGTTGTATTTAAAAGTTTCCCCCTGACAGTAGTTGTAGTTTCTGCAAAAGCCCTGCAGTGTTTTGTCTGAATATACGTTTGTATTATAATCACACAACCCTTTATTTCTTCAAATCATTATTCAATTCTTGTACATTATTCATATTTCAAACACCAAAGATAATAGGAGTTATTCTGTCTCTTATGACAACAGCTAATGTCAGGGTAATGAGGCGCTGTCAGGCTTAAGAGTAGCTCTGTTGGATTGATAGCATCTTGACTTGAGTGAAAAACTGCTTGCCCTCCATATTTATTCAGCTCTTTTCCATTAGTTTTACATGTCATAAATAATGCATTTAAGGTTGACAATGATAAGTTTTACAGAGCAAATACATCAGCAACTGCCTGCGCCTGATTATATCCATCATTTTAGTCAATAGGAGGTGTAATGTTACTTTTTCTACCATATCAGTGGTGCTGCACCTGATTTTTGACGTGAAAAGCAGAACAACAGTTCATTGTAAGTTCCTTGTAGCAAATCAAATGTGTTGCTCACTTACTATTGACCTAAATGATTAGCTCTAATGCATACAAAATAAGCTCTTTTCACAAATTTCTGAGACCAGATGAGACAGTGAACTGTGTTTCTTCGATGGTAAAAAAAAAAAAAAAAAAAAAGGGGGGGTATAGGTCTTTAACAATCATAATTGGAAATGAATTATTATTATACTTTGCAATCTACAGTGACTTACAACATAAATACAAACATCATTAAATACAAGAATATTAAAACAACAATATATCTCTAAAATGTGCCTACAGCCACATCTGAAACAGAACAAACTATGTGAGAGCTAAAGCGAGAGAGGGGCAAAGTCTAAATGTATAAGGAACAGTCAGAACAAATATCTGCAGCTAGTGTTTGTCAAAAGGCAATCCAGCACAATGTACATGAAGAGAAGTGTCATTGACCACTGCAGTCAGTTTTTAATTACCAGTATTTGATCTGAAAACTACAAATTTGACTAACCCAAATTTGAATGACTCTGAACTGTATGCTTAAAAAAAATATACAGTTTATTAGGCATAAAAAATAAAGAAAAAAAGCTGATTTAGTGTTTAGTGAACATACAGAGCAGACATGCAGAGTTCTAAATTCTTAGATCATTTGAAAACATGTCAGGCTTGATTTTCTGATTTCCTCTTGTTCCAGTGTGCGACCAGTTGACTCTCGGTGTGGTGGCGGTTTTCGGTCCGTCTCACAGCTCTTCGGTCAGTGCTGTCCAGTCCATCTGCAATGCTCTGGAGGTGCCTCACATCCAAACGCGCTGGAAGCATCCCTCTGTGGACAACAAAGATACCTTCTTCATAAACCTGTACCCCGAGTACACCGCCATCGCTCGGGCCATCCTGGACGTGGTCACCTTCTTCAAATGGAGGAAGCTCACAGTGGTGTATGAGGACAGCACTGGTATGAGATATCTGCCATGCATCATTTATGTAACTGTCTCCAAACCGCTGTATATATTCAGCACATTCTACAATTTTTATGTGTGGAGAACTCAATTCAAAAGTGAAATACATTTATATTTTTGCCCCAACCAATATGTCAAGCATTTTTGTATTAGATTTTCCGATTTTTGTATTTTTGCAAAATAGCAAGAATAATGCATAATGTGTACAAACATATATGTAGAAACACATAAAGTTCTCCGCAGACAATTATGTTATTCATCCACAGTAATGACAATTTTCATGCTGACTTAATTTTGTTTTATCACATTCTAAATCTCTGCACTGTCGCCATCACTAAAGAACAAGTAAACAAATGCTCAGGGAAGTAGCTTCATGTAAAACACAAAAATAACTAATCAGGAGTTTTAACACTTTGTGGAGGAACACCTTCTAAGAATCTGTGTGTGGTACTGTTAACACATGGCTCCTTATTATTTAATGTTTACTTACGTTTTGATTGGTCTTTCAGCTGCTTAATTTTTTTCAGTTTAAAGCAGTCTTTACACTTCACAAACATTCTTCACTTACATCAAAATTGTTACAAAACTACTTATAATGACACCTGGACTAGGCAAGAACTAAAGCAGAACTAAAATAGGACAATACTAAGTCTATATCTGGACTAAAATTCACTCAAACTAAGCCAGGACAAGTGTGAAAGCATTTTTAGTCCGCTCACAGGTTTTAGGAAAGGATAGTAAAATCAGTCTTCAAATTAAAGTCTTAGATCCTAATATCCTACATTCTTGCTTCTCTTTTATTGTCTTGCAATAAATGTAATTAATCTTTATCAGCCTTGTTTATTTAATAGGTTTTATAGCTAGAGGGTGAAGTCATAAATACTTTTATGTGACGGCTTTGGTCCACTCACATTCCTAATTGCTTCAAGGCCAGAGGGCTTCTTATATTATTTTCTATAAAACTTTTATTTCAGTGCAAATTAATAGATTAATAAAAAGCTTTGTTATGTGGATTAAAATATGCACTTTCAACCTGTAGAAAGTGCATTACATTTTGGTTATTCAAGAATAAAAATGCTTTGTGTTAGACTTGACGGCTACATAATTCATAACTGTATTTTTAGCAGCATCTTTTTCAACAATGCTGACAATATCTGATGATGATGTTGTAAGGATACAAAATTACATTGCACTATTGTTCATATGTTTACTGACCTGAAACTCAGGTGTATGTCACTATCACTCGCACAACAGTGTCTAAGTACGGCTCAGCTTTATGAAACTGTGAACCCAATCTTCAACAGGGCAGCCTCATATACCAAGGCCCAAACCATATCTCACAACTATATCCCACGCCAAGGCTCAAATGCCACAGATTATAGATTTTTCACCTTTTATTTTTGTCATAACTTTATTTCCTCCAAAGGCCGTGCAGACAGGAAGGCGGGCCGTAAGAATGCTTTCAAAGGTTGTTTGCCATAGGTGATGTGGTTATAAAACTTAAAGGCTCTTTTCCTGACATTCTAGTTCAACCAAATGTCCTCCGCTTCATGCAGTGTCTTGTAATGCAGCTACTTGTAAAAGGCAAGACTATATGCATTCTGTTATTGGATGAGAGGAACCATATAGTATCAACCAGGCATGACTCTCCATAGTGCGTTAAAATATGCTGCTGGGAGAGAATCATATGTAAGCAGCTGCATGAAACTATGCAGTTGTTTTTCTGTCATGGTTCAACAGTAAAGAGACTGAATAATCTAAGAAGGCACAGCTAACCTTTTTTGAAACATGTTCTTGATGTTTCAGAATAGAGCACAGGGTTTTGGCTTATTTAAGTAACACTTTGCAGATGTATATATGTGTATGTGTGTTTGGTTATAAATATAAATTGGTTATACAGTATCATTATCATAAACTGCTTATTGATATTTTGCTATGGGTATTTTGTTGCTTGTTTAAAGAAAACAATTTTGCTTAAGTAAAACATGAAAGTTTTTTAAAATAAGTTAAATTTTTCAGGACAAGGTTTAATAATAAAACATTTAGTTAAAATAGGCTTGATTTTAGAAACCTATTGTGTAAAATTTATTTTTCTAAGTTTCTAACCTTGTTATAACTGCCTTCTCTCACCAGTAGTTCACTTAAAGTTTATCATGCATGTATGAGTAATCTTGTATTGTCGTGCAGCTGATGATGATGTGGAAGTTGTATTCTGAGGATAGGTGGCTTTGTATTCTCTAAATAGTGGCCTTACCTTGCATTTTCCTTCATGCTGTGACAGTCCTGCGAAGAAAAAAGTGCCACACAAGGACATGAAATCCTTCCTACAAAAAAATAGCATTGCTACAAATCTGTTTTGTAACTCCTCTCTCTCAAATCTTTTATAATGTTTGTCAATTTTTTTCAGGTCTAATGCGAATGCAAGAGTTGATAAAAGCTCCGGCAAAGTTCAACCTCAAAGTGAAAATCCGTCAGTTGACTCCAGGAAACCAGGACGCGCGACCGCTGCTCAAAGAACTGAAGAAAGACAAGGAGTTTTTCATAATCTTTGACTGCACCTACCGCATGGCATCAGAGCTCCTCAAACAGGCTAGACATTTACATTACCATAAATACACCTTTTAATCATTCAGCTGCAAAAATCCAATTCACTATGTTTGCTAGAGTTTATAATTTTAATTTAACAGCGCTGTCACAGATATTTGGGCAGTTTTAATATTTTTCTATGAAACAGCTTTTCTAGATTTAATAGAAATTATAACTTTGGAACCAAATAAGCTTAGCAGTAAGGGTATTGGATCTGAATTTTTGTGTATAAAAATTGAATTAGAATGTGTCAGTCTTGATAATCATATCCAACTTTTCCTTTTGTAGCTCTCGTCGATGGGAATGATGACTGAATACTATCATTTCTTCTTCACCACTTTGGTAAGCTTGATATGTATTTTTTTGTGCATCAACTAAAAGCGAAAGATGCAGTTACTTTGATTTTTGGTGGAACGCTGCCATGAAATGGTTCAGATTAAATTATTTTTGTGTAGCTCAATAACAGCATTCACCTTAGAAAGAGTTCAGAGTAAGGTCTTATATGAATGTTTTGATAAAATAATTAAGAAGGACGTCTGAGCGCTTATTTATAAGACAAAGCCAAAAGACATAAATGCAAAATACAATCTAAGCAAGTGGTGAAAATCTATTACTGCAGTAGTCCTTTAGTTGTTTAGTCAATAAATCTTTCGATGGCGTCTTAGTCGATCAAAACTTGTATTAGTCAACTAAATCTCTTATTTGGAATATAAATTGTGAACATCAACAAAAAGAAGTAAATTATCTGAAGATCTGGGACCAAATCATTGGTCTAAATTCTTTTTCTCGATAAAAATACATACTTTCTTATTTATTCATTATCATTTTTGCATGCACTCCAATGCATTTTCAGTTTGGTTGTACACAATTTGGGTTGAATACTTGGCCAGAGATCAAAAGAATAATTTTTTACTTCAGATCTTTTGCTGTGCCCACTTTTTAGTTGACCAATCGATTGATGGGTTATATCTTTAGACCAAGATGTTTTGTAGACGACCCCAGTTCTATATTATCAATTATTGAATCTCATTTTAACAATATTGCTCCTGCACCTCTGACTCGGAGAGCTCTGAGGATCCTGGCCACCTAAAAGCCGACATTGTTATTGAAATCTTCTTGAATTGCAATTACAAAACAAAAACAATTTGCTAATGTTTTTTGATTGTGGTAGCTTTTCTTTGCTCATTTTAGGTAGATTTTATTGTTAGTAAAGCAATGCACTTTATTCTTGTTTCACTTGGCAGTTTTTTTAAGACACTAAAAATATAATTAAGATGAATCTATTACTACTAAATTTAAAACTTGTCATCATTGTCTAGTTTAATATTGTCATTTTCTGCTGTCACACCTAAATCCTAACCTCAAAACAGCAAAAAAACAACTCCATGTCATAATACATACTTTACAAACAAGTTTATCTGTCCTAAACTCTTAAAATGTGAAAGCTGTCTCTATGTGCTCACAGGACCTGTTTGCCCTGGACTTGGAGCCGTACCGATACAGTGGGGTCAACATGACGGCTTCAGGCTGCTGAACATCGATGACCCCTGGGTGACCTCTACCATGGACAAGTGGGCTATGGAGCGCATGCAGGGCCCCAAACAGGACAGCAGTCTATTGGACGGTATCATGACAGTATGTATCCCTCTTTATAATGCATTTGTATTCCGTGTCTTGCTCTCACGCTGTCTTGTAAACGCCAGACATCTGCTGCTCGGTAAATCCTTCTCGGAGCTGTATTTCACTGTGATATAAAATGGAAACTTTAATCCACCGTGATATTTGTTTTACCTTGTTATCCAGGCAGCTTCATCCAGACTTCATTTCCCTCCTTATCGTTTCCCAGGCTTTACAAGTTACCATCTGTTATGTTTGTTATTGCTGACTGTAAAGCCTACAGATAGATCAGAATGCTAGAATGAATGAACTGGAGCCTTGTGATTGCAACTGTCATCTTCTGACCATGGGAAAAGGCTGTTTGTTATCATTTATTGCCAGGCAACTTACAAAAATGCCACCTGCCGCCATATTGGTTCTAGTTGCTATTGTGAAGAAACGTAAACTCCAAAGAAACATGCGTTAACCTTCCCATATTATCAGTTACAGATACATTTTATGTTCTTAGATAAATGTATAAAATTGTTACGCTGCAGACTGACATAGTTGCAAAAACTGATTGTGAACAACTTCAAACAGTGATATAATTTATGTGAACTAAGTGAAATGAAGTGATTGATGTTCTGATGTCAAAGATAGTGTTATAAATAATGTACAAATAGTTTTTATTATTAATGAAATGAATAATAAGCTGAATGACAAAAAATGAATGTGAAATGAGAATATTTAATCAAAAGGATATTTTAATAATAATAAGTTTAAGATCCTGTTGGTTTATGCAAAACATGACTGTTGGCTGTGTGTCCATTGTTGCCTATAGCTGCTTTAGTAACCTTATCTTTCCATTGAACAAGTTTCGAAAATAGCTACTGGTAAATTAAGTGATCAAGTGACCAAAATAGTGACACAGACAATATTTTGAATAAGCCCTAGACCAGTTATTACCATTATAGCTCACCTCGACAACTTGAGATCATCTTCCAAAAACACCCTTGAGTACCTCAGTTCTTGGTCTACTGCTTCTACAGTCAACGTTATATCACTGTCAACCTCGATTAAATATCCCGTGACTCTTACCTCATTCCTACACTACAATTCGCTTCGTCATTCAATCGCTACTCAACTCTTACACTTTGGGGGTCTTGAATCGGCCGGGCAATCGCCGAGACAGAACCCCCACACTGAGTCTTCTTGCCTGGTCATCACTCATCTGATTCCACGGATCTTCAACATCAATATTTATTCAATAAACAATGTATAACTATCTCTGTTTCGGTGTGGTCCTTACTAACGAAGCTGTAATTGACTTGGTTAATTTAGTTACATAGTAGGACCACGCCCCCATCGCACCCCAACCACACCCCTACGTCACCAGAAGCCTTCACATCCCAGCTCATGCTTGTGTCTCAGTTTGACCATGCGCCTCATCTCAGTTCAACTCTGCGCTCGACCCACCCGCCCTCCACTTTTTAACAACATTCCTCCTAGCACCCAGTAAGGAAGGAGGGGGGTCTTGAATCGGCCGGGCAGATTGCCGAGACAGAACCCCCACACTGAGTCTCCTTGCCTGGTCATGGCTCATCTGATTCCATGGAGCTTCAACATCAATATCTATTCAATAAACTATCTCTGTTTTGATGTGGTCCTTACTAACGAAGGATTAATCTTACAGATTTCCTTTATCTTTCTCTCACAGACAGACGCAGCGCTCATGTATGACGCGGTGCACATGGTTGCCGTGGCGTCTCAGAGAGCGACTCAGATGACGGTCAGCTCTCTACAGTGTCACCGCCACAAGCCCTGGAGGTTTGGCCCGCGCTTCATGAACCTGTTCAAAGAGGTGAGTTCACAGACAGATAATAAACTCAAACTGCCCACATCGCTTTCTCTGTATCACAGTTTTGTTTGGGTTTTATACTAACTTAAGTCTCTTATTAATATTGTGAAAACATAGAGAGGACAAGTTAGATATTTTAAATTCTGACATTTTAGCAGATTTTGCTTTCGTGTTTGATATTTGGAAATGTCATGTGAGTCAGTGAATTGGCTAAACAGTTTTTTTTTTCCCTTGATTCCATCACAAATGTTGATTCTTACACATAACTTGCAACTAACTTAGTTTGCCACGCAGCACTATTTTGTATACTTATTTTGTTTGTTTGTTATTTTGTTACTGAAATGCATGTAATTTTTGGACGGAATGTCTGCCACTTGTTTCTTTATAAAGATGTTATTGATTTGCCCAAAAATGTTTCACTTTATGGTAATTATAATATTTTTATCTCTATGGAGACAAATACCATCAAGTCCAGCAAAGGGTAAGATCTGTGGAGCGTCAAGTTCTCTCACATTAAGATTGCATGTGATCAATGAAACATGAAAAGTTAGATTAGAGTTTGCTAACGCACACAAGGATAAAGATAAAAGATAAAGGTTTAGTTTTTGGAGACATGTCATGCAGTTTAAAGGCAATGATACAAAATACTAATGAAATGTAAATTTTTTATTATGAAAACTGTAATTTAGAAAATGTATAACAAGAAACCTTCACCATGGTCTGGCATTTAGCAAATACAGATATATTTGTTAAATCTCAGCTAAAGTTTATTTTTATTTCATGACTGACAGTGAGAAAAAAAAAGAATATGTTTGTTTTTGTATAGATATACAATATATTGTCAAAGTATCTAGTTGAATCAAAAGTGAGTTCACACTATACCGTTTACATCTAATAATAGAGTGATATGTTCCTGAAATCTTGGAAGTGTCCTTGTTTATGTTGTTAGCGTCCGGTTAGCATCTATTAGCATTCTAAGCACATGATGGTCTAGAATTATGAGGCTCAGAATGCAACAGCCTACAAAAGTTTTAAATGAAAGAGTTTTGTTTGTGTATGTTTTTAAGAATCGGGCACAGCGCCTTTAACCTATATCTTAAACCAATTATAAGCTTTCCAGATTAGTTTTATTTCAATCGGCCGATACAGATAAACACAACCATCTCTCGCCTCCTTCTATTTCCCAACAGTGACACCAATTCTCCCAAAGTTCTCCCAAACTTCTTGTTTTTGCAGTAGTACTTCAGCTCTTCTATGGCATATTTATCTGCTTAAAGTGAAGCTGTGCCCGTCCGTTTGGCACAGCGGCAGCCCACAGACAGAAATGAGCTCTTTGATGCATGAGTGTTTTGATCTCTTAAGTCTTAAATCCAGCCGAGGACCGATGCCTGCCACGGCGCTCACATTATCATTCACTTTCCCCACGCACATATATCTCTCTCCGGCCCCTCCCACACTGAATTTCTCTTCAGGGGTGCGTTTTGTTTGCCCCTGCCCCCTTTTGAAGCATCTGTCTTCCTGCTCATTCATCACCACATAAGAGCCTTTTTGATTGCGAGGAGCTGTAATACATCTCATCCAGTTCTCAATTAAAAATTGTTTTGACAGATTTCAATCAGAGGATTAAAATGAATTCCCGTGTGCTTTTACTTGAATGCTTTAGCTCAGCCACTAATGAAAAGAAAAGTGTGTTTTATCCTTTGTACAGAATATATTGTGTGGTTTGAAGCACAGCGCTACAGGTGTACTTAATATTGATTTTCCTGTGGTCTGTATAGATGCCAGACATTCGGTAATAGTGAGGTTGACAGAGCTAAAGCTTAAAGCAAAGTTTATATGACAACTTAAACAACTCATTTGCAAGTAATATGTTTTAAGTCTTATATTGCATAGTGCTATTTTGTGTAAAATATATCTAGTACTTGCTTTATTGCACCTATTGTTAGATCAGGGGTGGGTGATTATTATTCCCCGAGGGCCATATTCAAATCCAAACAAGTGGTCATTGGTGTGACAAATTATCATTATTGTATTTAGCATATTTTTTATAAAACTGCCTTTTTAAAATTTTGATTATTTTGATATAAAGTGGCCATACCTGTTTATCAAAGCCTGATCCTGTCAGATCTCAGAAGCTAAGCAAGAAAGGGCCTGGTTAGTACTTGGATGGGAGACCTTTAGAACACCAGGTGCCACAGTGGGACGACAGGAGTAGATCGTCGTTGTGTCCTTGGACAAGACACTTAACCCACATTTCCTCAGTGTCTGCGTACACTGGGTGAGTGGATCCCTGACTGTAAAGCGCTTTGAGTGCCTTGTAAGGTGGAAAAGCTCTATATAAATAAAGACCATTTACCATAAAGCAAAGACACATGCTCTATAACTAAATCAATCAAATAAAAGAAATATATAGAGTGGCACCTATTCTCAAAAACATGCCAGGGGCCAGATTAAAACAGTCGGAAAAAGAAAGAACGAAAGAAAAGAAAGAAAGAAAGAAAGAGTATCGCACTCGAAAATGTCTTTGCAGGAGCAGGTTCATTAAAAATTCAAACAAAGCAGTGCACTCTGAGGTTGCAGTTGTCATTTGTTTTTATTAGAAAGCTTTTTTGGTACATGTAGCATCCTGGAGGTTTGACTTTCTAGCAGGAAACATTACTGTATCCACCATCTAAAACCTCTCCCTCTGCATACATTTAATCTTGACTATGATCTAAAATTCTCTGAGAACTGTAAACATGTGTTTTTATGCCATGTCTTTATACAGAGGGTTAGAGCTACACAGGGAGTGGTTTAGCTGTGATTCCATCCTCACTCTTTAGAAAGGAATCTTGGCTGGAACATGGCATGATTCTAGAGATGTCTGTGAGGGACTGTCCGTCCTTCATCTGACAAAGGCAAAAAAAAGAAAATTGACATTTTGACATCCTAACTTAAGAGTGCAATGCTTTGTCTGATTTTTGAAATGATTGAACACACAGTAGAATAGTTTTGTTAATAAAGAAAATATCTTCCAATGACTTGAATTAAACAACTTTGAACCAACTGGAATTTTATTACATGAATCAATGTGAAGTGCAAAAGTCTATCACTCTAACTCTGAACACCAATTACTATGATGGTACTCACTATTCCCAATTATTTTCAGTTAGAATATGCTTCACTTGTTTGATTGAATGAAGTGAGTGATGATTTTGTTTTAAATTATTTTTTAAATTAACTGGCCAATATCAAGGCTGACTCAACCTCAGGCTCAAATAACAGATGTAGGGGGTGCTCTATTCAACTTTAGAGGTGTTATGAATTACCTGGATGTTTCAGAGTATGGATTACATTTATCTATCTTCAAACTTACATAAGTAATTAATGTTTATCATCCAGTGTCAAACTGGATTTTTTTTAACAATGCATCAAAATCTCCATTGAAACAAATAAGTCGCAGAGTACCCACCAGTAAAGTTATGTATGTAGTGCATCTTCAAGATAAAAAGGTGCAATAAATTAAAATAGGAAGAAAGTGTTTTAATGACAGTTTGAAGTGATTTATTGCAAAAGGTTTGAGTCCTTAAGCTGGGAACACAGACATTTGAAAAAACATTTGTATGTTGTTGACATTTCTCTACTGACACTTCTTAAATCAATAATTCAGCAGCCTTAACTAGACACTTGTTGTTGTTCCTCCTCACCTTTTCCTCCTCCAAATCTGCTCCGAATCTTCAATAATTCTCTGTACGCTCCCGCACTGATAAATTTCTCAATTGTGTCTCTTTGTGTGTTGTGACGGTGGCTAAAGGCGCAGTGGGACGGCCTGACGGGACACATTGTTCTTAATAAGACAGATGGCCTGAGGCGGGACTTTGATTTGGACATTATCAGCCTGAAAGAGGACGGCACTGCCAGGGTGAGTAGTGGCCAATTACAGTGTGCTCGAGCTGCCTCCACGCTACCTGATTTAGTTCATTAAATTTCTGCTCAAAAAGAGGGACTGCGGGGATTTTGTTTTTCATTCTTCATGTGTTTTATGTTTAAGGCAAGACACTAAAGGGAAAACAGTAAAATATAGAGATACAGTATTTTTTTTTACACAGACTTTTAATCCGACACAAACCTTGCATCAGAAAATGGTATACTGGTGTTGTAAACTTTCCATTCTTTAAAATGTAAATCTACAAAATTTGTCCAAAAGTAATAAATGGTTTTATTCAGAGAAGAGCTGGGCAATTAATCAAAGTTAAGCATGTTATTTGGGGTAGAGGTCAGACTTAAGAGGAATAAAATGGACCATTTTTGCTCTTGGTTGTGAGTTCTCAATGCCCTGAGGCACAATGACAGAGCTTTAACCTTGGTAAATTTGTGCCAATGGCCTCTCTGTCTACCACAGTGAATGGAGCAAGGTTGCCATTTTATTCCCCATTGCATTAAAAATTGCAAAACTTCTCAATGTATTTAGACTTAGACGAGCTTTATTGTTGTATAGCCGGAATGTGTGCAATGCAAGGTAAATAAAGGTATCAAAAGGTCCACATTTAGTTTAATAGTCTTGCTTGTTTTCTGTTGCAGTTCTTGTAATAAGTGTAATGTAAAAGTAGGTATCTGGGAAAGAAAATAAGAATGGGGATATAGGACAGTATGATAAAAAGAAAAAAAAAAAATTGCTTTCTATATTTTTTTAACATGAACAACAAGGGTGAGTTGGCCACTGTCCAGGGTGTTCTCTCGCCTTAGACCCAAAGTCACTGAGATAGGCTCCAGTCACCTGTGACCCCAAATGAAATTTATAATTAACAGTACCGATTTGCAGACTTTCAACACAAAAAAATAGTCTGAACTAGTCTGAAAAGTCTGAACTCCAAACCACAGGTATTTACTGACAAAACATTCAAAAGGTATCAACTGATAAAATGCCCAGTCTCAGCGTATATTTTAAAAACTACTTTTTAAGAACTAGTCATTTTACATTTTTCTTGGTTGATAAGAACCATGTAAGATGTCATAAGGTTCATGGCACTTTATTAGTTCCAGCCCCATTTGAAGAGTGTTCACACCGAGTAGGAACTCCTCTGACTAAAAAGATCGTGCTAGCTATCATATGCTATTATGTTTTTGGGGCCCACAGAGTCCTGCGGCCGCTTGTTAGCATGAGGAATTTGAAGAGCTGTCATTGCTGCAATTGATAACTCTAAAGCCATCATTTCTAAAAGAGACCAAAGTGTTGTGCTAGTAATTCTTTTTAAATTCACTGATGTCAATGTGTGATGTTGCCGAAAAATTGCACAGCCTCAGAGCAGAAGCTAGGTTTCCTATGTGATTCCACCTAGTTCCTGTGCAAACATGTCTTTAAAAAAGGCAGAAAAAACGCAGTGTGAAAATGTTTTTAGTATCATAGGGTACTTGGTACTTTCATGTGTGAAAACATCTTAATGAGAGAAGAAACTGTTTCAACTACCACTTGTGATTAGTTCAACACCTTTAAATTACAGTTGGACATAATACTGATCAAACCCTGTATCCCGTGTCTTGCCTTAACCGTGCATCTGCTTATGATTTCTGTGCACATCTGTGTCTCTGCTTCATGTGGGCTCTGCATGTTTCCAAAGGGTATCTCTGACGGTCGGAGTCGACTCACCAAACGATGGATCAAGGTTTGTGTGTGTCCGTGTTGGGCCTGACCTTTTGTTGTTAACCCACTTCTCGCTCTCTTTATTCTCCATGCACATTGCCTCTCCACTCCTCGCCTTGTCAAGTCTGTTCCCCTTCACTGGGTTTGTGTTCACCGATGCCATGTGGTTGACATTTTAAGCTTTTTTTCTTTTTCTTTTTTTTGTTATTCCTGTTTTGGGTCCTTGCAAAATTCTGACACTTGTCAAAACTGCTTCGGCATCACCAGAGGAAGTAACAATTTTAGTGAAGGTGGTTTAGGAATATAAAGTTAGGCCTTCACTTCATGGCTTAGTCTGAATATTAATATGATATTGTATCATACTGTGCATTTTCCACTCATTTAGCTCACTATGTGTAGCTTTAAATCTGTGCTCTCAAAAAAGCTTGCAGTCAGTCATCTACTTTTTACTGCATATATAGGCCGGATATAATATAGATTGTTGAGGCAATACATTAATGCACATATCATAAAAACATAATTTTTCCTTTTATCACACAGATACATTTGCAGTATGTTACTCTTCAGGTGCGAGCTGTGATGTCTGCTTGACTCCATGGTACTGGCTTTGCTTATCTGGAATGTTCCACTGTATGGCATAAAAGTTACTAGATTTTGCATTTATCTGTTTTAGTTAAATTAATTATAACATCCCTTTCGTTGATTTACAACTGTGTGCCTTGAGGTTTCATTGGGTGTGGTAGATTCAAGAACCCTTTGGGCACCTGGGTTTGTGTAGATATACAAATGTGAACCTTGAGCCTGGAGAATCCAAACTAATATCTCTCTGTTTTGTTTTATGCATCTGCTGTTACAGAGTAGAGTCTGGAATTCTCAAAGCTTCTGAAGCTTACTATAACCGGAAAACAGTCGGGAGACGGAGAGACAGAGAATGACTTTTCGCAGAATTGCTACTTTGGTACTCGATTTAATAGGTTCTGAGCAACGTCATCAAAATGTTTTTAAAAAGCAATTTCTAGAATATACTTAAGCAGACCGTGACATATGCTTCTACAGTATTCACCGCACTTAATCTCCAATGCATCTGCTCCTTAAATGATGTGTGAAGCACCGACTTTAGCCTACTATATAAAACCTGGCCCACAAGGAGTTTGCTGGAACTTTTTCATTTCACGTCCACAATGCGTCAGTGTGTCAGCTCCGTATCTCTAATCAGCCTCCACTCTCATGTGACATTTATATACCTGGTTTAATCTACAGTTCTGCGTTTCATTGTTCATTTTTATATAACCGCGCACATGAAAGAAAACACTCTGTGCTCGATCACACGACGCATGCATTGTTCTCCGATCACTGCTGAGCTCCTCAAGTCTGTGTCGTCTCTGTTTTTCCTTTGACTTGATCTGATTGCGAGACAAAAAATTCTACAGGCTAACTGCCACAGGAAGTGCACTGCCAACAAAAGTGGGCAATGCAGAATAAGGGGAACAGCTGTACTGTTTTTACTTTGTTAATCACTACTTTTTGCTGATATTTGGTAATACTTTAGTGTGAAGAAAAGTACACCATGGCTCAAAGAACTCAAAAACTCAAAGATCTTTAATGCCATGTTGACTAAAATTCCACAATGAACGTCATCTACATGCAGTAAACGTTTTTTGGAAAATAGGCGAGCTTGAAAATTAGATCAGTTATATATGTGGCTCCGGATAACCTTAAAGTTAGAATTCAGTGCTTTTGCAAAATTGTGTAAAGTAATGAAAAGTCAACGCCAAGAGGTCAGTTGTGGGACAAGTTCATTATTTTGATAGATTTTTATAACTTACCTAGAAACTATATTCATTTCATTCAATTACGCTTTATGGTGACTAAGATTCATTGAACATGCGCCTCATTTATAATCAGTTCCTTCTGTGCTTCTTGTCCTTGGCTTTTCACACTCCACTGCAGATGTAGGCCACATTGTCTAGGACAGCCTTTCAACCAGTCTCACCATACGCATTTAAAGTAGAGCTTGTCCCAAAATAACTTCCCCAAAACTGGCAAAGAATCCAAAACCTTCACATATAGATGAAAAGCGTAAGACTATGTTGTTACATTGTTACATTGCTCTAGGTTTTGCTGTGAAAGTGCATTCAGATGTCAGGTTGTCAGCGTTTTTTTTAGGTAGAGTCAGTGTGAGCTGTCAATGCTAAGTACATTTGAAGGCAGCAGCTGTCAAGCCATGAAACCAGCGATTTATACAGTAATTCTAATGCAGATTTTGCTTTAGAAACCTTTCTTTTGAACAAATAAGCTCTCCATACTAAATGCTGCTTACTGCTTAAGTTTTAACTCGTGAAAAATTAATTATTAGCTAGTTGCAGTGCGGTTAGTTCTTGAGGATTGAAGTAATAAGGGAAGCTGAGGCGGCTAAACAAAGTGAAAATGTCTTAGGAGGCAATGTGCTCTTAAAAGTTGTTGACTTTTTGAAAATCCCTGTTTATCATTCCCTACAGCTTTCACGGCCTTTGCGTAACGTGCTTTCCTCTCTGCAGTAATGGTTTTCCAGTGCAATTTGGATTGGGAAGAAGACATGCTCCAGGATTTGTCGATAACATTTTACTCCGAGCTCACAGGGGGATTTACTGACAGTTTTTATTGCACGGTTATGTTGTTGGAGGCCTTGCTGTTATGGGCGATAAAATTATATGTATATTCAGAAATGCACTTACTTTCAGGCATTTTGAAATAGACCAATGACAAAAAGTATAAAAACATGAAATGATGTACGGAACGGTGCAAAGGTCCTAAGCAGTTCTTTTAAAGTAAACGGTTTGTGTCAAAATAAAGTATGTATAGGGAGAAATAATGTATGCAGTACATATACTGTATATTTAAATTTTTACATCATTGCCCATATTGCAAAATTTGTCTGGCCTGGATCCGGCCCACATTGGTTTGCTGTTGGGGTGGTCTGTTGAATGGTCAAAAATACTCCAAATTGTGTCCATAATACACTGTGGGCTAACTCAGCTAAGTTACTACTAACTTAGTATTAAAATATATATAAATAGGTTAAAGTTAAGGAAGGTTAAGGTATACTTGTCCCCGTAGTGAAATGTGTCTTGTGCATTTGACCCACTTTAATGCTTGGAGCAGTGGTGGCTGCAGTGCATCTTTAGATCTTGTCGCCAGGCTTGGTCAGGTCTGCCGTTGCGGGAGGTTTTTACCTCTGGTGCATGTTTTGGTTGGTGGTAGAAAACCCTGGTAGTGCCTGGTAGAAAACCACCCAAACATGGGACATGTGTAATGCAAGAGTGTTAGTCAAAAATAAATGTAAAAGTAGTATGACTTAAGTATAATCCTCATAGATGTTACTAATAGGGGCCCACTTTGAAGCCCACTGAAGTTTCAGAAGTAAAAATTCCATTAACTCAAATATTATAAGAGCTTAAAGATGGTGGAGGCTCAGCAGCCAATCATAGCTACTGTCCATAGTGTTTTCATAATAAAAAAAAAAAAAGTAAAACAATAAATTCAGCAAAATGTTTGAACAACTTATTTATAATTTTCAGAACCATATTAATAAATCTACATTGTTTTTGTTTTGTTAAAGGGATCAGTCACACATTACGCTCTGCGCAATCCTAAAGCATATATTAAAATATTTTTGTTTAGTTATACTTTTTGCTATTTTCTAACCTTCCTGACCAATTGCATTAGTTTTCTGATTATATAGTTCTCTATTATAAAAACAAACAAACAGGTCATTTTAGCATACAAACGTTTGTATGCTAAAATGACCTGTTTGAACCTTCTCCCAGAATGACTGCACCTTGTGTCCATTTATCTCCACAATTGAGGACAATACAGTTAATTAGAGCCAGTCCCACTGAGTGTGTTCTAATCTCCAGGCTGGAGATAAGGCAGATTTATAGAGTCTGGTGTGGAGTGGGCTCTTAGTGGAGATAGAGAGTGCTTTTAGTCCGCGTCGAAGTGAAAACATTTTGTCTGTTTGGATGGGTCTTTACTATTAAATGCACATAATGAGGAGTTAAAAGCATGCTATATTTTACTAAAGTTGATTTTACATATTATCTTTCGCGACTTTCCATTTGGCTTGTCCTTTCTGAGGTCATCTAGAGCTTTTGTTTCACAATGGATGTATTTCATACCACACACAAATTACTTTGTAGTGGCAAAAAATTGTACATTGTTCATACTTGTCACTCTAATTTAGCTGATTAAAATGTATGTTTACTTTTTATTGGCAAAAAGCTCCTGAAATGTTAAAAACTTTTCTTCAACAATGTTTTTATTCTTTCTTTCTTGTGTAGTTTAATTCAGCGATATTAGAATTTGTGGATTGCTTGTTTTTTAGATAATTTAGGATTTACACAGATGCTACGTACATCATTCGACTGGATTTAAATAATTTTCCACTGTTTTTCATTTCTCCACTTGATAAATATTATTTAGTTATTTTGCATGCAAGTCTGCAGTCAACAATTGATTGTGACTCACCCACTAATGAAATGCTTACATTAAACACGGAGACTAGGTAATTATTGTGCTAATCCAATATTTTAATCCTTATTTGTTGATCCATCCTGACAGTTAATGCACTTAATCTGAACTGACATGAGCCCAGTCGACATCTATAGCTTTAACACTGTCTGAAAGGGTCAAATCCAGCTGCCAGCCGCCTCTCCTAATCTGATAACTATCTGGATTATGTCGCCTGGCCCCATGAACTTCTCCACAGTGAACTGCAGAGGACAGACGCCATGTTGGATCTATTTACTCGCACGACCTTGTGTGATCTTTGCTTTTATTGCTTACTGGCGCTACAGTGACAGACTGATCAAAGGACATATGCCAGTTATTTCTTTACTGCTCAGAAGTTTATGGTGTCAGCACTAAAATCTCATGTTCTGTAAATGTGAAGAATTCCTCAACAAATACATTTGTATTCCAGCTGCTTTCATTCCTTGAAATGTCCTGTGTGATTGACATCTCATTTATAGAACTTCAAAGTATATACAGCTAAAGCACAAACTTTCCAAGACTTTCAGACTCCCTAATTTCTCTTCATTCAGAGCACTTTCTCATCTCTTAAAGCCTTGATAAACAAATTAGTTTGAGTTTTTGAAAATCATTGCTATGAAAAGTTTTCTTTTTTGGGTTACAAGCATAACATTGAAAGTTGCGCAGATAGCATTTCTGTAGGTATGCGTGCTTTTTAAATCTTACCTTGGCTCTATGGAGAGATGTCCCTGCTCACAATAATGGAGTAATGTTGTTGTTCTTTTCTCTCAATAAAACAACAGTGACAATAATTGAATTGAAGTGCAAATAGAAAAATGCATCTTCCGAGTCATTTCAGCACTGTTTTCACACATTATCCCCGAACTTTTAAACTAAACTTTTCCCCAAGGAGAGACAACTTTCTGTTATCATAGCACGTTTATATTAACACATTTTCCGCTTAGTTTGCCCAAAGTAATTCACGCTAAGCTGGGCAATGTGAAATCCCGTAGAGTGCTTTCTGCTTTTCCAGCACAAGCTCAATTGTCAGGCGAGTTTGGTCTTTTAACCTTTGTACTTTTTCATTTTTCTGTTCAGCGAATCAGAAAAAGATGATTAATATGAAGCATGTTGGTGCTTCCTGCCCTGCTCGTATGAACCTGGAAAATAAATTCAGTTTTGACTTACAGTATGAGCAGTCCATCAGTGTCAAGGATGCTTAGCAAAATTATTCAAACAGGATTTTTTTAGTACAGCTGCTATAGTGTAATATCACATCACTGCCTTCAAAAACTGCTGATCAAATGTAGAGGTTTTCTTCCACGACTTTCTTCTCAATTTCTGTTATAAATAGTCATAGGATTAAACAGCTTTAAGCAAAAATGGTATCACTCTTCTACTTCACAGACTGAATTTTCAGTAATTATAGGTAAAGTAAAGTTAATAGAGCATTTGTTTATGTATTATTGTGCACAATTAAAACAAATCAATTACTCATCATTCAAATACAATGTCACCTGAGCTTACTGTAAATGACACCATCAAGTATCAATAATAATTGAAATTCATGTTACGTTAAGTTGTTCACAGCCCAGTCTCCGGAGAAAACGTAGATAAACAACAAAATGTCTAAAACGTACGTCAAGCACGTTTTTTTATGTCAATATGTTACGAAAAAACAAAATGTAAAATAACCACACTTTTTGGTTGAAGCCATGTAGCAACCTTTTTTTTTAGTTTAAAGGTCCCCCCAACCCTAATTTTAATACTTTGAAGCCTATTCTTAATCGTAAGAAAATCAAATTTCTTTTATTTTACGTTTTGGCTTTTGGTTAAATATTGACCAAAAACAGGCATGAAAACGTGCTTATTGGACGTTTTTCAAATTTCGTTGTATATCTACATTTTCTTCTGAGACTGTGCTGGTTATTCACCCTCCCAACACCTAATGTGATAACTGCAGATGCCCAAATGATGATGATAATGAAATGATAAAAACATTGCTGATCCCATCTGGGTTAAGTGTCTTGCTCTGAGGCACAGACATATCATTAATAATTTTGTAGACCTCAAAATTACAATAGCCACCTGCATTTATTGGTCAATACCAAACAGAAACATTAGAAAATCTGAAAATAAGATACAGTCATTGGTCAAAAATGCCAAAGCAGATTGTTCAGCAGCAAACAGTTCAAAGCTACAATCAAACCAAGAAAATATAAAACACAGGTATACTTATTAAAGTGTCTCGTTAATGTATAGTTCTTCTCAATGCAGGAGGTGTCATGCTTGTTTAGACTAAAATATGTTTGTCTTTGCAGATTGCCGTGTGGAACTCATACACTGGCATGAACCTGACGGAGAGTGACCGAGACAAGAATAACAATGTGACCGACTCACTGGCCAACAGGACGCTCATTGTCACCACAATTCTGGTGAGGAAACAAGGTTAAAGCTAGGACACTAGAGAGGAGAGGAGACACTTAAGGGAAGCAGAGAAGAAAGACAGTAACCTCCTGGGAATGTGGGCTTGTATATGTGGGGAATGAATCTATAGGTCTGTACTGTTTTGTCTGTAAGCATGTAATAATTTACACTATAATGTCTGAAACAATACAAGAGATGTAGCTCTGTAAATAGATGCATGTTTTCTATTGATATTCCCACAACTTCGACAGGTGAAAACGAGTTAATATAATGCACATCTGGTAGACTTTACCTTTGAACTGCCAGGTATGATACCATCTGTTTATCATTGGCTTGTTTGTGGAGATGATAATTAGTAATTAAAGTGTGTCTGTCATATACAGTATAGTTATTTTTACACTATTTAGAAAGTCTATAGAAGTACCATCAGTTACTTTCTAGTTTTCTTTCTTTTCTTTTCTTTTCTTTCTTTTTAACCAAACGAGTAAGTCACTGTGACCCAAGGTTGTTTTGGATATTTTAATTTCAGAGTTGCTGTCCACTGTAGGGACAAAAGCAGGCTAAGTATCTTTGAAAATATAAAATAATTGCTTGTCTTGCTTCGAAAGTTTTTTTTTTTTTTCCTGGTCAAGTCTCTGCTAATTTGCCCGACTCCATGAGAGGTTATTATTATTTTTTTTTTTATGTTCTACCTAATGAAGCTACTTTTATGGAAGCAAGCAGATGTGGTTCTGGTCAGAATAAATAAGATTTTTGAGCTATTAAAACCTGTAATTGAACAAACGCATTATAGGTCAGATAAAGGTCATACTGTAGATCACTCAGAAATAGCAATAACATAAGGCAGCAGATTTTCCACCAGAAATCTTACTTACTGCATCACTAATGTAACTGGATTATTTGGTCTTGTTTCAAACAGGAAAATCCATATGTGATGCACAAGAAGTCGGATAAAGAGCTTGTGGGGAACGATCGATTTGAAGGTTACTGCCTGGACCTGCTGAAGGAGCTGTCTAACATTTTAGGGTTTACATATGAAGTGAGACTGGTGGCTGATGGGAAATACGGAGCCCAAAACGACAAAGGAGAGTGGAATGGAATGGTCCGGGAACTTATCGACCATGTAAGCTGATCCTTTTGTGCTAAAACTGACATCATTATCAACATAACACAAAGTAATTTTATTAGATAGTCTTATATCCTAATTAAATTGTCAATTTCATACATAATTGAATATTTCAGAATAATTGCTAACAGATTTAATGTTTTTCTCTTCTAGTAAAAAACTTTCAAACTTCAATTTCAAACTATGCTTTTGAAAACATCTGAACAATCTTAAATGTCCTTCAGCTGAATTTAGTCAGTTTGTTTGATGTGAACTAAAAAAAAACCCAAAAATAAAGAGAATTGTTGAACATTTTAGGTTTATTTATGTTTTGCTGTGAATCAGAAGTTTATAAAGATTGTTGACTTTATCATTTGAACCCAATTACACTTCACACAACTTCAAAAACACAAAACAGTACTAACCTTGTATCTTAATAGATTGAGCTAACCTTTGAGTCACTGTTCTTAAGTGCTCATTTGAAATATTATTTTTTTTTTTTTGTTAACCCTGTGACAAGTTGACCTCCGTACGTCGCTTTCCACGTTAAGCTTGTGATTTATAAAACACAGCTTTACAGAGAAAGTCGCAATTCACACCAAAAATGCAAAATCTTTGCCTCTGAAGCTTTAGAGTCGAGGCAGAAAGTGATCTGTGCGAAGAGGAATGATAAATGATCTGTTTGTGACAGGTTGTGTTTTGTTCGTATTACGCTTTTAGTATTAGTTTCACTGAAAATGTTTAATAAATGAGACCCCATGTTGTCCCCACCTAAGGCTCAAAGTCACTGGGATAGACCCACCTGCAACCCCTCTCAGGAACATGAATGAATTAATTTTATTTTTTATTGAAGTACTTTAGTGGTGATGAGTCAGAATGAGCTAAATTCAGAGCAACGTTTTAATATATATTGCTTATTTGTATAGATTTAGTTTGATTTACATTGCTTGGTTGTATTTCTTTTGCTGTGACACTTTCAAGGTACAAAAGGTCCTTGAAAGATATAGTTGCTTGTTTCTTATCCAGTCCATCTCTTCCTGTGCCTGTCTTTATTTTCAGGTGGCTGATCTTGCGGTGGCTCCTCTGACCATCACATATGTGCGCGAGAAAGTAATAGACTTCTCCAAGCCCTTCATGACACTGGGCATCAGTATTCTGTACCGCAAACCCAACGGCACCAACCCGGGCGTCTTTTCCTTTCTCAACCCTCTTTCCCCGGACATTTGGATGTATGTGCTCCTGGCCTGTACCGGGGTCAGCTGTGTGCTCTTTGTGATCGCCAGGTACGCCCCACAACAGCGATCAATGTTTGTGATGAAAGACTTACACAAGATGAGCATTGGTTAAAGTCAAGACAAGGAGGACAGACATGGGTGGGAAAGTCAGTGTCCAGAGGTGATCTTAAGGGAATAAGGGCTGTGTGAGGTAGAATAATTTATATCACAGCTAATACCAAATATGGGGGGTTGTGAATAGACCTCAAATGTATGTGTTTAAGTGAATTTTTAAATAAATCAATAAACTCCTATTATAACTTAAATTAAACACCACTTTGAATATTTTTACAACTTATTTTTAGAAACATCTAATTTATTTAGACTACAGGGTTTGCGTTGGTAGGGGTCCAGTCTGAAAAGTGTGCTTTATTTATTTAAATCCATAACCTTCTTAAGACTGTAACAATCTAAAGTTATGCAGACAGCAACTCATTGTTTACTTCTTACTGAACTATACATGTTTAATACTACAATTATTACTATTGCTTATTATGCAGTTATGCTAGTGAACGTTAAAATTACAGTATCTCTTTAAAATGATCTTAGTAAGCTATTTATAAGGAATCAAGTGTAAACTTTTGGTATTTATTAGCTGTTTATAAATATATTATTAGCAGTTAAGTGATAAATGCTTGGAAGTGCCAAATAAATGTTCAGGAACAAGTGCTCAATAATGCCTTAACTAAGACTCTTATATTAAAGTTTTACAAAATCTACTTTTATATTTTGCTATTGTGTTCCATGCTAGTCAGTCTACTAAAATGCTTAAATTACTACCAAATGTCCCCATTCACCTGCGCAGTCCCTATTTTAAGTCCTGTGTCCAATGTCTCACAAAATGTATCCAAAACCTTGACTATGTCCCAGTTGTCCCAGTTTTAGTCCATTTTGAAACCCAGCAGTAGTAAATGTAGAAATATATTGACGTTTCTTGAATCAGAATTGCATACTAACATACAGCCTTTTCAATATTTTATTCTTACTTTTAATCCCCATTTGATTGTGTCCCAGTTTTTAAATTTGAAAACCTGGTCTTCTACACTAAAAGCTCTTCAAGTGAAAATATTTGTACTAACACTTCTAATACTACTCTGCCCAAAGCACTTTGTCAAGATAACCCAAATATAAGATATGCACAAACAATTGTGTACATTTTTCATGAAATACCTTTGCAGAAAAATACTCTTACTGGGTGCACTGAACTGACAGACACATACCTAATTTAAATTCATTATTAAAATTTTACTTCTCCAGCATTTATGATTCACTCATGGAGAACTGTATGTTCCCTTTTAAAATAGCACATCTGAGGGTTAACTCAATTTGGCCACAGTAAAGACTGCATGTATTTTAAATGACTCAACTGGGAGCCAGTGGCAGATTGGAATAATTGGCGTGTGCAACTAAGTTTGGCAAATCCTTATTTTGCGCGTCTATTAAAATCACCAGAAATACAAGTTTGGCCGCCTGTCAGTTCCAGGATTGCTTTTTTACTTAGTGATTTATACAGCGTTCCGAGAAAGGGTTAACTCTCTCATCACCTGGACCACCACTGACTTCCTGATGCTGCTCTTCCAGTTAAATTGATTTGTTGTGGAAATCAAAATGCAAATCAAGGTGAGGCAGGGAACTGTGAATTATATGTGTGAACAAACGGTAACACGTCTAGGTTAGTTATGTGTTTCTGCTCCTGTTTGCTGCACTGGTAATTAATCTGCTCTAAACAAACAAATTCCTTTATGTGGAATTTTAGAGGTCCTACTGTAGTAAAAGTAAATCAGGAAAGTATTGTATCTAATAAAATATTTAATTGTAATAAAAATGTTTTTGTTAATATTAATATTTTTATCATGTATCCTGTGTTGCAAAGAATTAATGTCTATTTCAATTGTTTACAGAGTTTAACAGAAATGTATTCTGTGGTGACAGGGATGTAGAAATTCTTAGTATTAATGTACTATTATTAGATTGTGTTGTAATTATTGGCAAATATCTTTTTGATCTTATAAAGCAATGGTTTTCAACTTTTTTTCCTGGTAGACGTACTAAATTTGGTAGTGCCTGGAGAACGCTCAGTGTCCAGAAGTATAAGGATCTGTGGGACTGGTCAGACAAACAGCAGCAAGTGTTTAATATCAGAAGTGACTGCTGTAATCAGGGAAGTCTAGGTTTATGTCATGAAGTGAAATACAATTTATAAAGGGACCACTCAGTTTTTAGCTGTTTTAAAAAGAATACTGCAAATTTGACTAGTAGGCACCAAAATAATTTTTAAACTGACTCTAAAATGATTTTATACATACAAGAGCGTAACATGGTCATACCTGCTTGTAAAAGAATGATCCAAACAGATCTCAGAGGCTAACCAAGTTAGGGCCTGGTTAGTACTTGACCCACATTGCCTATACTGTATAAATAGAGACCATTTACTTATTTGTACACCAGATACATTGAGAAGTAGGGCTGTTAGTCTAAAGACATGCCCCATCGACCGATTAATTGACTAAAACGGGGGCAGGCAAAAAGCTCTGAAGCTTAAATATCTTTTTTATCCAACCATTTATCGGATCCTAACTGCACTAAAAGACAAAAAATGCAAAGACGTTTAGGCAAAAACTAAAATTTGCACAGAAGATAGAGGAAGCCATGTACTACGGGAGATTAGACAAGCATTCAGTTCAAACTGCAGTCAACTAAACTGCTACTTCTCTTCTCTCTTTTTTTTTTTTTTTTTTTTTTGCCGTTTTAAATAAATTCAAAATAAGAGTTTGTCAACTAATGTAATTTTGGTCGACGAAGACTCCATTGATCGATTAATTGACTAAACAACTAAAGAAATGCAGCACTAGTGTGAAGAGAAGAAAAACAAAAAAGATAAAGTTGATTTAAGGCTCAATTTCTACATTTCCGTGTTTGCAGATTCACTCCTTATGAATGGTACAATCCACACCAGTGCAACCCTTCGTCCACTTTGATCCAGAACAACTTCACTTTATTAAACAGCTTCTGGTTTGGGGTCGGCGCTCTCATGAGACAAGGTACCGCACGCTCATCACACCTTTATTACTGTCACATTAGACTGAAAACCTGTGTGCTTGTTTTATTCGTAAAAATTACACTTTTTTTTTTGCATTATTGAATATTTTATTGAATGGCCATTAAATTCAGCCTTCTGGTGTCTTGTGTATTCTGTTCATTTCCTGGAGACATAACAGCCATTTTCCTTGTCACACATATTGATTTTGACTGGGCTAAAAATAGAAGTCATGTTTGTATTTCTCGAGAGTCAGATAAACCCAAAAATATTACGCCCACATGAGCCACAGAAACAGATCTGTTTGCTAATGTTATTGATCTAGTTTGTGCTCCAGTTGTTACACTTGTGTGGATCTTTAGATTAGTTAGTTGCCATTGCAACAGCGACATTAGTTTTTATGTTTAGACTATTATCCCAGTAGTGACACTTTTCACTTTCTTTTAGGAATTAATGAATTACCGTCCAAATTAATGAAACTATGTATTGGCTGAATATTGTAAAACTGTGGTTGCAGGTTCAGAGCTGATGCCCAAAGCTCTGTCCACTCGAATGTTGGTGGGATTTGGTGGTTCTTCACGCTGATCATTATATCTTCGTACACGGCAAATCTGGCTGCGTTCCTCACAGTGGAGAGAATGGATGCGCCCATAGACTCTGCAGACGACCTCGCCAAACAGACACGCATAGAGTACGGAGCAGTGCGGGACGGGTCCACTATGACATTCTTTAAGGTACTACTTTAAGGTACTATTGAGTAGTTTGAGGCAATACGTTCTGATGGTAGTTGAACTAGGAGACACACTGATAAAAGAGTAAGATTTGATGAATATTGTGATGGACAGAGAAACTTTTGTCTGCAGTGCAATGAAGCAAAAGATTAGCAAAGGATTTGGCAAATCTTCTGCAAAGACATAAAAGGAAACAAAACTGATATGGTCACACTTTGAACTCTTTAGAACAGTTAATAGTTACTGCATGTTTATCAAAGAAATGTTTAAAACAATTGCTGTAATTGGTATCGCCAGATCACAAAAGGGTGGTTTGTAGGAAAGTATTTGCCTGGAAAATCCAGACAGTGAATCTCTAATAACTCTGGCCTGACATTAATCTAACAAGTTTCAGTGGGTGTGATTGACAGATGAGGCCAATCAGGGAAAATATCATGCATTGGTATTATATCAAGGTGAGAGAAGTTTGATTTTGTTCTGTGAGACAGACAATATGCTTCTTTGTTGAGTTTTCTTTGTGCATCACACAAATACTGTAATTTGATTGCAGGGTACGTTGTTGATTTGATTCGAGTCATGGCAGGGGGAGTGGAGATCAGACCCAATCGTGGTAATGTATTGCAGAAGTGTGGATTTTAGAACGGCAAACAATGCATTGCTAAACATTCTAATCAGGTACTCAGCAGGGTCTGTGAGTATTAGTCACTACAATATCACTGTTAGCAACACTGTTAGCACTATCAGGTCATAGCTCGTCCCTAAAGGCAATGCAAATCTATCTTAGAATAGTCAGTGGGGCCAAGTGGAGCCATGAAGGGTTTTAAATTTTGTGTTGAAAAGATTATCAAAGGACACTAAATCAGGTGTAATCTTCTACAACATGCTAATAAAAAGTAATGTAATAATCTCTTCGCAAAAAAAAAAAAAAACATTTCAATGCAAAACAAAATTGGATTTGGCCCTTAGTGTTCTTAATGTAATACATTTTGTCATAAGTCTGCTACTTTTGGTTCAAAATCTCTCAGTCCCCTTCACCTTTTAAATCTTTTCCACAAAAGTACAGTTTTTTTTCTGCAGTAAATCTGAGGCATAAGTAGAGATAATAACAACTATAGTTAAACCGTAGTTGACAACACAACATTTTTAACTTTTAAACTGTCTGCTCCCTGTTGTATTTTCTATTATGGTCAGTTTCACTTTTTGCAAAACAAACAAACAACAACAAAAAAAATGTGAACAAAGATATAACAAGCAACAGAACAGTAACAAAGCGAAATGTCCAATAATTACAAAAATACTACTGCATTTTACCTGTCCTTACACCTAGAGAGTGAGCTGTAGTCTTCAGTGTTATTCTATTCTATTTCTAAACATATGAGATCACGCAATTAGGTGAATTCAAGAGCACATTTTAATCATAGCAAGTCAAATGTACGATTAATGTTTGTGTTAGCTCTAGAAGTTGTAAGCCAAGTGTTTTTGCCTCTCATCAAGTGTACACAGTCATTTAGCTGCATCAAAGAAAGCGTTGACAGAGCAGTAGAGTGGCAGGAAGTGCTTGTATCTGCTGGAGTGTGTTTTGCTTTGCACTGAAGCTGGGCCTATATTCACTCTGCTCCTGTATTATATAATGCATGAGTTCTGCGCTGTCCTCGGGCCGTCCTGTCACTTCCTTGCCCCTCTATATCCTCTCCTTTTCGCTCTCTGCTTTCCACACTAACTTCCTCTCAGCGCAGCGGGGGTGATCCATGCGCCCTTCTGATCCTCCCAGATTGCACTGAGTGATTACCGCTGCTACTGCCCAAAACGCTGTGTTTGTGTGTGTGTGGACGACTCAAACAAATTGAATCAGCTGGAGAAGATTTAGAGCACAGCTGTCCCACTTTATTCTGACTGTGCAAAAATAACAGTGACACTTAAACTCAACTACAGCCACTCCAGAGGTTCTGACAAATCCAGTGCCCCAGTGAACGCGAAAAGAAATCCTTTTTATAATGTTATGAATGAGTCGAAATTATTACAACACACATGATTGTGTTTATAATGCAATACAGTAGTTGTCAGAGGTGACAAAATAATGAAAAATGACTCTGGTTAAACTTGAAGTAGAGTTGATCCCTTTTATTTAAGTAAATGTGTAAAAGTACAAAAGTGTAAATTGACTTAAGAAAAAAGTAAAATCACTAAGTGTGTGTGTAGTGCAATGATGTAAGATGGGCTTTTTTGTGAGTTATAATTATTCAGACTTTATAAATGTTTGTAATAAAAAGACAATTGTTAGAGATCAGAAAAAATTGAGCATGTTGACTTGTTAGTTGGAACAAAATGTTGATAAATGGCAGCACAGCAGGTGTAAACTGGAAAGAATAAAACTGCTTGCATATTTAACAAGTCAATTTTTAAAATGTAGGAGTAGAATGTACAAATGATTCTTAAAACATGTTAGAAGTAAAAGTAAAAAGTCACCAGAAACTCAAGTAAAAAAAAACATACCAAAAAAAACGGCTAAAAAATAACCTCTGGCCTTGTATCCTTTTGACTAAATACTACATATTATAAACTTTTTTAATTTATTATAGCTAAGTCCGGTTCATATCACTTTTTTTTTTGCAAGATGAATGAATTTGTGTGTCCCTCTCTGACAAAGAATAAACTCACCAAAGCTAACTAATTAGTCCAACTTTTTGTCTTTTCGTGTTCTGAGCTGACAAGACCACTGCACGGCTTTGGGTCGAATCAAGTAGAATCTTTCATCTAAAGCAGCAGCTAAACTAAAGCTAATTGTTTCTTTGACAAACTTTGGAGATGTTATGCAAAATACATCAGATTTTTTTACTGTGCAGTCATGAAAATTCTTTGTTGTTTAAAAAAAAGTATCTTCACAAGTTTGTGTTAGATTTCTAAACTCTGCAGTGAATTTTGTTTGCTTTATTTTGGAATCTTTTTGGTACAACAAAACATAGTCACGATTGGCTAATCCTCCAGCTAATCCTGTCCCAGACCCTGGCTCTTGATCAGAGAATGGTCCCAATTTGATCCACTTCAGTTGTAGACTGAGTCGATGCAATGCAGTTTCCCAAATAAAAATGAAATACATTTAACACAGTGAAGTTAAAGTTGCTGAACTTACATGCCTTCTGCAGGTAGATGACTTTTATATTCAAGTTAATGGCTTTCATCTAATGCAAAAACAACACTTTTTGGCTTATCAAAATTTGAATGAGAAGCATGTGAACTGTTGTTTGCCATTGTACAATATCTAAGTGGGTGCAGAGGTTGATGAGGACTCAATCTGGTAGCTGGTGTCTGTTGTTTTTGCAATTTTTTGATGGGAGAAGAGAATTTTTAATTTTCAGATCGCAGCAAGCGACCAAGCCTGTGGAATCAGAGCAACAACAGAAAAAAACAAAACACTCCAGCTATGCAAAAATGTGTTAATAAAATGCAAAACTAGTTAAACGTGTGATGCTGCTGAATAAGCACTAGAGACACGTGGACAATTTTAAAGTTTAAATATGGTGGTGGGGGGGTTCCGTGTGTATGTTTTTGTTGCACTGAAAGTTTTAAATTGTGTCTCCTTACAATGAGTGGGCTTGCATCTCTCAAACAAATTTTTCATATTGTGTTCTCGTAGATATTTTTTCATTAACAGAACAATATTTCAAAATAAAAGCTAATTTCCAGAAAGTTACACTGGTACGTGTAAAAAAACAAACAAAACTTAAATAATTAATAAGTGCTTAATATTAAAAACTTGCAAGCGTCTTTTCAAACAAAGTCACTATTAAAAATTGGATTTGCAAACTCTGCTAATTAGGCAGAACAAAGATGTTAAGCTTAAACACAACAATGAAAACTATTGTCATTTGTTGCCATATATTTTTTTTTATTTTGGTAACACTTTAGAAAACCTACAGAATAATTAGGCTTAATAAATCATTAATAACACCTTGATAAAGACTTAAGTCAATATGAACAAATGATTGATTAATAGATGAAAAAGCTTATTACAGTAATGCTTAGTAACTACTTAATTACTCCGAATCTGCCCCCTAACCCTAAATTCTAACCTTAGCTCCTTAGTTAAGTAGTTACTAAGCATTATTAAACTTTTTCATTCATTAATTCACCATTAGTTCATGAATAATTAAGGCTTTATTTATGCTTTATTTATGCTTTATTCATGGTTTACTAAGACTAATTAAGGTGTAGTTAATATAAAGTGGTATCTTTATTTTTACTCCCTCTGTGTCTTTCTTGTTTCAACAGAAATCCAAAATCTCCACATACGAGAAGATGTGGGCGTTCATGAGCAGCAGGAAGAACACGGCTTTGGTGAAGAACAATAAAGAAGGCATCACTCGTGTTCTCACCACAGACTACGCCATGTTGATGGAGTCCACCAGCATCGAGTACATCAGCCAGAGAAACTGTAACCTGACGCAGATCGGAGGACTCATCGACTCTAAGGGCTACGGAGTGGGCACCCGATAGGTAAGAGGATTACCACAGCAGCCCAAGGCATAGCTCCTGGATTATGCATTGGTAATAATATGTACGTACTGAGAGGTTTAAGTAACATGGCAGATGACAACAACATCTTTTTATAGATGGTTCAAGCGAGACACAAGAACAAAACACAGAATTCATCAATATTTAATGACAGCAAAAACATTCCGTTTCAAATATTGTTAAATTTTGAATAACTTGAATATTCAGAAAACCCAATTTACAGATCTATTATTTATGTGTCACCCAGGCTTGACTTTTGCCTTTGGCTTTTTCTTGTTATGTTTGTTGTAGCAAAATAACAAAATGCACAACATCTGATGAGCAAAAACAGCTGGTGACAATTAAAGTTGATTTTTTAGAATTAGAATAGACAGATTAGAAATAATTTTAGCGTTACTTTTTAACATTTCTTTCTGTTTTATTTTCACATGGTTTTATGAAGTTGTAGTATTATTTTTTGTGGGCATATTTCCTTTGTCAAACTTTTTTTTTTTTTTTTTTTTAGTTTAGTTTTTTTTGTTTGTTTGTTTTTTAGTTGTTCTTTGCCAAAAGAGAGGGTCTAAGGACAGGGGATGCTCTGGGACAATCATCCATTGGCTATTTGCTGTTGGACAATCTGCATGTATTTCCTAATAATGACTGCTTCAGATTTTCCAATGCTTCTGTTGGTATTAACCAAATGTTTCCTTGTTTGATTTTCTGACCATTTTGTTTGCTAAATCAACAATCATGTGAAGTCCTCTGAGATAACTGCTGTTGTGGTTTTGGGCTATACAAATAAATTGCATTGAATTTAACAATCAGAAATAAATCAGATTGCAGATTATTAAATGTTTGCATGACTTGAACTCTAGAATTCCATAATAAACACATTTATTGTTTTCTTTTTGGTCACTGACACAGACAGCGTGGCCACAGCCTTCATTTCTCTCCATTTAAAAATATAAAAAAAACAACTAATTTATGAATGTTTTCCATCTTGATATGATTTTTTTTGAGCCTGTAATGTTAGCTCATTATAACATTAATTTCTAAGACATAAAGTTTGTCCAAACATGTTGCTTTAAAACTTAATCCGTATCGCTGCTTTTGGCCACCTGTTTGAGCAAATGGTCTTAATTTATGTAGAGAAATAAACTAATGACTTTATGAGACACTTCTGAGTCATTTATAACAGCTGCGAGGTGCTGGAAACTGACCTTGATTAAAGCTTTAAATGTTAGTTATACTTATGCAGAAAATGTGCAGAATAACACCAGATGTTCACGTTATAAAATGATATAGAAAGCAGTAGTTTGTTTGACATCTTCTTCCAAAGTATGTCTTTAAAGATCACACAGACTTGACCTTTATGCTCAGGTGTGATCCTGAGGGAAAATGTGAAACGATGCCCGATAAAGCCTATATTTAGTCTTATACAGTATTTCAGTTTCGATGAAAAGTGCTTTATAGATGCAACCTTTAACCGCCTATTTTCCAAAACACAGCCCAAAGTGTTTGCTTGAGTTATACCTCACTATGTTCTCTTGGAACAAATCTATATTGTCGTGAACTGCAGGGAAAATCTAAAATTAATCAAAAATCAAATCAATTTATTTTTGTACAGCCCAAAATCACAACAACAGTCACCTCTGAGGATGTCTTAGTTTAAAAAACAAGAAAAGTACCATTCACACATAAGTTGTATTTTGGGTTCAGGCAGTGGCTTACAATTGTTACCCATAATAACCACAAAAAAGGCATTGTAGAAAATTATACCCTTTCCGAAAAAGAAAATCATTACACAATTAACAATGCAATTAGGAACATGATGAAAATGCATGAAGGAGTTTTATTCATGCAATTTGCTCCTCAGCCATTTAATTATTGCCACAGCGACTTATTTTTTATTTTAGTTTCTTGAATATCTCTTTGGCAAGTTGAGAATATTGTAGTCATTTCATTTTGTCATATTCATTTTTTATTTTGTCATACAAAATCTGGAGATGTGGCCAGGCCCTGCAATGTGGTCATAAGGATTTTCTTACTGGACGATTCTGTCACGATTTTGTCACGATTTGATTCTTGTCTCAAAACATTGGTCACGATTCTGATATGTTTTCAATTTTGTTAAGCCTCACTAGAACAAACCAATTTTTTGTGTGAATTAAAATTCACACACACAAAAAAAAATAATTCATTAATATTGTTGTTTTAGTGTAGTTTTTAGGGAAGTTTATTAAGATTCTCAAAAGGTTCATATTTCAGCCCTTCTTGGGTCACACAAAAAAGGATAAAATTACAAAATTCACCAAGATAAGAATATAATGACAGTAAGCCTGCTGTTTATTTTCTTTTACATTAAATTACAGTAGAAATTGTTTCCTAACCACACAAGAATTACAAAATAGAGCTATGGAGAGACACAACCCAACACTAGAACTGAACTGAAACACCACCTTCGAATGATTCCATAGTATTTAGTAGGTAAACTTCTGCCTAAACCCTTTCGCTCTGTAGAATACTGCTTTTTAATTAATAATCATGTTTACTATATTGTTTACTTTTGACAATGGCTGCTGACCAAAAATAAAAATAATTAATAATTTTCGGGGTTGTCCCGACCCTAAAATCCACTGTTTATAATAACCTTATATGTTGTTCTTGTTTAGGTTCCCATATCGCGACAAAGTGACCATTGCCATCCTCCAGCTGCAGGAGGAGGGGAAGCTGCACATGATGAAGGAGAAGTGGTGGAGAGGAAACGGCTGTCCTGAGGAGGACAACAAAGAGGCCAATGCTTTGGGTGTGGAGAACATTGGGGGCATTTTCATCGTGTTGGCGGCTGGTCTGGTTCTGTCTGTGTTTGTGGCCATCGGAGAGTTCATCTACAAGGCCCGCAGAAACGCAGACATAGAGGAGGTCAGTCAGAGGACCAAGGTCTATTCAAGTAGAAATGAGAAATAAATAGTGCTTTTATACTAATACATTCACTGCCGTTCTAAACTATATAGTAGTATTTTTAAATAATCATTACTGAAACACAATCAGTTTAGTCTGAAAATGTCGAGGATGTTTTATAACAAGTTCGATGTCTATTTTATTACCTATAATATGTTTCACTTGCCTGGACAAAGTAGCTACACTTTTGAAAAGAAACCATTATATGTAATGGCTCGCTAAGAGTATGTGTATGTTGTTTATTTCTGTTTTGTCCCTTCTCTTTTTGTTCATTTCATTATTTATTTATTTTGTATATGTTTTCCTTCCCTCCACATTCTTCTTCTTGCATGCTGCGTCAGGCGTTTTGTTTCTTTTACGGGGTACAGTCACGTCAGTTCCAGCGGCGCGGCTCCACGTCCTCCTCGGGCACGTCTCTGTCCACTGATCTGGAGAGCGGGCGGTTGTGGGAGACGACACTGACTAACTCTATAACATTTTAAAACAAGCACAACTCTAGGTTTGTGGGAAAAATGTTTTGACCCAACTTCCCTGTGTGACCTTACTGAAATCTCACCTTTTGTTTTGTGCACTTTGCTGCCCTCAACTGTGCAAACCCTACTATTGTCTATGACCCTACTATTTCTAAACTACTCTCACCTCTAAAACAAGGTTCCCAAACTTTTCAGACCAAGATTCCCAAAATAATCATTCTTTACATTACCTAAATTTGCTCAAGCTTAGTGTAGTGTTTTGAGTTTGAAAAACAGGTTCAATCATCTCGCGACACCCAGAGTTTGCTTTACGACCCCCAGGGTGGTACTGACCTCCACTCTGGGAATCACCAAAGCTTCTGAAACAACTACTACTCTTTTTGCTGATACAAGGTCTCTGTCAGACATTAAGATAGTTGAAAATTCCTTAAAAAGTTGCATAAAAAACTATAAATTCAATTCTCACTGGACTGTATTAAACAACAGCTTGACACTAAAACAGCATTTCCAGATTGACAGTTTTCAGCCCAAAGTCCACATAAAACCAGCAGAACTTTTGAAAAAAAAACAGCCCAATTGAAAACTCTCAAAAAGTATTGAATTGTTGCAGAGGCAAAATCAGAAACAGAGCCTGCACAAAACCAGATTAACAAATACACAATAACCGGCCCCATAACTTCAGCAGCTCTGAGAAAAACTGAAATAAGCTTTCCCGTTTGACATTTTCAGTAAGCACGCAGCGTGGGGCTGTCAGTGTTTATATTTTCATCCAATCAGAGGTCAGTTAAACATTGTGACTCACAACAAGCACAATGAGTGTCACTGTTATAAGCTAAAGTCATTTAGTACACAGTATACATTCATTTTATTCAAAAAGCAATGAGTAATACACAGATAATTATGAAGAATACAATTTATTTTGTATTTTCAAATCTCGACTGGACATCTTAAACTAGCCCAAACTATACGCACCCAGCCAACACTATTTTTGCTGCTTGGAGCCAATAAATGGAGTAAAAGTTAGGTAGAAAAACCACTCAATCTGACAACACTGCACAAAAACGTTAACTAAACAACTATGTTTATTCTTATTTATTATAAGTGTTTTGGTTTTTTTTTTTTTTGTAACGTTAATTGCTTGAACAAAATGATCTAAATAAAAGATTGCATTCAAACACAATTTATCCTTATAATTAAAGAGACTATAATACTGTATATTAGGGTCATTAATAGAAAAATTGAGAGAAAGATATTATATCTAATCAAATAGTCAATTATTTGGTGGTGGATTTTGAATCGAAAGACTGAACACCAATCCTTTGTAAGTAAAAATGAGTGGGTTGGAAAAAAGTCATCCTTTCTAATAAATGGACATATTAAAAGTTTCTGTTTTGTTTATGTCCATGAATGGCATTTTTCTTTTGTTTTTGAAACTCAAGATGGATCAATATTAGAAAAAGAAAAATTGTGATTATATTTTTTCCCAGATCGCCCAGCCCTACCATATATATGTGTTCTTTTAATGCCCATTGGATCGATTTCAACCTGCTGGTAGTTTTGATTGTAATGATCTAGTAAACGTCTTGCTTAAACATTAAATTTGATTTGCTGAAACTTGCATAAACCAAGTTAAACATGGACCAGTGACTATTTAATAACATTGCATATTGCATTAAACAGAACTACTTTTACTAATTAGATTATGCTATGTAAAACTTAGCATCTAATTACACTGCTACTTCAATGACTACATAAATTCTGCTTGGTCTGCTTTTATAAAATTTGAAAAATGCTAATACAAACCCTTGCTGAGATAAATTTGCCTTATTTAAGCGTCTGCATTTTTAGCAAGTTAGCATCCAATACCTGGCACAAATTACGCTTAATTAACTGTTGTGTGGAGACACTCTTGAAACGCCTGCAGGGAAATCAAATGATAGGAAGTTTGTTGAGCGTGTTTTGCAGCTCATTAGTTGCTTTGGTACAGAGACTTCTGAGGCTGAAATTTGGATAAGAGTGATGGGGAAACGTCTCGGGTGAAGGTCCCTTGGCACACAGCCACAATTTTGAGAAGTTAAAATCTGAAACAAAGCGGTGGTCACAAACAGTGCAAAGTCAAATACAAGAATAAAAAAGCAGGTGCTCATGTGGGTTGATTTGTTTGTAATGATCATTTTTTTTATTAACTGCTTAGCTCAGGAAAGAAGGGTGGCTAAGGAAGATAGTTGTAGTAATTGTCACCAATCGAACAAATAAATAATTTATGGAA
This sequence comes from Mugilogobius chulae, assembly GCA_038363315.1. Classification (NCBI taxonomy): domain Eukaryota; kingdom Metazoa; phylum Chordata; class Actinopteri; order Gobiiformes; family Gobiidae; genus Mugilogobius; species Mugilogobius chulae. The sequence continues at coordinate 29,093,196 of CM076399.1, read as the reverse complement.
GGGTTCATCAAAATTTAATCAAATTCGGTAACTTCTAATTGGGAAAGGCGTCTTAATCGAGAAGTTTGCAGCCAATCTTCAGAGATCAGACGCTGACAATTTAATCAGTTTGTTGGAAACTGTAATGATTTTCTTTTATTTATGCTCAAGAAATTACATTTAAAGCTGTGTTTTTGTTAAGATTAAAGAGTACAATTAAAAGAATGATATGAAGGGAAAAAAATAATGTAACTAGTTTTATCATGATTTCTAAAATAGCCTAATATATGGCAGTTCCATCTCCATCTCATGAATAACTTTAATTCTGTGTAAATGGTTAGAATTAGGATTAACCATGTCCTTTTCTTTTAAGTATTTACTATATTAGTACCATGATGCTATTACATTTCATTACCACACTATCTATTTTATAACTATATTACTGTAATTGCAATACATGGTAATATCAGCAACAATAAAGGGGATAACCTGACATTTTTTATTTTGAAAAATGAGAAGAACATCTGATAAAATTGTAATGATTGTAATATATAATTGTGCTTCACGCTTTTTCGTCAAATGTTTGTCCCTGGAGCCTTTGTTTTGCAGGAAAAACAAAAAAATTGAACCTCAAAGTTGTTTTTTGTTGTCATAGCAACTGTATAGACCTGGGCTATTCAACCAGGGGACCCAAATCAGGCCCTCCAACCAGTTAAATCCGGCCTAGCCCCACCTTCCAAACTTTGAAAAATACATCTCTTCTTTAATATACTACCGCTACTTTAAACTTGATTTGTGCCTGGCTTAGTCCTAATTCTGCTTTAGACCTGGTTCATTTCTGGGTTAGTCTTTAGATCCGGTTACTGCCTAGTCTTTACCCATTTAGTTTTGAATCATAAATTATTTTTTTATATTGTATTTTTCCACACACACAAACACATTTTAATTTTTTGTGTGATCCCAAATGTGTTAAAAATTGTGTCCTGGCTTGCACCTCCAGCCAAAAAGCCAAGGTCTGCGGGAAAATGTGACCTTTGGAAAAATAAAGTTGAATTGCACTGGTGTAGAGCTTAATTAGCCAGATTGTGAAAGACACTTGAAGGTTTAGGATATTTAAAAAACACAACAAAAAATATCCTCATAAAACAAACTAAAGACATTGATAAAATTAATGAGTTACACTGTGCCTTATTCCAAAGGCTGTATCAGGGAGAAATGTGAGAGAAATCTGAATGCTGCTGTTGTTTATCTACCAGTTTTCTGCTATTACTTACTTGATTGTTTCTTTTTACCAACACAAAGACAATATTCAGTGAAATTGTGGTTGTTAAAGTTGTTGAAGTTTGTTATTAAACTATCTGCTTAGTTCTATTTTAATTGTGCTTTGAGCTGGATAACATTTTCTTTCGTTCCATTGACTCTCCTTGATTTTTGCCACCAGGTGCTGAAATTTAGAATGCTGTAATGTCAACAGCTTGGGCTCTGAATGGTAATATAGAGAATTATGATTTCTTGGTTTCCCTGGCTTTTCTTCTCAAGTCTTTCTAATGCTGCCTCTAAGTCTCGCAGCTCATCGTGGGAAACCCTGCAGGACGCCACTTTACCTCCCGACACGCTTAGAGCCAGACTTAGACAAGAAAAACCCTTCCAAAGACACTGAAAAACCCTCTGATTTCTCTGTGTGGAGAATGATAATGTGCCAACTAAAATTACTAAGCACTGCCTCGAGGAAAGGACAGAGTAAATAGCAAATAAACAGTATACGGGAAGATTAATGAGTTCGGTAAAATTCACTATTCTACAATATAATACCAGCCGGAGGCACACATCATCTTGGTTATAATTACCATTTTATAAATTCTTATCTGGCTCCAAGGGCTTCTTTTCTGTGTTTAATTGGATTTCACGATGAGACAACTGTTCACATCACTGGTACATACATTGAAATAGTGCTTTGTTGACAGAATTGTTTTCCGGCTGAGTCACAGTGCTGCGAGCGGTCCACACATAGTCACTGTTATGTGGATTAAAAGTCAATGCCTTCAGCTGAGGTTTGAACAGAAATTTGTTGTTGCGTTTTTGATGAGATGTCAGGGCGCAGTAATAGAATTAGGTGGGAGATGCGTCCGAAAGTGTAATGCATGTCAACTACTTGAAATCAGTTTATTATCTTGATAAAGACCTATTTGTTTTCATGTATTTAGTTTCATTGGAAGACCAGTTTGTTGGTCATTGTAAAACACTATAATTGTAATCTAAAATAGAAACAAGACAATTGACTTTCTGTTAATTATTACTATTTTTTTCCCTGAAAAGTAACGTAATGATTTCAACCATACATGTTTTTCTCAATGTCTGAATTGTTGATTTGTTGAGTAATCGCAAATTAATCTTTCTCATGAGTTTTGCTGGGCTACTTTGTTTTTACAAAAAGTTGAAATTTTTACTCCAACAAAATGTGTGTATATTTTTTTTCTTCTTAATTTGACCCTCCTTTCGTGTCCTTTTTTATTTTCCCTCTTAAAGTTGCACTGTGTAGCTTTTTGACCAAAATATAGACAGGTTTTTGTAATTTAGATGTTAATGATGCTTTAAATAAATAATACAAATCAGCATCTTTACTTTGTGTGAGCTTCCATGGCAACAAAATTAAGTTTTATTTCACCAAGGGTAGGGCTTCCTCTTGTATTTTTACTTAGAAAAGCGCTTCTTTTCGCTGTATTTTCTCACATTATGGCTTAAAACCTGCTTATCCCATTCAGAATGTACCAAACTATGATTACCGGTAGTTTCTTTCTATTTCCATAGAATTGTGTAGTTGACTTTTCATCTTCAGAAAGTTACACAGTGCACTTTTAATATAATACATAAGTAGTGGTTCAACTGTGATTATTTAAGTACCGTAATATGATTCTTTGTTATTTTTCAGTGCATGTCAGTGAGCGCTCTGATGGACGAGCTGGGCCTCTCTCTCCAGTGTTACAAAGGCACCAGACGGAGGTCCCGAGCCCACAGTATCCCACGCTCCACCTGTATGTTCTGCCAACCCCAGTGCAGCACCTCCAGAGAGGAAACCACCCGGGACTCTAGCATTTGACCTCTGAACTCTGACCCTACAGGAGGAGGAATTATTCGGCACTTTTATCCTTGTCATTGTGTGTTAGTCCATCACATCTACAGTAGATTATTGTAGTCCTGTCGATCAGCTATGAAGGTAGTCATAAATTTAGTAAACAGTAATTTTAGTATCTGCCTTTCCCACAGAAAACTCTTCTCAACACTGCCATTGTGTAAATGAAAAACATGGATTTTCAATAAAACATTTTTGCATTTTTCTAAATACGTTACCATTTTTCTTACTTGTCATCATACTTCTTGGAGAACATTTTTAACAGTGCAGACCTCTTAAAAAGACACACATAAGTAAACCGTAGGGCTCGGCAATCTATCTCATATATTGTGATTTTCATATAGAAAATTGTTTAGAATACTAGGATATATTTGCGGAGGCAGATTTTTCTCTCATTTGTGAGTGAGGCAGACAGAGATTGTAGCTAATTTCTACGATTTTTGTCTGATTACGTTAACGCCTTGATCAAGAGTGACCTAAACACAGAGGCTCTGCAGAGACTAAAAACACAAATAATGAATAAATATTAAGTGGAAAGTGAAAACAAAACTTACAGTAAAGTAAATAGCCTGAAGCACATTATTATAGCATATAGGTTTATTGTCTGATATGTTTACGCTAATGTTGTCAAAACATTTAGGTCAGTTTGCTCTTCTATGCATCATACACATGTAATGCGGTTCTGAATTGTTAACTAAACATGATTTTTGAAAGTCCTCCACTGACCTCTACACAAAAAAATGTGTCTTGGTGCTGAACTTAAGTTAGAAGAATATTTGCATAACTGTAAAAATGACAAGCGAAGTAGTAATTTTAGTAATTTAGATAACTGCTCTCTCCCTCATATTCAACCAATTTTAGCCCTGAAGCATAAGGTTTTAAAAAAGGACTAATGCCACCTCTTTGCCTCTGCAGCAGCTCCAATAATCTCTGCAGTTCATCGGACTCTTGGCTTTTTTTTTTTTTTTTTTTTTTTACCTCCATCCCCGCTGCAGACCTCTTCATCAGAGCAGGCAGAAGTTTGACAAGGCTAATCCATCTTCTCTGTCTTCATCTACACTGAGTTTCTGGCTATTGTGTCAATGAGGTGAAAGCCAATTACAACGCATTTAAATGTCAAGCGCCAATTCCATTTAGGCAATTTTCTTCTAATAGAGAGCAAAACACTACCATAGCAAATATTGAAAGTGCATTAGGTAACTTTTCTAGCAAGTTCATAAACTGTTGTTGTGTCCATGGGAAATGGTTTAATTCGACAAGCTTGTGACAAATGCAAATTCACAGTGCATGATCACACCAATTGTAGTGTCTTCCTCAGCTCATATCTTGCATTAAGTAGTTTAAAAAGCTGCACATATTTTCATTTTGACAACTATTACATGTCGACCCTTGTGCCACAGTGGTCAGAGTGTTTTGAGCTGTCATAATAAATTAATAGCACTTCTTCAGACTAAAAAAACACCACTCCTGACATCATAAAAGCATGAACACAATAAATGCAGTGTTGAGTTGTGCCATTACTGCTCTGGTCAAGTCTGTAGTTTGTGTTTGTGTCCGGAGAGAATTGGTGCAAGCTTTTCTTAATCTCTTCATGTAATGAGTTTTCTCTTTTTTGTATTCAGATTAATTCTGGGATTGGGCTCAGTTCGATGTAATAGCGTTTGGTTGTCTCTAATCTCCTAACCCCATAATTCTTAATCAAAACCAAGGCAGTATTTTTATAGCTTGATCTAATCCATCATGAATGAGGTCGTGGATTACACATACTGCCCTTGAAACGCTGCTGCCCTGAGCTCAGATAAAGTCCTCTGTAATAACCTTAAGACCTCACCTGGACGCTGGCCAGAGCTGTTTTAGCCCCATAACCTTGAGAAAGTTTGTCCACTGACCTGGCAACGCAACCTCAACACGGGGGTGAAGGACAGGAGCTGTACAAAGTGAAATCTGTAGTTATTTTCTTAGGTATATCATAATTAACTATCTAATATATGTAATGTATATGTTTTTAGTAACAAAAGTATATAACAAATTTCATAAAAACAGAACCTTTCAACAGTCTTTTGGTTGTGGGGAAAAATTGATCAGTTATGGTAAAATTTATTTAGCGTTTTCTGTGAAACTAGCTATATTTTTTTTACCAGACAATATTATCTCTATGTGGTGCATGTTTCGTGTTGCTTTCCTCGGTACTACGCTACATTATTAATGCTCCTGACTTAGGCTTAAAGATTCTGATTCAGTGGATTTTTAATAATTAATTAAAAAAAAAACAACCTAGAAAAATATTGACAATTTCATTAATATAATGTTTTCCATATTAATAGATTGCCAGCCTATAGATAATATGAGGAGAAAATTATCCAATTGGAAAAATTTTATTTCATTTTGTGGGTAATAAAAACACCTAATTATCTAAATCACTGCTTTGTTGTTTAAATTAACTTAAAGGCCAGCTCAATAAAAAAACAAAACAACCACACAACACAATACTTCAGCAGCACATCTCTGTTTTCCCTGATTTTCTGCTTCTCTGAATCTTAAATGTCACAGAAATCAGCCCAAAGCTGTCAAGCGTAATTGACATTTTGGAGGCTCTTGGCTGTACAGTGGAGAACACACAACATGTTCACCTGTGCGCGAGCTCCATCCATCACAGCGACAGTCTGACGCACGTCACGTCACCGCTGTGTCAATGAAGATTGACTTTGTTTGGACTTTTCTTTTTACTCGTAAAGCAGCGAAGAAATGCTACCCTCTGCTGGAGACAGGCTGATTTGGCGCTCCCAAGATTCAACACAACTAATCCAGGTAAGAAATGGGTTTGTGACGCTAATGTTTTGTAAAACTCATGAAGTTATTACACCAATATCCACTTTTAACTGTTTGAATGTTCACACGGAACCTAATCTTTTGTGCTTATTACGTTAAGGCCTATACACACAAATAGCTATGTCAGTTAGCATCCTCAACATGTTGACTTATTACATTTCACACATTATTTTTGCTTCCAGTTGATCCCAACAACGTGTTCCTGGAGGTGAAACGTAGTTAGACGAGTAGTTACAGTAATTCCTTAGAACACATTAGTTTTATGCCATAATGTGAAAAGATAAACAGTAAAACCTAAAACAACTTTTCTATGGAAATATACAGAAAGAGACACTTTATCCTAAATAAAGATAAATAAATATTATCTACCTATATTATAATTTTACTGCCACAAAGACATCTAAATAGATGATTCTTCTGAATTACTAAACAAGGCAAATTTAGACATTCTTTCTAAACATTTTAATGAACAATCTGTGTGTGATAAAAACAAGAGACGACATAGGCAATATAAATAAAAAATACATCACTCAAGTAAACCAATGTGTGAGACAAATTTCAGGGGGTATTCTATGCAAAAAAAGGTTTGGAACAACAAGGTGCACTGTGTAACTTTATGGACAAAAAAAAAGACTTGAATAAAAGCATGTTTTTGCCGTTTAGATGTCTTTGTTACAACAAGTAAATAATAAAAATCTGCTGGAGGAGGGCTTTATTTCCATGTAAAAGCGGTTCCTAGAGAAGATTTTTTTCATATTATGGCATAAAGTGTATTTATTCCTATTTAGAAAGTTCCAAAGTATGGTTTTAACTTTCTAATTCAATTGAAGTGTGTAGATGACTTTTCCCAGAAAGTTACACAGCGCACATTCAAGTCTATTTTTGGTCAAAAAGTTACACTATGTTCCAATCAACCAAATATACCAACTTCCCTTAGTAACATATTGTATATTTGTAGACAAGATATCAAAACAACTTCTACATTAATCCGTCTGCTGCTCCAAGTATAATTATGAATCTTTACTACTGAACTAAAATAATAATAATGATACAGATAATAATTATAGTAAGTATCATCTGTGCAATTGTGTTTAAAGTTCCAATAAAGCTTCATTTTTGTGTAGTGAGCTGAGGCGACATGAATAATGGCCTGACTTGTCCCAGACACAATGCACACACTGCCTCACTGCACAACTATTGGCCAGCACAGCCTCCTGGTGGTATGAGCGTGTCCATCAAATCCACGCTGAAGCTATGGGCATTTTTGTGGGCTTTAGTCATGCCATCTGACACTTTTAATTGGGCTGGGGGCTGGCCAAAGGGGTACAGAGCAGCGTGCCGTTCCACCTCTCTCTCACTATACCTCATGCTTCACGCACAGAGTCTCGATAACATGACAAGTCAACACTGGATGCCTTGAATCAAAACAATTAAAACGCTCTGTGTCTTAATTCTTTGTAGGTCTGTATTTTGCAGGAGTTTTTTTAGCAGAGGACAAGTTGTTTGTTTGCGCATTTCTGGGTCGTGTCTGTTTATTGTCAGGTAAGTGTGAATTGTTAGTGATTGAGAAACTTTACTTTATCCTGTTTTAAACTACTATTACTACTACTTTGTTCATTTGACATAAGCTAAATTAATTTGTTAGGAGAAGCCCTCAAAAAAGCTAGTTTGTACTTTTCTATTTTTGTCTTACTTTAAATACAATTGTATACTACAAAAACAATTTCTAGATGAGCTAAAATGTCTTAAAATTAGAATATTTATCATTTTCTCTAGCTGTGATGTATTTACTGGATGAAGTTAGATTATTTCTAATATGTCAAAATATTTTTGTCTTGTTTCAATTGTTTTGTGCTTATTTTAGGCCAAGACATTAGCAAACAATCAAAAATGTCTGGAAACAAGTGAAACATACGGCATCAGTTAAGCAATGAATTCTTATTTTGTCAAAACTACTGTGTTCTAATCTTTTTAGCCAAGACTTTTGCAGTGTAGTTAACATTTCAAAGTAACTTTTTTTGTCGTAAATTGTGTTAAAGTGATAATGAACACAGACATGTTCTTGAAATAAACCTTAACTCTTGATAAAGGTCTAGTCATGTTTTGAGAGCAGCTTAAAATAAGAAATTGGCCTGATATAAAAAGATTGTACCTTCTCTGGTCCAAAGCTTCACTGTCAAAGCCTCCTAATTATTTAATCCCAGTGCTGCAGCTACTCTAAATGCGCCGTGTGACCGATGTCTGTGTGTTTGTGCAATCGTGTGGTCTCATGAAGCCCAAACTTTAGCAGCTGTGCTTTAATCATGTGATTTATGAAAGGATAGACACATTCTCAGTCGAGCTGCACCTGGGCCAAACCGTGCATTTTGTCTTTAACTTTTGGAAAATAACTTTAAATTAGGCTATTAAAAAAAAAAACAACTTTTACTATACTGTAACTAGTTCAAATCTTTTAACTTGTTTTAGTATAGTGCTGTCTAAAATGTGTCAACAGTAGGGATGCAATGACAATTATCAGTGTAGGAACTGAAATTACTTTTCTCCTTGAACCACAGGTAATAACAATAACTAATAGATCAAAGTGTACTCTGACAAGTCATAATTGACCAAAACATTTCAAACATGTAAGTATTATGGTTAGACTCTAAACACATAAAAAAGTTTTAAAGGAAGACGTCTGTAAACAAAATATAAATAAAAGAAATAATAATAATAAATAAATAAATGGGTAGGTGTATGAATGTAATTAAACTATTTACAATTTACATATGTACAATGTGAAGGTCAAGAAACTGTGTACATTTAGATCAGTTTCTCTAAACTGTGACATCGGCCTGCTTGGGAACTATAGGTGGAAATGAGCATTTCTAGCTATACTCTGGTTTTAGCATCTTTCTCTTGGTAAAAGTTTATTGTGCATTGTCTCTGTTCAAATAAAATCATACCATATCATACCAATGATACATATTATTTGTAAATAGGCTCCAACTACAAGCCTTCAGTTACCATATTTCAACTTTTATTTTGATGAAAATGCATTCCAAAGGTCAGATCCAGCAAAGTTTCATGGACTCTTGTCAGCAGCATTAGAAATTAGAAAATCTACCTGAAAAGATCATTTTGTTTGAAACAAGATTCTTACTTACACTAAGCTTCTTAAATCAAAATACATATCCTGAATGTATGTTCAATATACAAATATAATACTGTGGATAAAAAGAAAACTGATCAAACTAGAAAACGATTTGTCTGTTTCCTACAGAAATAAATGATCACCTCAACCAGAAGAGTGTCTCCAGATAAATCTGAAGTTAGAATCGCCTTCAGCCTCAGTGAAACAACAGGTACTTCATTTATTTCAACTATGTGCATTTTTTGCTACGATGCTTCGTCTGTCATCAGTTTATTTTCAATTTGAAAGTACCAGATTACTCCCCTTTTTTCCATTTTATCCCTGAGGAACTACCGTAATCTATTTCTAATAATGACTTTCAACACCTTTTACAGAGCCACTTCTGGATAAATGAAAGAACTTGTTTTAAGTCAAAATACAAAACTCTGATCATGTCACTGTTGCTGTTAGCCTAGCCTTAACATATCTTTTGGTAACATAAGCCACTGGCAAAACTAAAACTTTAGACTCAGAAAATGATTTTGTAAATTTCACCTGAAAAACAACACATTTTCTCTGTTTTGATTGGTCAGATATTCTTGTCGTTACATTGTTATTTCACAATCTTGTGGCTTAAGTGCACTTTGTTTTCAGTGTACTATACTTTAATTTGATATGTGGCTTTACAGAGCCATTAAACATGTGGTGGTGCTGACAGTTCAACTCAAGGAAACAGTGGTGGACTCTACTCTCACTGAGCGCGATGAATGCATGGAGCACATACTGGACATAGTTCCCACCAAACAGAGCCAGCACAAGCGGGCCCGCCTCTCACACCCTATCACTTTAACTGCGTTCATTCTTCTTCACTGCCGTCCAAACAGGTGCTCCCTCTATTTCTGTTGGACCATAGCATATTAAAAAAAGGGCATACATGCACGCTCCTCCAGCTGTATACCAAGAATTACACATGAAGGAGTGTGAACTGATATTTGACTTTACCTAAAGCATGTATACCTGCTTCACCTGAGTGACCCTGGCCTTCTCTCTCTTTCTTCATAAGTACAGTAAAGGTGTGTGGCTCTGTCTGTCAGGATGTTTTACTGCTTGGGCCAGCTCCTGGGGCAGCAGCTGCAGATGCAACAGCAGAGTCAGGTTTCCTCTATACTGACACTGTCCTGTCGACTGATTCATGCTCAGCTTTAGCACAGGGCCCTATATTTATGAGCAGTTAACACTTCATTCTGACCCGTCCACCACTCAGACCTTGGGATTTCTCTCAGGATGTAAAAGGCAGAAAACCAAATGGAATCTTCTAACCACATTTCTTGCATTTCAGCATCATCCAGTTGATGCTGGATGTTACTAAAAATACATTTAAATATACATATAGTTTATTTGTCACATACTGATTTAAAATAATTCTACATACTGCAGTGTGATTGTCCAAGGCTCAAGACAAACTACCATGTCACTAGTCAAGCAAGCAAATAAATGCAGTTGTTTGAAAAAACAAAACAAAAAACAAACAAACAAACAAACAAACAAACAAAAAACACTAAAGTAATGATGACAAGTATTTACCTCCTGGAAGATCCCAATGCCCACTTTTCAAGCCCATGCTTAGATATTGTATTCACATAATTACTCTTCATGTTACTGAACCATATTTTAACAAAATAACCTTAATCCACCTCCCACTGAACTCAGATATGGTCTATATTTTGCACTCCAGTCTTGTGGACAGTCCTGCCCTGTTGGAGGATGATCCGTCAGCCCTTGGTGACTTCATGCCAGACATACTGCACCCCCCGCGGTCACTGTCCCGAGCTGAGCATGAGAACTGTATTTATCCTCTTCATAATTGGCCCCATGGCCCAGGGCCGCTCCTCTAATACTCTGCTTTTAGAAGGTTGCATCACCCCAGGATTCTCCACATGTGTTCCACAAAGTCAGGACAGGACTGGGCAGGGCGGGGGCATCAGGACATTTCTGAGAGGCGAGTGCGGGCAGAGGAGACTGAGGGGCAAAATAGAATGAGGAACAGGAGAAAGTGAGGGGCAGAGGAGAGTGAATGACACAAAAGAGAGTGAGGGACAGAGGAGAGTGAGGGACAGGAGTGTGAGGGGCAAAGGATTGTGAGGGAAAGAGGAGAGTGAGGGGCAGAGTATAGTGAGATGCAGGAGAGTGAGGGGCAGAGGCGAGTGTGAGGAAAAGGAGAATGAGGAGCAGAAGAGAATGATCTGTTTAGCAGATTACTGCTAAACAGATGAGTGGTAGATTTAATTTAATTATTATTATATTAGCAGTAATAAACTAATTTTAAACAGATTTAAAGGTCTTCATCATGCTGCCAAATAGAGAACATTTCATTGCAACACTTTGGGCCATTTTACGAGGCAGAGAAAGGCATTAAACACCTGTCTGTGGAGTTGGTCTCTAGATGCACTTAAACAGAGAGCATTTAATAATAGCAAATGCTAGTGCTCCCAGGCTAATGCATTCATACACATTACTACTGCAGTATTTAAAGTAAAGCCTCCAGACACTACATCTGACCAGGTCTTGCATCCTAATTATTTAACTCTGGATAATAATGGTCAAATAAAACTAAATGCCCTTTGGTTTTATTGTCTAGATGTAAAAGACGATGATGACCTCTCACACCATTTCCCTGATCTTGAACAGCGCTTGCAGGTAAATATGTGTTCTGTTAGAGAAACCACATTTTTACTCACATACTGTTTCAAAATACAATTACAGGCAGTTAAAACAGCTGTGAGAGAATAGAGTGAAAGTTCAAGTATATATGTTTAAATGTCACCAAACCTATTTTTCCCTAATCATAACAATGAACAAATATATTCAACAGGTCACGTAATATTATCTTGTTTTGAGGTTATGCATTACTCATGGTTATTGTTAGCGCTTCTGCTTGTGAGGAGGTTACATGTTTTAACCTTGTGCTTTCACTCTATTATTTTTAGAACTGTCCTAAACCTGTCCTATGTTGTCAATATAATGTAATTACTTATATGTATTTGTTGCAGCCAGTGCCCCCTTGTGTCTCTCTGAGGGAGAGTGTTCAGGTGTACAGGGAACACTGCAGAATGGCCAAAGAATTTCACCAGGTCAAACACGAAATATCTGTCCTTGAAGATCGCAAGTAAGCCTATTCAAAACTAAGCAGTTATCAACCTAGGTATATAAATGCTTGACAAAATAATAACAATTAACATATGTGGTGCCTTTACTTTTATATTTAATGAACTTATTGGTCCTAAGCTGTTGTGGTTACATGTTATGCCAGTGTAAACACAAGTTTTCCAGTGTTAGTGCTCCCATTATCTTGCTCTTTGTATTTCTTTGAAGTTGCATAGCTACAAATTTCATATGTTTTCCAGAATCTCCTCTAGGTGGCAATTGGTTTTTTTGGACTTACTTTGAAAATGGCATAGGTGCCAGGTCATTCACTTTAACTATAATATGTGCCCTCCTGGCCAAGGTAACTGTACTGTCCAGATCAAAACTCGGGGAGTTTATAAGGCCTAAAGCTTAAAATATTTTTTAAAAGGACTAAATCGGTCTAAAACGATTGTAGGCATCTTAACTCAAAAGAGCTCCAAAACATAAATAAAACAAATACAGATTGAACCAAGAGCACCCGAGCACCACAGTTTGGGAAACACTATATGTAAACAGTATAATTTTTTTATTAAAAACAAACAAACAAAAACCTACACATACTCTATTACTATTACACATACATTCTATCACTTCATCGATACTCAGGCAGAGACAGCCAAGTGCACTCACTGACAGCAGATTGTCTGTTAATGAATTACAGTCAGGTGGTGTTTTTACACACATGAAATAAAAAGCATACATATTTGTCTAATTGATAATACCGGGGAAATGCATGTACAGTATGTCATTCAACAACATCCAAGTAATCCTTATAGTAATTTCATATCCTTCATACCTTAAAACATTAAGAACTTTAGATTAACTACAGACTAGGGACGGGACGATTCACTTAAGTCATTTTGTTAGTTTACATAAACTTTTTTTCATTTTAGTAAGACACAAAATAACCATAATACATGACATTTAAAACAAAGCCACTGTTGTTAGAGCTTAGAACTAGTGTTTTTTGTCAACATTCAAACAGTAAACAGTAATTTATTTAGTATTTAGTGTCCATATTTAGAGTTCCAGCCATCAGTCGTTAACACAACATAATAAAGCACATTCAGTCAGGTCTTGCATAAGATCATACTTTGTTTCTTCAAATATTGTGACTGCTATTGTATTATTGTGTGTGTTTTACAAATACAGAGTTTGTGTTTAAGTCAGTGACTGCAGGAGTAAAACTGATCGATTCTGGCCTTTCAATTTTCCATCCCATTACAGACAATATTGTTTATGACATATGATGTTTGTACCTTCTTCAAGGATCTTTAAACCTAAAAAAAAACCAAAAAAAAACAAACAAAACAAAAAAAAAAAAAAAAAAAAAAAAAAACAATACAACAAAAGGAAGTTTATTTATTTTTTAGAACTCTTAGGATTTCATATTGGTGTGTTTTATAATGTCTGTAATGTATATGAAAAATTCCCCTGTCTTCTTTCAAACCCTTCAATTGCTTGTTGTCATGTCTGTTGAAGTGGCATGTATTTTCCCTTTCTGTGTAAATTCTGCTGTTTTGTGAAGGGGCACTTCCCAGTAATGTAACCCTGACATTCAAACTGCCTCAGGTGTCATTTAACTTACACGCCATCTAAAATGCAACGGTTAGTGATGTTGTTGTTGTTGTATGTTGTTCTGTTGCCCAGCAAAGAGTCACAAATTCATGATTATGCAGAAGATAAAGGAGTTAGCAGAATATGTCAAAAATATAATATAGAGACAAAGATTTTAGACCACATATTAAAAATTTATTTATTTACCTTTATTTGCCAGGCAAAACATTAAGAACAAATCTTATTACAATGTTGGCCTGGTGTGCAAAAGCACCAAGATGTACTGGCTCCGATGGGTCTGCAGGTTGATCAGAGGCAAAGTGGCAAAAGCAAAATAAAGTTTACAAACACTAGAACTAGATAAAAAGGTAGCACTTTAAAAGACCTCCACGGTACCTACCAGTTAAGTACCGTGTCAGTTACTAGTAACTAACAGTGACACTTACTAGTACTTACTCTGGTACTTACACTGGTACCTAGAGTGGCACTGAGTGGTACTTGTACCTGCAGTTACTGGTACATACCACTGGTAGTTACTGGTACTTACTGTGGTACTTACACTGGTACCTACAGTGTACTTTGAGTGGTACTTGTACCAGCAGTCACTGGTACATACCACTGGTAGTTACTGTGGTACTTACTGCGGTACTTACACTGGTACTTACACTGTTACCTATAGTGGTACTTGTACCAGCAGTTACTGGTACATAACACTGATAGTTACTGGTACTTACTGTGGTACTTACTGTAGTACTTACACTGGTACTTAAGGTGGTACTTGTGTCAGCAGTGACTGGTACTTACAGTGGTAACTATTAGTACACTTACCACTTTTAATAATTTGTGGCACACACATATGTTTCAGTAGTGGTATTATTGGTACTAATATAAAAAAAGTAGAGCTTATAAATTATGAATAACAATAAAATCCAAATGTTAAAAAAGCACCAAGGTCTTTATTTATGTCACAACAATATTGGGTGTTGACAAATACCAAAGTAATTATTTGTTTCAGTAAACAAAACAACTGAAAACAATTTACATCAATCTTAAGCTTGTTCTTACAACAACAAGCTTAATTCCAACATTTATTGATAAATACCATGATACATAATGGTAAATAATAGTACTACAATGGTACTTATTACAGTAGTTGACAGTCAACTACTAGTAACAACGGACCTGTTCTAAAGTGACACATACTGGTACTTGAGTGGTACTTACTGCAGTAGTTGACCGTCAAATACTAGTAACAACGGGACCTGTTCTAAAGTGACACATACTGGTACTTCAGTGGTACTTACTACAGTAGTTGACAGTTAAGTACTAGTAACAACGAGACCTGTTCTAAAGTGACACATACTGGTACTTGAGTGGTACTTACAACAGTAGTTGACTGTCAACTACTGCAGTAAGTACCACTGAAGTTGCCCCACTGTGGCACCTGAGGTTCTTCTGTGGTCTCCCATCTGAGTACTGCCCAGGCCCAACCCTGCTTGGCTTCTGAGATCTGACGGGATCAGGCTTTGGCATGCTGTATGGCCACGACCATACCAGCGTGCCAATACTGGTGGTAAAAGTACCACTGTAGGTACCAGTGTAAGTACCACAGTAAGTACCAGTAACTACCAGTGTATGTACTAGTAACTGCTGTAACAAGTACCACTCAAAGTACCACTGTAGTACCAGTGTAGTACCACAGTAACTACCAGTGGTATGTACCAGCAACTGCTGGCACAAGTACCACTCAAAGTACCACTCTAGGTACCAGTGTAATTACCACAGTAAGTACCAGAGTAAGTACTAGTAAGTGTCACTGTTAGTTACTAGTAACTGACACGGTACTTAACTGGTAGGTACCGTAGAGGTCTTTTAAAGTGCTACCGATAAAAAGATACCACAAGATATTCTTGAAAGACTGTGTTTGAAGCTTGCGTCATGCAGAACATTTCTCAACACACTTCACCTGAGCCATTGTTTTATTACATACCTTGAATGTTTTTCTCTTACTCTATTGTTTTCCTTGTAGTTAAGCTATTTAATATGCAATTCAGTAGGTAAAGGGATTTTTGATTTCACAATTTAAGGAAGGTGTGGCCTGAGTGTCATGTCATGGGGTGAAAGTGCATGTGACAGGTTAGATCACATTTTCACTCAAACATGGTGAACATGACTATATATAAGATTTCATTAACATTTTGCTTTTTCCCAGTCACACAACTGTTCTAGCAACCACAATGTAAATATGGTCCAAAATCCACATGAATGACACAAATGTTATGATTTGACAAATTATATCTTGCAACACTTTAGATGTGTGGGGTACACGGTAGTAGAGTGGTTAGAGCTCGTGGGTTCGACTCCTGGGTCGGACCATATCAACAGCTCACGATCTCTCTGGGTGGAGTTTGAATGTTCTCCCGTGTCACTGTGGGTTTTCTCCGGTACTCCGGTTTCCTCCCACCTCCAAAAACATGAATGTTTAGGTTAATTGGGTATTGCTGTAAATTTCCCCTGTGAGTGAACCCTGCGACGAGTTGACCACTGTCCAGGTTGTTCCCCCGCCTAAGGCTCAAAATTACTGGGATAGGAAACTGTGTCAGTTGTGTGCAATTTGTCTTTGCATTGTGGCAATTCTTGACAACATTTGTGGAGAGATTTAGTTTTCCAAACAAAATTGCTCCTTATTCTGCCTGCAATGACAAAAATGAAAAAAATGTTATGTTCTGTCAAATGAGCTTTAAGTATTACAACCATTTGTCAAGTTGTAAGGTACATGCTATGAGGAACTTTAGCCCTGCCAGTCAGAGTAGCCAAACAGTAGCCAACAGTGACACGCTCCACTGCCTAACAGCTTTAAGTTTAGGGAAAAACAGACAAAAAGAAAGTTTTAAGCAGATTCAACAATCCAAATGGTCTCATGTCTGTGACCCTTTTTAGCACCTTTTGAAACAACAAAAATGCTCATCTTAAGTGAAAAGTCAATCCAATGAGCACACCTCCTTAGGTCATTTAAAGTCCTGTTTGTCTCTTGTCACTGTAGACGAAAGCTGCTGGCGGACCTGGTGGAGGATGAACAGGTTGCTATGCAGATCGCCCGATTGGAGGAGGAATTTCGGCGTCTCGTAGAAGAAAACCGCACTCTTGTGACCGTCCACACTGAGCGTGCCCAGCAGTTGGAGATGCTCTGCCTGACCAGTCGCATAAGGCGAGACTCCTCGTGACCTCTGACCTCCACATGACCTGACATATTCAGATATTGTGATGTGCTGAAAAGCCACTCTCTTCTCTGTGAATAAGCTACTGTAACTCATTTATCAATATAGGGAATATATTTACATACATGCATTTTCACATTTACAATACAGTTAGGGGTGTAATGGCACTCCATTTGTACTTTTAGACTAGCCCTTTATATTTACAGACTCTCAGTATCAATGCTAGCTAAATTATATAATAACTATAACTAAAACACAGATAAAACATAAAATAAAAAGGTGGTTGACTAAAATATGGTGACATTGACTTAATCTAAACTAAAAGAATTGCTAGATTTGATTTTAACATTGCTTTTAATGAGACAACAATACCTAGCCTAGTTAGACCAGACCTGTGTAAATGCATTTTCATCACAGATTTTTCTATTGTATTCTAACTATAGCTCAAGGACTGGTCTGACCATAAAAACTAGTTTAGGTAGGCATCTTCTTTAGCTGACTGTATCAGTTTGTGACATTGAGCCAAGTAAAACAGACTATAAATATCACTTAAATAATACATGTTTCCATTCTGCAAATCATTTTTAAAATAATCAAAATGTCCCTTGTACTGTTTTTGTTTGTCTATGATGCAGGAAACTGTGTAGGCATTACACTGACACAACTTTATCAGCTACTGTGATTTTCAGGTCTTGTGGAGAAAAAATATACTGCTGATGTACGATGGTCCAAATGCTAAACCCTCACACTATCGCTCTCTGCTCTGACGATGGACTTTTCAGTTTTATAAAAAGAGAATTAAAGGTTTTCATGAGGAACATCAAAAAAGAAGAAGGAAAACCATTTTGAAAAAGTTGTACATTTTAGTCATGTGAGTTTTACACCTGAAAGAGGAGAGGAAGTTAAATCACCCAAACACTGCATTATTAATAAAGTGAAATTTGTTTTACAGATTGTGTCACTTCCTTTGTTTCATTTCTCTAATTTTGTTGAGATTTTTTTTTTTTTCAACATTACTTGGAAAAGAGAACTACTTTATTTTTTTCCATTGACTGCATTAGGTAATTTCCTGATTTATGAAAGAGTGTATTTATTTACTAGAGACAAGCTACAAAAACAATCTTGTTCCTCTTTTTTATCCATCTATTTGCAGTTATCAAAAGCAGTGCTTCTTATGCTTTTCACATAAACTTTTACCTAAAATGGTATTTGTTTTTCTAAGTACCTCAGACCTCAACCCAGACTTTATGAAGCTTAGATTTGAGCTAAACATGTTTGAAAATTAGATTAAACCAGCTCCAAAATGAAAAAAAATGTGATTAAATTATCTCTTTATGATTTACTTGAAAAGACTAACAACATTAAATGATTTTCCTCTAAATGAAACAAATATTCAAACAGAAAAGCTTAAGTACCACCATGACCAGGCTGCATGCCACAAGTTTTAACACATATCACAGTTTAAAAAACACTCACAAACTTTTAGCACCAAGTAGGTATCAGCAAAGATTTGGCTCTCCACGTACCACCTACATCTTATTGCATCCATAACCGGACTATTCTAAGTCTGAACATAAAACACGTTTCCAAACAAAGTTAATGTTGTATTATGCTTATATCACCAAAAGGTTCCTGGTCAGACTGGAAAGAACCTGCCCCACAACAAGAGCTAAAACAGTCATTAAAGTGGCGCCCCAGTCCTTAGTTCCTATCTGTGTGAACATGCCTAAAATGGGAACTGGAGCTAAAACGTTCCTACAGTGCAACAAGGCCTCTTTGTTTACCTTTAGTACCTTCTTTGTGTTTTTTCACACTCTATCTATCAGTATCATATCTAGTTTATTACTGTTGTCATTTTTTAGTTTTGGTAATATTCATCTCAAGCTATGGTACTGCAGGGGAGTAAAGATGCAAAGACGCCACAAAGAACATGGTACATTCAAACACTTTCAACTCTATTTTTCTTTCAAATCTGAAATCATTCCAAGTACCTCCTGACAAGTGCTCACATACACACTTGTCCCCATATGTACCCCTGAAAACGCTGCTGCTGCTAATTAATGCCATTCAATACTTTCTTAGATAAAGTTTTTTCTGTTGTTTAAAGTAATTTATAGTTGACAAATCATATAATTGTTTAATTTTTACATACACAGTTTAACTGAAAATTGTGTATTACTCTTCTATTTCTATATAAAACATTACAAATCTGAGGTGTATATTTGTCTAAGCTAAAAGTTATTCCACATTCTCCCCTTCAAAACCAGGGTTGTGCTTGTCCTTTGAGTAAATGAGGGCACATTAATTTGCACGTCGTATTCCCAAAACGCCTTGTGTGTGAATGAACAGTGTAAACCTATCTTGTCACAAAACACTAGTCTTTTATTTCAGATCTCCGATCTAATCTCCGTCAATTGTGTTCTGAGAAAACCTATTCTATTAAGAGATTTTCCGGGAAACTTTTTTCAAACAGGCAGATGCAAGGACGGGATTGGTTACAGCGACAACTGGAAAAACAGAATTGCTGGCTCATTGTTTATCAGTAGGACTGCATGACTCAGCGCCTTGTCTGCTCTGTTGTAACACACATACAGCACTGCCGCTCTCTCTCTCTCTCTCTCCTCTCCTCTCCTCTCTCTCTCTCTCTCTGTGAGTTTTGATTTCTCTCTGTCACTGTCTCTCTCTTGCACTCTCTCTTCCCTCTTGCTCTCTCGCTCTCTGCCTCTCTCTTTCTCTCTTTTCCCCCCTCTCTCCCCCCCTCTCTTCTCTCCTCCCCTCATTACTCACACATACAGGGCATATGACTAACTCCACTTTTTAGTTTGTACTCGCGTCGAGATAACACTTTCTGAGAATCGGCCTGGCTGGACTACATTCCTTTTTTTAAATAACCATGTGGGATTAACAACAAGGTCTTCCTGATACCTGGTCATTCTGGAGATTACAAATCACCTGTAAGGTAAGATTTCTATGGGAATTTAACACCTGTGAGAATGCACTGACCAAATACAAACATTTACTTCTTTATAGTTACAACTGTCTTGTTTACATGTGAGTTGTTTGTGTTCTTCTTTATGATGACGCATTTAATTATGTTCTAGAAGAAGAATTGATATGTATATTTATTAATTACGCCCTGATTTCAAATTTTAATCATTTAAACAGGTCAACTCTTAATTGTACATTGGATTAAACGTTGCTCAGTCTCTAAAATTTTCAGAAAATGACTGATCTGAATTGATTTTGATTCATTTTGAGTGAATGTCACTCTCTTTGTGAGCTTTGATGATCACACTTTTATCTATTTTTCTTTTAACCTATGTATTTGCTCACATGAAGTGAAATGTTCAAGCAGTTACTTTTGAGTTAAGTTCTGTCTACACATTCCAATCAGGTGGATGAATAATGAACACTTTAACGTTCTCTGTCTTTACAAATTGTTAAGATTGGTTTAGTTTTAATGTTGGAGAACTGCTGACATTTTCTTGCAAAACTAAATGATCTAAATCAGAGGCAACAGTACAACTATTAATTGAGAGCACTGTTTATCTAATCAGCTGTTGTATTCCTCTTTACTAGTCCCAGATGGTCATGGCAGTCCCAGGCCGGTCCCCTGTCTTTACATTTGAGTCCTCGGTGCACCCCTGTAACGTCCTGCGCTCGCTGGAGGAGCAGAGGCAGCGGGATGTCCTGTGTGATGTTACAGTGGTGACCGCAGACGACCAGAGCTTCAGGGCCCACCGCTCCGTCCTGGCATCCTGCAGTGAATACTTCTCCCAAAGGTTCTCCTCACTGACCGGGCAAAATACTGTCATCACGCTGCCCCCCGAGGTAAGAGAGTGTACATCAAAAACATAACGGATACGTTTATATTTCATTCATAATTTATTTTAAGAGCTTATCTTCTACTGACTTACAAATAGTTAATAAAAGTCAGCAAGGATAAAGTTTTGTCATCATAAGGATCTGTTTTTTTATTCTTTGCCTATTTAAGTAGTTGTAAAGTTTTAACCCCTTCGGTTTACAAAGACCCTCCAGCTGGTCCTCCCACCTTCTGTCAATCATTTGATGAGACTAAGATTTCAAGCTGCTCATTTTGAAGATGAAAATAAAGTTGTAACCCACTTATTTTTTATCAAATCAGCTCTTCAGGGAGAAATCAAGACCTTCAGCTTTTGGAGATAAGTTGTCAAAACGAAAAATATGTGTTGATCAGACCCTAACCCCAGAAACAATCTTTACTACACCTTATATTTACCTACTATATACTGTTCTCACTATTTGAGTGGATTCAATCAGCCATGACAGGCTACAACTACAAAGCCTTAGCTTCACAAAGAGCCTTTTGTTTGTGCTCTGAAACACTTTCAGTTTGAATGGGAGGAAGCTTTAGTCAGGCGTTTATTGAGAAAATAAGCTAGAATCAAAATGTAACTATAACATAATAGGATATTCAGCAATCACAAATTGTTTCTCAATATCTTTATTTTTTTATTATATTGTTACTATCTAATTATATGTTTCTGTGTGTGTTTTTAGGTGACAGCTGCTGGTTTTGAGCCATTGCTAAAATTTGCCTACACATCCAAACTCCTTTTCAGCAAAGAAGACGTGTTAGACATTCAGACTTCTCTGTCTGTGCTTGGTTTTAAAGACTTTGACGGTGCATGTTTTGATTTCCTCCTCCCCAAATTCTTCTCCAGCACCAAGGCGTGTGCACCGAGAAAGACATGTTGCAAGAGAAAATGCAAGAAAGGTTTATCAACAGACGCTGTTGACTTAGACGAGCATTTGCTTTCGGATGACAAAGAAGCCAAACCTGTTTCTGCTGACTCACCGTCCTGTGAGGAAGTAGCTCTCGCCTGCCACAAATCAGACAATGACAATATTCAAAACACTGTCAGTCCTTCTACTGCAATCCCTGTCACGCCTTTAGCATCTGTAGCACATTTAGCAGCTGCAGCACCTGTGAGTAAGGTACCTACAACTGACAATGTTACTCAATGCCCCAAATATCGCAAGTTCCAGATAGCATGTGGAAAAGAAAGCCACAAAAACAAGCCAAAAACAGTGAATAAATACTTTTGTAATTCACCATGTTCTAGTAACAGTGATAGTGGAGGCTGTCCCCTTGTGTCCAGACAAGTTGAAGATTTGTTTGACAGCCGATGGGGAAATTTCCATCATACTGAGTCACGTAGAACATTTCAAAAGAAACAAGAAAGTGAAAGTCAAGAAAACACAGGAAGAACATGCAGTTCAAAGAAAAACACCAAGGACAAAAGTGATGGATTAACTGGGTTAGTGTTGCCTGAGCGCACCGCAGAGGCCCCAGAAGTGATTGGGTCATTGGGCCAAAACAAGGTGGCAGTAAACAACTCTACACTGACAGGGTCTGTGAAAGCTGAAGAAGAAATAGTTAAAGAAAAACAAGAAGATAGTTTGCCAAAAGATGCCCAAAAGTGTAATGGAAAGTGGCCATTTGAGCGCTCCTCACTTTCTCCAGACCAAAGCACAAGCGGATGGAAATGCCCCAAGTTATCTGAGTGTGATGGAGCGTCTCAGTCTGGGCTTTCATCCCTGAACTCTGGGGAAGAGTCAGACACAGAGGAAACGGAGGTGTACTGTGATGCCTACGTGCAAGAAAGAGCCAAAGAGGTGAGCTACAAAAACAACAAAACAAAACAGTAGTTAAGACATACACAAGTACACAGTATCAAATAAATTACGAAAGAGCTGGATCGCTATAGTACAAAGTTAAATATTAACAAGAAGAAAGTGACCTGATCATGCAGTTTAGAATCCAACTTACGTAAACTTAACAACTTGACTATTTTGGTCTCTTAGAGCAAACAAGGATTATCTGGTGTAGAGAATCCTAAAATCTGTTCGGAATTCATAAGTCAGCACTGACTTTGTACTCAATGTTGCTGAGTAATTGGTGAACTATAAAGTGCAGACTCCCTAGTGTGGCATTAACAGGTGAGTAAGACGATGTAACCTCTGCTGTTTTAGGGTCAGCAATTGTTAATTGTTAACGCAAGTGCTTACTACAGATTATGAAAGCAACAGCAGATAATACACATAGTTGGTCCAAAAAATCTGTAAATTATTTAAGTCTAAACAATTGCATTCATTCAGTCAAATGAATAATTATCGCTTATGTTTTAATTTTAGATGAGATATGGTTAGTTAAGCCTAAGATAACAGTGTGTGTTCTGCCATAATGACGCATGGTTACCTACTAACCCCAGAGTTAAGTCCTGGTGGGTGTGTGTCATGTATGAGTCATAGTCAGTCTAATATAAACTCAAGCAATCTGAAAGTCAATAAAAGTGTTTCATCAAATTATTAGACCTATTAACAATCATCGATAATCGACCTAATGATAATAAACACTTGGAAATGTGTCCAAGAGGCTGGAAGTGAGAAAAACTCATTCTGACTACTAATATTATCTTAAATTTCCATTATTCCAAATATTAGGTACACCCTTCAAGATGCCCTTTTTTACTGTCACTATTAGACTACTAAGAAGGCCCAAAAAGCAAGTCAGATACACATGAACATAAGTGTTTGTTTTTGCATTTGGGTTTAACAAAAAAAATGAATTTGTATTAGCAATGTTTTGATAAAACTGGAGCAAGTATCAATACCTAAAAAAAAAAGCATTAAATGTATAATTTTGAAGAGTTTTAGAATAATTTTGAGTGCTACCAAGACTAGTTTAAAACCACAATATTCAATATACAGTAGAACAACTTATGTCAAACTCAAGACCCGGGGACCAAATGCGGCCCTCTACCTCATTTCATTCGGCCTTCAAGGTCTTATAAGGTCTACTTCAATCTATTATTAATGGCAGGAGTCATCTGGGTGTCTTAACCTAAAGAAAAGATTTGTCTAAAACTCAAAGATTAAGTAATTTCCAGACTAATGCAGATGTATGTTCAGTAATTGTCTCTTCAAATAAATATACAATAATCAAATACAACTATCACCCCTGATATAGAAACACTTGAGTTTTTGTTGAATAAACTATGACTTAAAAGTTTGAAATAACAGGTGTAGCATCGATCTCAAAAGGTAAACATACATATCGACCGATTATGATTTACGGGGACATTACATTGACTTACATTCATTTCAAAAGAGACCACCAGAATAAACCAGGTCATCATCCACAGGTGCAGCTGCCTTACCCTGTGGCCCAAATGCTGGAGATGAGCAGAAATGATTTCCAGGAGCTTTTGGACAAACAGAGCTTAACTCAAGAACAGGTGGAGGTGGTGCGCGACATGAGGCGGAGGAGCAAAAACAGAGAAGCGGCTCAACGCTGTCGCAAACGCAAACTCGACTGTATCTACAACTTACAGTGCGAGATCAACAAACTGGTAAGGAGCCCAACTTTCATCAGTGGTGGAACAAGTGCATGTTAAAATTTTGACTTTTAGAGTTAAAAGTAAAAGTATTTTGTGCACATTTTTGAGTGAAATTTGCTTATTTTGATAAAGAAATTATCTGATTTTTTTTTTTATCACAACCAAGTCTTAAAGGTGGACTGTGTAAAATGTGTTTATTTATTTATTACCAGAAACTGACTTAAATAAAAGCCTTTCTTATATAGATTTCTTTGTTGCACTGAAATTATAATTAAAACCTGCCCCTTTTTCTGAGCCTCCTCTGGTATGTTTCTATCAAAAAGTGGTTCTCTTAGCTGTATTTTTTTATATTAAGGCATAAACCATATTTATCCCCATTCAAAATTTTGAAAATTCATTTCTTACAATAAAGTAACAAAACCAATTTCCTTCCAGCACAGATCTGTTGTTACTGTAATGTATCTGTTCAGGTGGAAATTAGTCTGCAGTGACCTGACTACGTCTCAAAATCCACTAAGTTTGTTTGTTGTTAGCGTTGTGGCTAACTGCCAGTAGCATACTGACATGTCTTGCTTCTTAAAAGGCTTAAAACACATTGTACTGAACAATTTGAAGGCTCTGAATGCATTAGGGAAGTGAGCAAGACATGTAAGTTCATGTAAGAAGTTTAAAATGAATTATTTCTGTTTGTTTACATTTTTAAGGATGCAAAAATCTATAGTATATCTGTATAGGACCTTTAAGTAGAGTAGAGGTTTCTGAAAATGTTAATTAAGAACAGTTTACTTTTGTACTAAGTCACTTTCCACCACTGACTTTCATCTATGTTTATCTGTATTATTTGATTTTGATGGTTTGTGTTTGCTAAATCAGAAAACAGAACGGGAGAAGTTGATCCAAGAGAAAAGCCGCCTGAGCCAGTTGAGGATGAAGACGCGTCACACTGTGTCCTCATTGTGCCAAAGAGTTTGTGTTGGTGCTAATCTGCCTCCAGAGCAGCTACAACTACTGACTACGTACTCCTCTGCTGAATGCCCTTTGGCCTCTTATTTCCCCATCATAGACTCACTTCTGTCATCATCTCAGCAGCAGAGCACACAACTGCCCCCAAGTGGGAGAGAAGAGGACTTAGACCGCTTCTACTCAGGAACCACAGCATAATGGTAACCGTGTATAATAATAGTTTAGTAATGTTGACTCACTCAGGCACAAAAACAACTCACCACACAGACCCATCATAAACAAATAATGTAATTTTTGTTTTTTATTTAACCAGTTTAAAACTTAAGGAGAATACGGTTTTCTTTGGTGAGAGCACAACATAACACACATTTTTGCATATCAACTTTCAACAATATTTTAATCTTTAACAATATTTTGAATTGTAATACAGAATCTTTAATTAATTCATACTAATAATAATACAAATAATAATCACAAAACAGAAATAAAGTTATTAATCTTTTCTTGTTTTTAAAATGAGACACTACAGATTGAACATTTGTATTTAATCAAATCAAAATCAATCAAACAATCTTTGACTGAAAATTATTTAGAATTATTTTGAATTTATCAAGTTCTAAAGTGGCAGTGGCACTGTGTAGCTTTTGGGGTTACAAAACCAATGCACAACCCCATTGAAAGAGTACAAACATTAGTTTGGGATATTCTTTGACATAGATCAGTTTCATGCCATATTGTGGAATATTCTGGCTAAAGAAACAAGATTTCCATGGAAACAAGGACAAGGCCCTTCTCTCTAGAACACAAAATACTCTATTTAAGGTTAAAGCAAATCTGCTTAGAGTAAGAAGTTGCATTTATATGATGCTTTTAGTTCAACAAAAACATCCAAATCAACAGTGTTTTGTTTGTTTGTTTGGGTTTGTTTTTTCAAAAAGTTACATAGTATACCTTAAGGTTCAAGTTTAAGTCAACATAAGTTGAGTACGTAGGTCCTAACTCAAAATGCATCAAAGTTTTAATTGTATGCTAATTTTCAAACTGATCAAACTTACTCAAAAACTAAAAAAGGTATTCAAAACCTTCTCTGTAGAAAACCTTGTATCTATTATTTTAACATTATTAATAGCTTTAATACATGTTTTTAAATGAAAACATAATAATTTTCACTTAAGTTGGTAGATTAATACTTATATAAATATAAATGATTATTTCACATTAATCAAAAAGGTCTGTGAAGCAAAGTTTAAAAACACGTTGAAAATAACGTAGATATAATATAATAATGATGACGTGTAAACATAACTTTAGTAACATGGCTGTGTTCTAGTGCACTGCCTTCTGTGATGTCATCATTTATAAAGAGAAAGTACATTTTTAATCCTAAAAATGGCTAAACTGGTGTAAACTTTGTAAAATGTATAATGGTCTTTACTTTGATTTTGTAATGTTGATGAGTAGCTTAGACACTTTAACTTTAAAATGATTCATTAAGTTGACTCTTGCACAGTTTTTGGATATGTACATGCTATTTCACACTTTCTAACCTCAGGGATTATACAACCACTAACAAGGATATACGGTCTATTTTAAGTAGTTTTACACCACTGAAATGTAGCAGATCCTGTTTGAGCGTGAATTCCAGTAAAACCCAGAGATGGCCCAGCAGACAAGAGTCACATTCTAGTTGAGTCACTGTGACGGGGCATGATTCAGCAGTGTTGGGGTTTGGTGTCTGGTCTCATGTTTGCTCAGTGCATTACACGCTGTCATTGTGGTGGATCCTCTCATCTGACCACACTGACACTGCCCTGATCTCTCACTTCTTACTCACAATGACTTAGCAAACAGTTACAATGTGCTCAGTTGTGTAAAGACAATACATTCCTAAAACAGTTTTTAGAAATGTAGCTCTCTAGGACAAGACATTTGGACAGGTTTTGTGTTTTTAAAAGTTAAATTGTATTTGTGAATGAAATAGGATCTTGTCAATAGGACCTCAGGGCAATAAATGTTTTTAATGATTTTTTTAAACATGTAAGTTAAAGCTGGGGTACCTGATTTTGAAACTGAGAAATAACACATTTTAAATTGAACTTTAACATGTTCCCTGCTTTTTGGCACAATATATTTTTTTTTGCGCAGGATTTTGGGAGCATGTCCAACTTTTGGAACTTTTTTTCAGACAGTAAAGTGAAAGTTGAGTGGGCTCTCCAGAACAACCAATCAGAGGATTTCTTTTGGCTTCAACTTACTGGTTGACAAAAGACAAAACATTTAATTATTTGTTGCAGATTGCACACAGTGGTCTCATTTGTCACAAATTGCTGTTTATGATGGAATGACAAACTAAAACGTTTCAATTACAAGAATACATGTCTATACCTCAGCTTTAAATGTATTCTTTTTTACTTTTTATTATTCATTTGGATCTTTTTTTTTTTTGTCTCTGCACATTTATTATCAGAGAAGCTGATCATTTCTGTGTGACATTATCACTGTAATGAACTGCTAAGCTGCAGTGAACCTGTGTTTTTTGTTCCTGGTGCTGAGCGCCCTCTAGTGAGTTGTGGACACATTGAGGGCTGTATAATATGTACAATACAAATACCCTTTTTATTATATTTTCTAAATATGAATACATTTTATTCAGACATTTTTATTATTTACAAATAAAACAGTACAAAATGGAATTACATCTGTTTTCTTATGACTTGCAGAAAATGTGGTGTGTGGGCCTTTGACATGTATTTGTGAAACAAAGACTTAGGCAGCTTTAAAGGAGACATTACTATTTTCCCTTCATGTGTTAGGTAATAGACTCGGACATATGTAATTTTTGTTCACTGCAAAACAGAAACTTGATCTCAAACAGTTTGGAAATAGATACAGGCTTGTTGACTTCCTGTTCAAAACTGACTCTTAAAGACTACACGACAATTTTAAGCCCTACATGTTTTTTACCGAATCTGAATTTCTGGAGTGATTGCAAGTAAACACAGACAAATGGATATGGATTGGGGGTAGGTGGAATTTCCTGAACTCTCAAGCATCTGCTGCAGAATAATACAACATTACTTAAACATGTATGAATCAATTCAAACACGGCATTAAATAAAGTATGAAAACACTAGGCCTATACCAAATGATGCCCCCTTTACTTTTATTTATTTAGTGCAAGGGTCACACAGTTCAATGAGTTCTAATGACTGTTGACACGACCCAGTGAGAACTTAAAGTCCAGGGGTCAAAAGTTCAAAAAGGTCACAGCAAAATGGGAAACTATGGCAACACTGTGGAGTTTTACTAACGCTAAATGGACAACAGATGGCGCCATTGTAGCAGTGATTAAGTCACGAGATCTGACTTTTAGTTACCTAGAAACTGGCTAGTTGTTCACGTTAAAATTGGAAGAGACTTTGTTACACAAGTTCCCTCACATAGGTGTATCTAAATGACAGATATTGTCTTGTCCTGTTCCAGTGGGGAAAGACCTAAGTGAGTCTCGTGTTGCTTTAAGTATATGGTGTCTTTTACTACCTTTTCTAGCGCCTCCGCTCGATGAGAGGTGGGCGGTTTTTCTGTGGGTGGTTCTCTGGCTAAAAGCTAGAAAATAACACTGCACAATATGTTGGCTTTTGTAACTTATAAACTGTTGCTGCCACAGTCAAGTTTAATTAATTTATAGTTTTAATGTGATAAATGTTGCATAATATTAGTGCTCAGTTAGAATAAATAGTAGAGGAGAGGTGGGGCTGGTGTCTTGCTAAAAAGTAGACTACATCATTCCCATAAATTGAGACATTTTGAATTCTTAACTACTACTTGCTAACTACTAACATCCTTGTTCTTTTAGAGTTATCACCCCTCATTTGTTAAGCTCAATGCAAAATGTTTATTAACATTTCTAAGGTGAAATCTGTGGTGCATTTGGTTCGTGATGAACCAGAAGACCAAATCTAATCCCTGGGGAGAAAGAGAGTGAGCTGTGCTGTCATGTGGTTTCTTAATGAGATCCATTGAGCCCTGGATCAGCCTCGAGACACTGGTCCAAACTAGCCGTAACACAATTAATGTGGTTTGCCATTTATCTCTTAGAACTGCATAGGTCAGTTTAAGGAGCAGGTTCCAAACATAAGTGGACGTAGAAGCATCTTGTGTCATGACAGCCACAAAAGAGTCTGAATCAGTCCCAAACTTTATTCTTATTATTAACTTTTTATGTGCCACTGTAGTAATTCAGACTCAGTGCTTGTATAAAACAGGGATTCTCAAACTTTTTTGAGGCCTTGGATTCCTTATCAGTGTTACAATATTTCAAGGACCCCAAGCTATTGTGTGGCACAGTGACATAACCGTAAAATTAGGATATTCAAACCAGCTTGTTATCAAAATATAAATGAAAATGGTATACATATTGTTTCTATGAAAAACACGTGTCTGAGAATGTCTTCTATAAAAAAAAGTGTAGAATACAGTGTCTTCAGAGATTTTGAGGGATCCCCAACATACAGAGACCTACAGGGGTCTCCGAGCCCCACTTTGAGAACCACTGGTAGTAAGAATACAGAGAGATATCACTTTGGATTCCCAAAGCTGAAGTTTAAAGTCTTCATATTTACTGAAACTTCAGTGCTCCTAACCCTGCGACGAGTTGGCCACTGTCCAGGGTGAACCCCTGCCTAAGGCCCAAAGTCACTGGGATAGGCCCCACTCAAAGGGAATAAGCGGTAGAAAGGGAATGAATGTTCAGTGCTTTTCATTGTACAGTACAATGTAATGTTGTTCTTTGTCAATCAGTTCTTGAATAAAAAAAATTAGATTCAAGCTTACATCAGAGAATAAACTTTGCATCCTCTTCACTAATTTCAAGATAGTTCAAAATGTTCCATTTCCTGAACATTTTAATATGATGTTGAGTTTTATCAGAACTGCTTTAGGATCTAATGTCTAGCATTGCTTAAAATGCTTAGAATTTTAATCTGAATTTGACTTGTTTTAACTTAAATTGGCTTGCTTGCTTGATTAATTAATTTAATGCAGAATTTTTCCTGGTATTTTAGTGTCTGTGACTGATTATACAAAACTTGGCTTAAAAAAAAGCAACGCCAGTATCAAAAATGGAACAATCAAAAACATCCCTCAGTGCCAAAATCTAGTTTGAAGTTTTAGTATTGTGACAATGCTATTTTGAAATGTTATTGGTGTCTGGATAATTACAATTGAATTACCACAGAACACTCTCTTATTCAGACCCACTGTTGTCTCTGCTCCATTGTGACAGCGAGCTCACATGATGTCACACTCCTCATGATGAGCCAACCCTAATCTGCTACAATAAAACCCTGCAAAGAAACCAGTGTTGGGAGAATTATTCTGAAATGTCAGCCATGAAAATCACCCACAGTGAGCGAGGCAGAACATGACCACATTGTTATCACGCTGAGAGGCACATTTGCAAATGCAGATTAGCTGTGGATTGTTGCATAAAGACACACGCACACAGGCTTGTATATGACTGTGTAAAGTTAATGAAAGACTTAACAATCTTTGGCTCACGATGACTAGTTGAAAAAGTTGAAGAATCACACACTTGGGAAGCAAACATGAATGCCAAGAATCAGTTGCAGCCAGCCAGAATACAGTACGTGGGCTAATTAACTCTATTTCAGTAGATTTATCTATTCTTTATCTATTTCTATGTACAGTGTCTAGTGTGTATGACGAGTTAAACTGCATTTTCAGTAAAACATAGTGAGCATGAGAATATTTTAAGTTGTATTAGATATGTATTTGTTTGTTTTCACCCAATTTGGCAATTTTGAACAGGTTTATAATGAACTTTTGTTCAGCAAATTTGACATACAGCGAGGTTATTCCACAACTGTTACCTAGCAACCATACCAACCAAATTATATACTGTAAATATAGAATTTGTATTCAGCCATAAGTGATTGCTTAAACTGCAAGGAAACTGAGTAAATTTTCTTTGCATTTTGGCGCTTTTTAATGACACTTGTGGAGGGATCTGTTTTGGACTCAGATTGCTTAATATTTTTAACATTTATTTGTCGATTTGTTCAAAATTGGCTATTTTACTGCTGTAAAACTATGATAAATATTTACCACATGGACTATCACACCACACCAAGCCAAGTCGAAACAGTCTTTGAGCACTGTGAATAGGCGACTAAATAACTTGTCACAACTGGACTTTTGGAACACTTGGTAAGTAAGATGTAGTGCACATTAAAGTCAATAGACATGTTAATTATTCCAAGTCACCTTAAACCTTTGATAAGTAAGAACTAGATACAGACTGACAAAAATCACTTTCACCATAGATGCATTTTAACCGCTTACAGCCATATGCTGATTATCACATTTTCTAATTAGGATTTAGTTTGGAGTGTCCTTGTAGTAAATATTTCTCATAGTTTGTCAGCAGTTAAAATTTGAAGACATTGACGAAATAAAAGTGGAACAAAAACAACATCATGAGAGTTCTAATCATCAGAGTTCTAAAACAAATCCCTCCACATGTCATCAAACGTGCCAAAATGCAAAGACACAAAAACACAATTTCCTGGGAGTTTAACACAATTTAAGTGTTACAAAATATTGTCATTTGTCAAATCATAGCATCTGTGTCATTTATGTGGCTTTCGGCCCACATTTACAATGTGGTTGCTAGGTAACAGTTGTGGGTTCACCTCTACATAATAGTCTTTGCTGGACAAATACAACTATAAACCTCATAAAAGTAGCCAGTCTAGGTTAAAACAAACACATTGTTTGGTGAAATTTATAAAATAATCATGTTCACTGTGATTTACAGAAAATATGGTCTAACCTGTCAAACGCACTTTAACACATGCATGATTTGGGAGAACACAAAACAAGGACACATTTCCTCCACTGTGACACTGACCCTGCAGCCTCATTTTTGAGTCGCTAATCACTCTGCCATTGTTCCCCATTCAATGAGAAAGAACATGGCTCAAAATCTAGCTCAGCAGAGAAAGCAACAGACTTATTCAAATGAGGACAAACACGGCAGTATTTGCTTAGTCTTTTCTCCTGTTGACTGCGGTGACATTATATTATAAGACAGGTTGACTCCTTCAAGAACAGTGTGGGTGGTCTGTGGACAATGATGTATAAAAATGGCAGGATAATAGAAAAATGTGCGCCTATGCAGAAATAGCTTCACACAGATGTCGAGGATAGTGGACTAGTTTCCATGGAGACAGATAGATAGACTTTGGCAACTCCTAATAGTTCCCCCTTCCACAACTACAAATTTAGTTTTCTTGATCAAGCAGAGAGAGTGAACAGGAGAACAAGGAGACTGTGTGCCTTGTTTTGTAAATAAATAATACAAGCATTTTTCATGTGCAAGAATACATTTAGACATTTGAAAGCTGATAGATGATAATAGCTAATTGTAAAAAATGCGATTGTACAAATAAATACATAAAATAACATATTTTGTGCATAATTGTATAATACATGTATATCTACTTGAAATATAGAGCAAACTCACTATCTTCAGCATTGCTTTTCGATCTTTTTCAGTTCAGTCAACATTATTTGGCATTAAATGCAACTGTGGTGTCAAAGCATTTAGGAATAAACATGTACCACTGTATTCCTATGTTGACAAGCACTGTTTAAGGCCTAAAAATATATGTTTATAATAACTACATTTTAATTCGCCTTAGTAAAGCATGCAAAAAGCCATAATTATTCACAAACAAATGTTATCTTAAAAAGGAAAAAGTTTATTAAGGCATGGTAACTATTTACTTAAAGAGTTAAGCTTAGAATTTAGGGTTGGAGATAAGGTTTACAGTAGTTACTTAACCTTAATAAACTATTAATTAATCATTAGTATATTAACAATGAAGTCATAATTAAGGTTTAATTAGGACTTTATTAAAGCTGATTAAGGTGTAGTTGTTCCTAAATGTAAAATTATTGTGCTTGTAATCACAGTTAAAGATGTTGGTACCACTTTATATTAACTACAGTATTAGTAAAGCCTTAATTATTCAGAAACAAATGATCAATTAATAGATGAAAAAGTTTATTAATGTTTAGTGACTACTTATTTAAGGAAATACGGTTAGGATTTTGTGTTGGAGGTTGGGCTTGTGGTACTTAAGAAGTTATTAAGACTTAATAAACTTTCTGATTCATTAATTTGTCATTTGTTCATAATGAATTAAGTCTTATTTATGCTTTATTAGGACTAATTAAGATGTAGTTATTATAAAGTGTTACGAAGATGTTTTCATTATTATATCCTATACTGAAATAAAAGGTAAACATTCATATGCAAAATAATTTACTTTAACACAGACAAAGGACATAGTGAACTAAGGTAGTTAGAGCAAACAGTCATTTAAGTTTAATGTAAAGTCTTGATAAAAAACTTTCTTCTTGCAATTGTCCAGTGTTGTTGGGCATTACATTCAAAGTTACATTAAGGCACGAATCACCAAAATGTTCACGTTGCTTCAGCAGTTCATCTGAAAACTTTCCTCTAGTCAATCTGTGGTCCCAGGTCAGAGTAGCGCCCCCTGTAGTTCACACCAGGCATGTCCTGTTATCGTTTGTGTCTACTTGAGGCATCCGCTGCAGCTCATTTGTCGGTTAGAATCGATTTGAGGCGAGATGGTGTCGGGAACCACGGACTTCATGATGTCATTCTCTGTGGCCATAATGTGTTTGACCAGGAAGTTAGCAGCATCGTTAATGTTGAGATTATCCTAAACAAACACAACATTACACTATCATAAAGCTCACATTTAAACAAACACAAGCAGATACCATTTACACGGTACATGGAATCAACAGGCGATTTCATCTGAAAGTGGCACAAAATGTCTCATAACTGACGGCTTGTCAGCTCTAATTCTACTTTCCTTGGGGCAGTGTTCCCAAAGTTTTGAATACCCTCTGGATTTAGTCTCACAGGCTAGTCCCCTCAACTCAGGAGGAAAGCCTAAAATATAGTAACTACAGTGACCAACCTCAATTTTTAGTATTATTTGTTGTCAATCACAGTTTCTTATTTTAAAAATGTTTCATCCAAAACATTCTTAAAGGTGGGGTAGCTGATTTTCACACTGCAAACACGATTTTATTTTAAATCTGACAATTTCCTCTTATAAATCCTTCAACCCATGGTTAATATCAACATCTATTCATTTTGGTTGCATTTGGTTATGGCTTATAAACTTCTTTTTACAAACAACAAAGTGAAACTGGAGAAGACCAACCAAGCACAACCAATCATTTTAAATCATTTTAAGTCCCCAATGCCCCTGGTGAAGAAACAACGTCTTAGGGCAATAGTTCCATTTCCCACTGATTGAGGACATCAGTCACTATGGAAGCTGTCAAATACAATGTAAACAAAGATATAATTAATATTATGAGTTTAAGTGATCACAAGTAAAGTAAAGGTGCTAAACTAGGCAGTGCTGGAACAGTAAATGTTGGAGTGAGAGCAGAGAGGGGCAGTGTAACTGGTTTGGCAGCAAGTGTCAGTGATCATAGATAATCCATGACAATCCACACTGACGTCATACCACACATAGTCTAAATTAGAAAAAAAAAACTGGCCTCTGCAGTGAGTACATCGTTCTTCACAATTTTGACCAAAAACTTGCCAATCTGCCCAGGTTACATAGAAGAAAAAAATAAATATAACTTCTACTACTGTGCCTTTCTGAACAAACTACTTAGGCTACATCAGCACATATTTAGAGGAAGTATGGTTTTGCTCAACATAACTTCAAATACAGCTGAGCCTAGTAACATTTGACCTGGGAGAATGTAGAGTGCTCATGCTACAAGGTTAGCAGCACATTTAGAATACATTAACAAGCCTCTGTCAACATCCTATAGATAAATAAAGGCAACAATAACAAGATTTATTGTTGGTGTACAGGCAAATATTCTCATTATTTGGTTATCTTTGAGTAATTGGCAACTGTAACTGTAACTTCTATTAAGTTTCTAGTATTTTTAAACATTTCACATCTGTGACTAGTTGCGACCTTGTGTTTTAAATGCATTTTCCACACACATATGAAATTCCAATGACCTTTTTTTTACCAGCGTAAAATCAACAGCTAAGCAAGAGTACATTTTGTTACATAGAGCTTACCTTATCATCATCATAGCTACCTGCGCAATATGCAGCCACTTACACAACAAACTGGTGGCCTGTAATCTAAAACCTTTTTAGCAAAACTGAATTTACCTTTTAAGCAATGTGAGCAACAGGCCAGCTTTCACTTCCCACATGCCTGTCCTGGTTCACCTCTTTTCCCTCATGGACACATTTGATTGGCACTGACTGACCACTGCTGAACACCTCAGAACGCATACAATGTGGGAGATTCTCACTTTCAGTATTATACAGAATGTTTAGCTCGCTCCTTGAAGTGAAATTTCCGGTAGTCTACCATTTAATAATAACTACACCTTAATTTGTCTTCGTAAAGAATGAATAAATCTTGAATAAAGCCTTAGCAACAAATGATGAAATAATGAAAGTTCAAAGAAAGAGTAACGCACACCAATATCCTTGTAGAGGTGCAGATAAACAGCAATTTAAAATAGAAAAAGCTGTGTTGCAAACTCAAATGGCAGATATCCAAATGGTTTTTATTTAAATTGATTGAAAAGTTGAAATCCTGACAACACTGAGCAAGACTAATGCTAATTTCTAGCTCAGTGTTTTCAAGAGTCAACTGGTTCAAGAGAAAAATGATCTGATGAAGGCTAATTGCCAAAGTGTTTTCTGAAAAATAAAATAGTTTTCGACATTGCCATTTGAGTGTGCAATGCAGTTTTTTTCTATTTTGAAATAAAGAAAGACAACCAAACTTAGTTACTGCTTAATTAGGGAACGCAGGGTTAGAATTTGGGTTTAGGAAGATATTGTCCGGAGTAATCAAGTAATTAAATTACTAAGCCTTAATTACCCTTTTTCTTCTAATAATTAAACTTTTATCTATGAATGAATTAGGTATTTATTAAGGTTTTATTACATTTTATTTATGAAGCCAAATTAAAGTGTAGTTATTCAAAGCCTTACCATTTTTACATTAATTTATCCAATAAATAGACCTTTAAAAAGTTTCAAAAGTTTTAGCTAATATTCACTGCTTCATTACTGACAACCCACCCTCAAAAAAACAAACAAACAAAAAAAAAAAAAAACTAGCTAACCACTAACAATGGGAGACCATTTTCCCCAAAACTCCAAGCCCCAATTTGCACCCAATCTGTTTCTGAACCCTTTGGAGTACAAACTATTGGGTAGATTGCAGTCTTGGCTTCTGATGTCTAATTTACTGCATTATAGGTGAGAACATTCTCAGTACAAAAGAAGGTATAATTTTTAAATTTCCCTTAGTAAACAGGAGGAGCAGTATGGCGGTTTCCTGGGCCTGAAGGACACTAGGTTTGGCATTTGCTGAGTTTTGACTATTCCTCTTCAAAAGTAGTTTAAAAAAAATAGGGTCTACAGTTTTGCTAAATGTATTACATTGTTCAGGGCTAGGGTTAGGTATTAAGAAATAAAATACAGTTGTCTACTTTCAAGATAAAACATAACTGACTAGCCTGCACTGTGGGCGTTACTCTTGGTCTTTAATTGACCCCATACTTGAAAGACAAGGCAGTGCCTGATCATATGTCACATGCATACATACAGAAAAAGCAAAAGACTCTGCACATCAATGATGAGACAGGTGCGTAGGATAAATGGGATAACCCTGAAAATGTGATAAAAGAAGGGTCCCGCACACTGCCAATCCTTGCAAAAATAAATTTATTAACAGTGCAACGTTTCGGCCATGCGGCCTTCTTCAGGCAAACAGTGAGTTTCAGTGAGTCACTGTTTGCCTGAAGAAGGCCGCATGGCCGAAATGTTGCACTGTTAATAAATTTTTTTGCAAGGATTGGCAGTGTGCGGGACCCCTTCTTTTATCACACATGCATACATACAAAACATCAAATGAGTGTCATATAAATACCGAAAGCTCTTAGTAGACTTACTTTTGCCGAAGTCTCAAACCAGCCGGCAAATCCATGGTCTTTACAGAACTGGTCCATTTTGATGCAGTTGTTGGTGAGCTCTCGGCCCTGGTCACATTTGTTTGCCAGTAAAACAGTGGCGATACTCTGTCCATTTGCAAGCATGAGTTTAGAGTCTAGGTCCTCTTTCCACTTTATCACGGCCTCAAACGTTGTGGGTCGTGTCACATCGAACACTATGAAGGCCCCCATAGCTTCACGGTAGTATACTCTTGTCATGTTACCAAAACGCTCCTGCCCTGTAAGAAGCACATCATTTGGATCAAATCATAAATCATCTATGAGTAATATCATACCATTTTTATCAACTTCTACTACCAAAACAATACACATTGAACATCAGCTGCCACTGGGATTGCCTTAAGACAGCTGATACTGCAATGAAACAGCACATTCCTAAAGTCTCACTGTCACATTGTACCAGGCAATGCACTCAATCAAGGGTTTGTTTTGGGTTTGACTAGCAGTGCAACTGATGACACCAGCACAAATCAATCATTTGTGTACTAAATATTATTTGCTCTCATTCATTTTTAGAGTAGACAGGTTTCCTCTGACTGTCACCTGTGTGTTTGTTTAGACGTGTGCACAGTGAGGATATGGGAGTGGCTCTGCAGCAAGTTAAACACAAGTGCTATTTGTTAATTATATAGTATATAATAACACAAACTGACTGTGTAACTTTTTGTGTTTTCAGAGCAGATGTTTGAGTCATGTTAGACAAACAACTTCCTCATTTCAGAAGAAGTATGACACAGTTCTGACTCACTTTTGCTCCTGATGAATATTCATGCATCATATGTTTTCTATGTCCCAAGTTAAACCAAATATACCACAATCCTGTAGGTGCTCAGGTGAAGCTTCTGATCACTTGTAACTAATAATCTCAATTAGAGCTGCCAAAGTGAGCATGTGCCTGTCTGTGTGGGTGATGTTTTGTTTTTATTTGTCCACAATGACCCTACTGTGTCTCCCTGTATTTGCCTCACATGCTCCTATCACATGCCATACCTTGACTGGATGACAGTGTGATGGTTCTGTCTGGACCACCTCATGTGTGCTTGTACGTGTGCGTGCACGCACGTGTCAGGAAAGAGCGTGCCAGCACTTCTCCACAGTGACTTGACAAGTCACTCTTGTGACTCTTTCATAACTTTACAAGTCATGTTTTATAATGAATTTAGTTTTGCGAGAATCCTGTTTTTATGAAATAAAGCCCAGTTTTTAAGTCACTGTTTCAAATGCAGACCACAGTACAGGCCAAACGAACAATTCAGACAGGCCTCACCTGCGATGTCCCAAAGTTGTAGTCGGATGGTCTCGGAGTCCCAGTTGAGCACTTTGAGCGCAAAGTCCACGCCTATCGTGGCTCTGTAGTTGGTGGAGTACGTCTGGTGCACGTAGCGCCTGATGATGGATGTCTTACCAACCCCAAGGTCCCCAATGACCAGCACTTTGTACAGGTGCTCCTTCCGCAGGCTGTGCCGTCCGTTAGAAGGCGGTGAGTGGTGGTTGTTCATGTCCCCCGCTGTGCGTCAGCTGATCTCCACTTGACTTCAATGTGGTGTTGCTCTGCTGTATCTCCACTGAACTTTAGAGCGGTGTTGGTTCGGTCTGTCTTCACTGAACTTGTCTCTGCCTCGTCCTCGTCCCGGGCGCAGTGGGAAGTACACGAGCTGCTCGGGGGCTGGACTCAGAAACTTGTGACCTCTTCACGCCAGACGCACTGAGCACTGTGGAGCAGTGCGCACAGGTCTGACTGTTCAAGTACAATACTTAAAAGTGCTTTAATGACGTCATCAGGCTCATGCTGACTTACACTAAAGTCACGAGCTCCGTGCATTTTCCTTGATGCCGACCCCAAGTCACCCCAAGTAGAATTTAGACAAGACATATTACAAAGTCAATATAGGAATATTTATTGGATGGTTCAGTTATAAAAGGAGAAAATCACAATCATGACACAATACAAATGCAAATATACAGTTTAAATAAGCTTCGACCAAACATTAGTGGAAAAAGACTCTATAAAACTACTAACACTCCCATTATAAGAAATATCCTCAATTTTCAATTAGTTATAAATGAACAAAAACACCAATTTAAGATTACATTTGTCACAAAATCTAATCCTGAGCATGTCTATGACAAAAATGTCGTGGTCCTCACTAGATACAGTATATTTGCATTTGCAACCACCCCATTTGCACAACTTAACTGATGGTGATAAATAAACAAGTCATTATTTACAAGTAATCTATAAATAAAACATCAGCATCATGCAAAAGTAAAACATTGTTGTTTAATTCTAAGTAAACTCAACATTCAGTCTTGTTTTGACAGATTCATTAATGTTTTGATCCCTTTTCATCTTTCAAGTAACAAAATGTTCTATCCATAAAGTCCATTGTATTCGTGTCCTCAAAATCAACAAAAAACAATTGGAGATAAAATTATTTCGCAGAAAAGCCTCACTAACCTGTCAGATTCATTTCATCCAGAAAAAAAAATAAAGTTTTAAATGTTTCAGTACAAATGGAATGACAAATTGTAACCAAAGTAAAGAAAGTTTTACATTCTAAGCTACATGCTGTTTCATACAAAATCTAAACTATGTTTAATCAAAGTCCACTGTATAATGAACCAGATTTAGACCCTAAAGATTCTTCTATAGTTTTCTATTGAAGGAGATTATGGCAACACAAACTTTTATGAACATCTGAACAGCTAGTCTTCAACATCATTCACATACTTTTGTATTTATACTTTTTGTTATACATGTTTGAATAATCCTGTGTTTCTTTCATTCAAGCTTCATTCAGTGTTTTCACCTACTCTCTGTGTTACCCTACATTCATGTCCTTTTTGCAATTACTTGAAATAAAAGTGACTTTGGAAAATGTCACTTCGAAAAGATGGGGATAATTTATAATAGGAAAAATCAGAAATAATAATTTAAAGTTAAGGCATATTTAGTCCCTCTTGAGGTCAATTCATTCTCTACATTTGACCCATCCTTCAATGCCACTGGGGATGTGAGCACCTAAGTGCAGCGCTCAGGAGGCCATCTCTAGATCTTCTTGCTTGGCTTGGTCAGGTCACTGTTGATGGACAATTAGACACATGTTTTGCTTGTTTGGGGAAACTAGATGTCTGGAGGAAACCCACCCATACACGGGAAGAAACATGCAAACCTTGCTGTGAAGAGTGAGTGCTAGTCTTTAAGGTCCAATTGAAATCAGTAAACTTTCAGTCTTGTTAAATTATTGCTACTTTATCAAAAACAGAACTGGAGCTGCCATTTGTTCAACTCATTTGTTTGAGTAATTAATACATTTGGTTTTATGTTATTTTATTGTAATGACATTCCCTGTATTCTTTTAATGACATGTGTTTTAGCTCACAAGCAGAACATGGCCTAAAAATGCAGGATTTGTGTGACTACAACAAAGCACTCCAGGTATGTATTTAATGAGAAAACAATAATTTTACAAATAAACAAAATTACCGTGGTATGGGTTCTTAAATACTATAAAATTGTATATATCCTCCTTAAGCAGAGCATACTACAGTATCGTCAAGGGGTCTGGTTATGTTCTCAAGCAGAACGTAAGGATTTGCTGAATAATTATAAATGCCCGTTTGGTGTTTCATCATAATCTTTAAAGAATAATGCAATTTCAAAACATAAATGTACAAAAAGTCCTCATAGCAGAAATCTCCACTCTAGTAGTAATAAAATGGTTCAAAGTGAGGAGGAACTCTGGCTGTAATGCCTGAGCAGCAGCTGATCGTAGTCTGCATCAGAAGGAGGCGACAGAGAGGGAGGAGAGCTGCTGTTGGACCCCAGTGAAGAGTCTCTGAAAGGTGAAGGAGGGGTGAGTGCTGCCAGTTCCTCTCTATCTTTGCCCCGTCTCACCCCTGTCCCGCTCAGATACATCATATCCACAGAGCGATTCTCACAAAAACTGGGCACCGCTGTCACCTCGGCGTACGTCGTTACCGTGCTCTTAGACGCGATGTATTGTTGTGGAGACATTGGCTTGTATCTCCAGACATAGGCAGGGGACTGTTAGAGTTGATCGTGCCGCCTCCTGGTAGCATCATGGTATTAAGCTCGCTGATGTTGGCGGTAAAACGGTTCACCACGCAGCTGATTTGGTCCATTATAGTTATGCCTTGTACGTGTCCACTGATCATTCCTATACCGATATCTCCAACTCCAATAGCACTGATATCTGTGCAGTCAACTACATGACTGCTTTGGCTTTCAAGTCTTCTCCTCAATGAATGATCAGGAATATACGCAGTCAGAGCTTCTTCTACGTCGTCATCTTGGTAACTTCTACCTTTTGCTCCTTGCTGGCTGACTAAAGGCGACTGAGATGGGGAACAGTTAAAAGATTGGGGTTCCATGGGTTCTTCGTAGTCCTGTATTACGCCAGTGTCGGCAGACGAGTTGGCTTTTGAAAAGGGTTTAATGATGGCCGTCTGGTTAGTTTCTATTGGATCCTTCTTCTTGACATGGAAAGACATACGTTTCCACAAATTGGGTCGATAGCTTCGCTCATTTTGTGCCCAAGTTACAGATTTTCCATTGGAGCTATAAAAAATAAAATACTAATTGTTTAAGCTGTATGAATCAGAGTTTATGATGATAAATAATTTATGTCTCTAAACAAACTTAAAAACAACATGCAAGTTAAAAATCCAATTATATTTCTTAGATAATGTGTTATCTACCATCCTCCAACTTTATTCTCAGTGATTTTCTAACCACCTCCATTTCTTTCATCTTCCCTCGAAAGAGAAATCCTTAAAGGAAAGTGTCCTCTGGGAGTGTTTAACCCAAATGAAGAAGCCTTTTCTCGTTATCAAGCCCTTGATCTTAGCCTTGTCATCTGCTTGTTGCAATGAATTCTGTCAGCCTATTTTGTAGCTGCCTTAAACATTAAAGAAACTAATTAAGATGATACAATGTAATCAGGTGAATTTTTGTGCTTTTTGTCAATTATGATTGGCCACTATTACAACAAATCTAATGTATTTCCAGGAACAGTTTGTGACACAAACTGTAAAGAGATAGCATGATCAGGTAAGCTGTGTCAGAAATAAAACCATAACTCTAGTTAAAATATACTGGTACTAACTGTCGTTTACAAGGACGCACAATTGTATTATACTTTGGATGTAGCATAAAACATGGTTGTATCAAAAATAACATTTGTAATATAAATATTGTTTGCATAGCTGTTTGGTGGTGGGTCTGTAAATTCTTTTTTAGAACCATCAAATGTCTAGTTTGTGTATTTCCTAGATTGGGCAGGCCTATGATTTATTCATAACGTTCACAATCAGGCAATTCCAGGACCATCTTGCTGTGAAGCGAAAGTGCTAGCCACTCAGATGATGCCATAGCGCTGTACTGCACAACCTAAATTATTAGAAAATGGATGGCTGCAGAGTAAGCTATTCACAAAAAATAAAAAATAGAGTAATACATTGAAAACTATGATATTCAGTTATTAATATTATACTTATAATATAGCTAGAAAAACATAGCAGTGCCACCACAAGATACGCGTTTGCTTTTTTCTGTTTGTGAACACTGATTAATGCAGCTAAATATTCATTTCTTGTACCTGATATTTTCTTGTCCAGAAGCACGACGTCGGAACAAGTTGGCCATGCTGCTTGAGGGCTTGCCGACTTTAGCAGCTTTCTTGGCATCTCCGACATGCATCCGCACTACAGTGGAGGTTGTGAACGCACTGCGCACATTCTTCTCAGGTTTAGCCAGCATGATGTACACCTACAAGAACAATCACTTCTAGCTATAATAAGTGCCTAGACTTGTGGAAAGATAAGGCACTCACCTTTGGCACAAACATGCAGCAGAGAGCGACAGTGGCACTGAGGCTCACACTGAAACACATCGTGATGATCTTGTAGTTCGAGCCAAAGTAAATGGGAACAAAAGCCAGCCAGATGATGCAGGTGGTGTACATGGTGAAGGCAATGTACTTGGCCTCATTGAAATTGGCAGGAACATTTCGGGTCTGAAAAACAACTTTTTATAATAAATTACTTATTTCTTTTTGCAATATTATAACACTAACACAAGCGTGGGTGCAGGCAATTCAAGTTCAGCAATTCAAATGTATTCTGTAAACTTTCACTTTGTTCAAAACAGACAAAAACACAAAACAATGAACACAAAATGAAATTTGAAAACAGCACATTTTACAAAAGAACAGGATTTGTATTTCTGTGTTTGTGCTTTCAAGTTTCAAATTTTGGTACATGTACAGTATTGGAATTTTGATGTGCCATTCTGAATGTGTTATATATTTGTGTTTTTACATTTGTATTTTCTAATTTGGGTGTGCGCTTTAGAATTTTTGTGAGTGTTTTAAAATTTTTGTGCATGTTTTGAATTTGAGGCTGTGTTTTCAAATTTTTTTTTTTTAATTTTTTTTATCAAGATACAGAATTGCATGCTCTTCTACATGATGATAATGTCTGGATAACATTTTGTGCATTTACCTTAAAGGCATAGAAAGTGCAGCTGAGAATGAGAAGGCCATTGTAGCCGAGAGGTGCCACCACACCCAGAGTAGTAAGGTTACAAATGAGGTGCACCTCACGAATGCTCGGGTAATCATAGATCACCTGAAAGAGAGAAAAAAAACGTTACTTCTCATGTCTTTCTCTATTGGTTTTGCCAGTTCTCCATTCTCCATGTGTAGCTATATAACAGAAGTTATGTACTGATATATGATATGATACTGACTGTCTAAAAAGAAAATAACACCAGATAAAGTGTGTTTATTAGCTTTCTTTCATCCAAATGTCATTATGACCTAACATAATGACATTTGCAGAAATTAATTTGAAACGGAAATAACTGTAAGTTGCTTTTCTGTTGTTGGAGAAACTCTGGAAATATATCAAATGTGTCTTACTAAGTACATACAGGTGATAGATCAATTGTGTGTGATCCAAATGAGAAATGTGACAGAAGCCTCAGTGTTCACATTGTTTATCTTATTTTATACTACTACAGTATTACTTGATTTTCTCTTTTTAAATG
Source organism: Mugilogobius chulae (assembly GCA_038363315.1). Taxonomy (NCBI): domain Eukaryota; kingdom Metazoa; phylum Chordata; class Actinopteri; order Gobiiformes; family Gobiidae; genus Mugilogobius; species Mugilogobius chulae. The sequence goes on along the minus strand of CM076399.1, from coordinate 29,048,627 downwards.
TCAGATACATAGCTGCGTGTTCTTTTTAAATTTTAAGTCTGTCTGAAGAAATATCCTTTCTTAACATTGACTCCATGTATTTTTGCCACTCACTGCTAACATTTTGACCTCTATAGTGTCAGACCTGGGGCGGCTCGATGATCAGCAGAGCCACGATGATGCCCAGCTGCAGCAGGATGAGGATGAAGGCGATGATCAGCTGAGCACAGGCTGACATGAAGCGAGGTTTCTTAGTGCAGATTTTCTTCTTGCTGCCAGCCAGGATCCGCGCAATACGGTTGGTCTGTGACACAAAATAAATGCTTTATTTGCATCTACCAAAGATAATCTCTGCCAGTTTGCAGCAGATCATGACGAGAGAGACCTCAGCCCACATTAAAAAGCACAACCTTGTATAGGGGCTTTAACCTGCCACCCACAGAGGAGATTATTCTTAGTATATTCTTAGTTATGCCTTTATATGCTACATAAGCTATAAAACTGATTATTGTGTTAGAACATTTGCATTAAGCATAAGTATAGCTCGTATTGTGTTGGACGACGTGTTGTAATTTATGTTTGACACAAAAAAGAAAACTTTGCGAGTTCCAACACAAATCAACTCACATGTAACAAGGCTACAGTGCAAAAAAAAGGAATTTTTTTTTGCTTTTTTTGTGGACGGGGAAATATTATTATAATGCTGCTACTGCTTCTTGTCATAATATTATTATGACAAGAAGCAGTAGGTAATGTATCATGTTTTAAGGTGAATGTTTAAGTTGAATCACGTTGACTTTTTATTCTGCTAGTAATTTAGTTTAATAAAAAATAAGTCTCTTTTTGATAACTCCCACAGTATATTTATGTCAACATCCCATCTTTTTTTGGTCACGTTTTGTGCTATTATGCAATTAATGTGTCATTCCACTCATTATAATTAGGAAGTAGGACAATGTAATCACCATTCTATTAAATCACATACTGTACCTTAGTGACAAGAGCAGAGTAGCTCATGGCAGGGGACAGCCCGATGCCCAGCCTTTGAAGGTAGCAGTAGATAATGTGGGGCTTAGCAATAAGGCTGAAGGTGCACAGGTATCCCAGACATATCCCAGCTAAGATTATGTAGCACAACTCCCGACTGGATGACTTCACCACAGGAGTGTCCCAAAATCTACCAAGACACAACATTTACAATGTGAACATTATGTTGATTTTTATAAATAATGTATAGTAAAAAGTTCTTACTTTATAAATACAGCTGTGACAAAAAGTGTGGCCAAGAGTCCCAAACAGGCGAACACAACAGCAGCGATGGGCTCTGGATCTCCCCAGTGAAGATAGTGCACTGGGATGGGCTCACAACCTGAAAACAATGTGTTCAAATAGAAAGTGGGAAAAACAGTAATTATGCCAAAAAACATTTAATATAAAAAAAATAAATGCTTTGAAAGTGACATAGTGTAATTTTCTGGTGGTTAAAATGACCCGCATGATACTATAGAGACAGCTGAAAACTATATTTTGTAATATTCTTTGGAGATTCATGTTGTGTACAAATATAACCAAGGGAACAAGATTTCCATGGAAACAAGCGATCCTCGTAGAAGAGTCATTTTTGGGACGATGCAAGCTCACAGTAAAAAAGATCATTTTCATTCATCTTTATTTAACAAAAATGATCACATAAAAGGTTATTAAACTATAAACTTTATTGATTTAATGTGCAAATAAAAAAGAATTCCTCCTATAAATAAAATTCAGTCACTTCAAATGTATTGTGTTGCGTTCTTAGTAATTCCCAACAGTTGCTCTCCCAGTCTCTAATGGTCTTAACATGAGCCAAACTGTTTATTTGGCAACGTGTCAACTGTCTGGCAACTGTCAGTGTGTTTTCTCGTTTCCGCAACAAGATCTAAGACTGAACGACCTACTTTAAACTCTTAATTGGCGGTTTTACCTTGTCTAATTTTTATAGTTTTTGTGTTTGTGTGTTTTACCTGTGAGGTCGTTGGTGGGCCAAGACCCGAGGGTGCAGGCCTGACACGTGTATTCGTCAAACACATACTCGTTCTCTTTACAGGGTGTACAGGTCCAGCAGCAGCTCACCTCTCCTTTGCGGATCACCTACACACACACACACATGGACACACAGGGGCTCAAAGCTCTGAAGGCACTCTGCTGTAGCTAATCTTAAACTTTGACTTTGGAGATGGTCCATTAGCATTTCTCTATCAGGGGATAACCAGCCTACAAATTACATCACAAGAGCCCTTTCTCATCTTTTCTATTATCATTCAATCATTTTTTAAAAAGCGGATAAATAATGGGAAGTAGTTGGAATGTCACAATAACACATTTTAGTGTTACAATTATTGTGACAAAAACAACACAGTTTAGCAATTGTTCACAATTACTCAGAATGTGATCAAACAACAGAGACATTTTCTTTCAGTCAACATTTCCAACACATTTCTGCTTCTGCAGTTTGTGACTATCTTTACAAATTCAAAACTTTCTGAATGACAGTAAAACTAAAATGTAAGAAAAAAATCCTGATAGAAATGTACTGATTAGAAGGTTATTAGGTCTTATTTTAGTTGTTACAGTTACTGTGACCTGAATAACTATGATTATATTAACTTTATGACATACATAAATAAAATGGTACCAAGTTATTTTTTATAAAGCTTACTGAACAAATTTTTTTAATAATTTAAAAGTTTGCAACAAAATGTACTTTTTTAAATTATGCTTTAGTTTAGGATGATTTGTGGGCTATTGTACTCTCAATGGCCAAAGCTAACAACTCTCAAAATGTATAATAAAATTAGGTAAAAGAAGAACTAAAAGAAGTACTTTGACTCCAGAGGATCACTCACTTTGATCTGTCCTTTCTGGCATGGTTCAGAGCAAAGGGAGCGGATAATTTCACTGTTATTACTCCAAATTTCCTCATCGTTCATTTGGAGTCCACCCTGGTCCCAGCTGCCCACGTGGATATACGCATACTCATCTTCTCCGATCAGCTTGAAGTTCATGATTTCGTATCTGCACAAATCATATAGAAACACAATCAGAGCTTCTTTTTGTATTTAGTTAAATAATGGATCTGTCTTTTCTGACCGTCCAGGCGAGTCTCCGTTTTGGTCAAAATGAATGATCTCTCCAGAAACACCAGTGAAGTTTGTTTTCATGAGGAAATCCAGCAGTTTGCCACCATCAATAGGTCGCATGTTTTCACACAAACCCTAGAGTCGGACAAACATAAGCATTACTAACATTATTTTCAATATTTTAGCTTACATACAGATCATTGTAATAGGTCAAATGGCTAATGTGCATTACATTTGCTTGTTTAGGCTTGTCAAGGCAATGAAATATTTATATTACTGTAGACTTATGTGTTTTAGAATCAGTGAAGTTCTTTAAAACAAGTACATTCTGAGTACATTTATTCTTAAGTCATTCATTGTATTCTTGTGAATGCATTGTTTGTCAGCCAGGAAGTGAAAGCTGAAAGAGGCGCTCTGATTGGCTATTCTTGGGCAGGTCAAGTTTAAATTTTTTGTTTGAAAAGTCTATTCTAAAGTTGCACATTCTCTCAAAAATCATGCACAAGAATAACATACTGTGCCAAATGCTGGGAACAACTTAAGTCAGAACAATTAAAAAAACAATTTTCTCAGATTTTCACAGCTTGATAATCAGCTTAAAATAGTACCTTATAGCCCGGACAGAGATTCTGTTGCATGGTGTGTAGACCATAAGCCATTGAATAGATAGCATTTATCACAAACCCCATCTTAGTATCTTGGGCATAGTGTTGGCGCAAAGATTCTCTCCCTGTGCAAAAAAATGACAGCAAACAGTTAGTAATGCAAGTATAAGGCTGGACAAAATGTCAACATTTTTAAGGTGCACTGTGTAAGTTTTACGCTAGAGTGGGTCTGCTATCTACAAATGTTCCACTGTGTGACTATGAAAACATGCATTTTACAGTGAGTAGTCTCCTTAGAGCTGGAAAGATTTAATGCCATACTGTGCAACATTTAAGTAAGAGACAAACAAGTCGGGAACCTTCACCAGAAATGTTACATAGTACACCTTTAAGAACTGTTAGATTATTAATCATTGTCATGATTTAGACAAGAATAAAAATGAAGCCCTATTTTGAAGCTTTACTGACATGTACAGGTGCGGTTGTATATGGTGTTCTCCTGTGGGTGTCCTTTCAGCCTGCACTGAAAACGGTGCTGCCAAAACTCGGGGAACCAGGGGTTTCTGTAGTTGTTGTCTGGCTTTAGATTCAGGTAATAATCGTCAAACCAGGTCACATGGGCAGACTTCAGTTTAATGGTGATGCCTCCTGCTGCCTCTCTCTCATAGCCATCAGTCACATCGTATCGATCCGCCCAGCCGTCACTGCAAGGAGCAAGAACATAGAAGATATTCTAGGTAATCCCACAAAAGAGTTTTTTGTTGACTATGAGGGAGTGTGCTACCAGCTTGTCTCCCTCGAGATATTTGTGTTTCTTCCAGTGGGATTCAAATTTTTGCAATAGTGTATTATTTATTCAAGTGAAAAACAACTTTGAGGCAAACAGGTGACAGACCTCAAGCACAGATACCTGCTTATGTGGTCATACAGTATGTGTAGCAAAAAAAAATCTCATTGCAATACATTGTGAAACTTTGTCTTTCAGAACATCAATTTTTCCTAGTAAACGAGAAGACTGTGACAACCCCCCATAGTCTAATTTTTGCCCCCATAGTAATTATATTTTATCTATGATTGATGTTTTTGATCAGTGGAGGCAGTAACTGACTTTTGCATCTCAAAATTGTTTTAAGTAAATATATTCAGTTTTGGATGGCGTGTACCACCATAATCTCTGTCTCTGGAAAAACGTAACAATATACTGTATAGAAATGTTCCAGATGGCAGACAATAAGCTGACAGAAATATTCTGTCACTGACTGCACCAGACTGGAAACATCTCATAAAACAAACAAAAAAACAGAGCAGTTGGAAGCTGCTCTGACCCTGTTGCCCTGTCCTCAAAATGTGTCGTTTATCAGAGACGCTCTCATCCTCACTGTGACCGTTTCTGCTTTGACGACAAGATGTTCACTTGCTATCTTACAGATTCCACCCACTAACAGGTGCCTAGATGAAGACATCAGCTTTTTTCACTTCACCTGTCAGTGTGGATAATATTATGCCTGATTGGTGCTTCTTATGATGTCTCTGAGCAGTGAGAATGTGTTTGAATCTGCACACAAAGAAGCTGTTCACAAATTCACAAATTAGACAAATTTGTGTCAATCTAACCGTTTTTCATTTTTTTGCGCCGACAAAATAGCAAGAAAAAATTTGATTAAACTTTGCAAACTGCACTGCCGTTACACAACAGCTGAGTGGGCGTTTTATGATTCTTGTTTCTCTCGGTGAGGCAGGAGATCATTTCATAACACATCCTTGAAGCAGCAGCCGGCACAGAAATAACACTGGTATAAAAGGTATTGATGCATCTGAAAGGCTTTGACTCTGATAGTTTGAATCACTCTTGAAAGAGAGCTGTGTTTCCCACGCAGTGACCGCTCGAGCAGGGAGAGGTGCGCAGCAGGGCTCTGCCTCCTACAGCTGAAGACACAGGCTCCTGTGTACACACTCCAACACTGCCATCACCACTTTTTCAATATGGACTCATTTTACCTTATGCTCAGTGAGTCCGATTTAGTTCAGCATCGCTTAGGAGAGGGTTTTAGAGAGGGCTTTGAGAACTTTCAAGAGCTAGTGAGTATGAGATCAGAAACAAAGGTCTGCTATATTCATAATACGGTCTAAAAATATGTCCTGGCTGAGAGACAACTGACAAATGGTTGAAGTGACCAATCCTACAAATTTTTACTTAATTTATGTGATGGTTTTTAAAAGCCTTTTTGTCTCTCAAATCTAGCACCACTTCTTGTTTTATAATAATGATGATAGGAAATTAAAAAAAAGTGTTGAATTATTTGTAACTGATTCCTTCTGACTCTGAGTTCCTATTGGCAAACTTCAAATGGGTTTTATGTAAATGTAACTGCAGTCCATGTATATCTACAGATTACTTTACATATGCTTTTGCCAGCATAAAGAAACTCAGGGACTCATAGAGAATCCACTGTTAACTCTAGGTTGTGGTTTGTATCTGGGGAAGCAACACTGTCACCACTGCACCACTGTGAAATCAAAGACATTTATATGTGAATGAATAACAATGAGTGAATGTGTGAAATGCACTTCACACTATTAAAATGGTTAATCATAAAAATTGATAGAGATCTACAAAAGCACAGATAGCCCAATGCATAAACACAGCTTGTTATTGTATGTAAACATACTTTTCAGATTTGTAGATGATTGAATGACTTGACATATACACAATGCAGCCTTCAGTGGATTAAAAATATCTTCATAATAATGACTATCTACTCTGCATTGTGAGGCTATGCAACATTTTGGCTGTATGTAGTTCAAGGTTACTTTATGTTACTGTCAGATTTGAGCGACAGCCTACATATGTAGCTCTTAATGAGGAAAGGCATTTATAGAACACGAGGGATGAGAGCGAGCCGGAGCAAAACCTTAAAATAAAGACTGGTATTCTTGGCGGCTGAATTCTCCTGCCAAACAATGCCCACTTTATTTGCTGACTTTAATTGCTTAGTTACCTTTTTCTGAACCCCCACAAACACAATACTTTACCCGAGAGTGAGATGGAGATGTGATGAAGAAAATGGTGACAGGATTAAGAAGGTCTTGTCAACAACATTCGGTGACAACATCTGAACAAAGCCTGGATGAAGAAGAATGCACAACACCACAGACACATCAGTGATTGGCACATTAACATTTTAGCTAGGGACAGACAGACTAAATGAACAAAAGCATACACACATATTATCATCTTAAACATGTACACAAGGCAGATATATACTATAATATGTGAGCTCCATAAAACAATTCTGATCCAACTTTTCTTTCTTTTCCATCTTAAGAATGGAAAACATCATTGAATAACTGTAGGTCTGTGCATTTAAAAGTGCACTTTGTCATTTTTTCTTGTGGGAGTTTGTTTACCTTGTCTTCATATTTATCTTGCATTGACTGAACAGTCATTATTGCTATGTGCAAGGCAAGCTATCTGCAGATCTCACTTGCTTGTCACAATTGAGAGAAATAAGTATAGCTGTATCGTTGAATGCCAGAACAAAGACATCTCCATGGAGACAAGAAGGCTGTACCCCCATAGGAAAACTTTCATGGTGACCCTTTAATCGTGACATTTATTTTATTTACTGTACTACTTAATAAACTGACACTTTGGTAATTATTTATGAATATATGTCTTTTGACAGCATATATTTTAGAAATTACTGTAAAATACAAGCATCATAATGTGTCTTCTTTTTATTCCTGTATTATGTTTTATGTAAATGTAAATCTGCTAGGAATAAGTACTTCGAATTAGCTTTGGCAATGAACACTATGATGGACGCATCGGACTGTTGTGTTACAGTCAATGTTTTTGTGTCCGTCCCTATTCAGATAAACCAATAAACAAATAAATAAATGTATAAAACTGCAAACTGAAACAAGCTTACCTTCCGACGAGCAGAAACTCCCCCACTAGTCGCTGGCGTCTCATTGCCATCAAGATTCCACGAACCGTCATGCCCTCACAGAAACAGGCCACTACCCGGGCTTTGGGCAGGTGACCTCGGAGTTTCTGCAAAAGCTTGTCAAAACTCTGCTCTCCAGCGTTACTGTAGATCTTATCTGAATGAGCAATGCAGAGCCCCTCTTTGGCCGCCATGTCTTTAAAGGCCTCCATGCCACTCTCACCGTAGTTACCTATAAGAGATTTTATATTAGTGTTATGTACAAAACCCTCAGGAATATAAATATAGGTTTAGTTCTTGTTTCAGTCCTTGTTTGGTCCATTGTTTTGTGTATATGGAAAGTGTGCAAGTGTCAACATATGAGTAAACATATAGGGTATTTACAATAGTGATTACACAGCGCATTTGACGACAAACTAAAAAACAACTCTTACTCTAAGCAAGTGCAAATGCCCTATCATTGCTGACGACAATCAGATGTTATTTTTAATTATATAAGGTAAGTAAGCAACTCATCAAGTTATTTTTCTTTCTATATTTTAATTACCCCCTGGGAAATTTAGCTGGAGCATAGATTTGTCTGAGTAAATTATTTTATATACCAGACACACATTTGCGATATTAAAAAAAAAAAAAAACATTGTCAGAGAATGTCGATACAATTGCATTGGGTGCTCTACTTACCCTCAGTGTGTATAGCAGACACATAGCTCCAGTTGTATCTCTTCACTATGTCGACCATTGCTCTGGCCTGTTGCATGTCTGATGGCACCACCCTCATGAAGTACTTGTACAAACTCTGGGAAGAAACATGTATCGGAGTTGACGATATACAGTACTTCATGTGGGTCCTGTGACACAGCAGCAGCATTCAGGACAGTTACTTTAGTACGTAAGCCTAATTTTCCACTCTTTGAGATAAAAGCATGTTTTGTATGATTTAACTCTTTATAAACAAGAAAAACCTGTATTCTTTCCTTTCCTGTCTTGCATGCTTACACAACTGAAATATTTTTTTTCACATTGTGGCATAAAACCTATCTGTCTATCCCCATGAATAATGTTAATAAGAGGGGCTGTGCTGCTGATGAAAGTTATTCTAGTCCTCTAAGTAAACTGTTGTAATTGTTTCTTGTATTTAATCGAGTTTGAGATTGATGACAACACACAAAAGAACTCAAAGAAAATCTACAAAAGCACCAAAAGTAAGTGCACAAATCATAATAAAATGAAAGTGGATAAGCTTTTACAACTTTCTTAATGCACAATAGCGTCCCCAGGTAAATGTCTGATACCTTGTCGCTGAGATCCATGCTGGTGGCAGAGTAGGCGATCTGGGGGATGTTAAAGAGTTGGAGCAGGTTTTGGACTTGGATGGCCACAGAGCTGGAGCCGGGGCCGATCAGTCCCACGATGGGCTTCTTCCCTTGGAGCAGCAGACTGCCCGCGCCCTCCGCAGCGCATCGGCCCGCGTTGTCCTCCTCCTCATTGGAAACGAGAGTGTCCCGGATGAACTCAATACTCTGCTCCAGTGCCACCGCAGAATGCCAGCACGAATCCCTGGGGTTTAATGGGTTGTTGTTTTGGCAGGATAGATAAGGAAAGATTGAATCATGAAAATAAGAAGAGCCAAACCTGATCTCGCAGCCAAGGGAGATGTTGGGGAGGATGTAAGGATCTGCATTTATCCGATCCAAAGTGTGCATCATCGCCTCCACTCTCTGGATCCCATACTGTTCACGGACTGCTCCACACTTTCGCTCATGAACCTAAGCAAAAACAAGCTTAATGCATTAAAGTATGATTCTGTGTAGTCCTGGTATAAACACGTTTTAGATGGTATCTAAATAAACCATTTTATTTATTTACAATTAAATGGCGTAAAAGTTTTATGAAGATGAACTATAACGAGGTCTAACAGAAATATATCTTCTTCCAAAGTTTGACTTCTCCTCGAAGCCAAGTTTTTACTAGCAGAGGATTTTCTGTGGAACTGTTGATTCAAACAACACAACCAAATAATTGGTTGGGTTGTAATGACTCAGTTTCTATCTTTCAATGAATTGCCCAGCCCTACTCTTACATTTCAAGTTTCTGTGGTGACTAGATTTAGTTTGTTAGATTTAATTCTGTTAATTAAGCGAACACAAAACCAGAATCAAAAGGCCTTAATTGTCATTGCACAAGTTGCACATAAAAATTAAAATTTCCATGCCACAGTGGTTCCCTTTTACAGCAAAAGACACATGCAGGTCTCAATAGGAAAGTTACTTCTTAAAGACAATCAGAGATCAGAAGAAACAATAAATATATTGCAACCATCTATTCAAAAAAGTGTGCATTCGTTGAAAAACATCAATCTAAAAAGCTTAACTAAACAGCACAAATACCAAAGTCATAGAGTCAGCATCAGATCTAGGCTGCATTCACACTTGAACATTCACTGCATTGAAATTGGGTGAAAGGAAGGACAAAGCTCCAAATGAATACTGGAGTAGATCAGGACAAAATAAGGACTAAAAGAGAACCAAACCAAACCAAGCCAGTGTTACTGTTGTTTTCAAAGCTCATTTGACATATTACTGCAATTTTCTAATTTTGACTTAGTTAGATAGTCTTTGGGGTGAATATTTATCATAGTTTTACAGCAGTTAAGTTTCAAATAATGAAGAAATTGACTGAAAGTTACAGAACGTAATTTGAGTTCTAAAACAGAATCTCTCCATCAACAAGCATCATAATGCAAAGACAATTTACACACAACTTATCATTATTTTATCAGTCATTAGTCAAAATGAAAGCATTACCATAAATAATCAATTGCCAAATTATAATGCCAGTGTCATTTTGTGGATTTTTTATGGTTGCTAGGTAACAGTAGTGGAACTACCTTGTTATATGTCAAATTTGCAGAACAAAATGCAATTATAAACCTAATCAAAACGACCAAATTGGATGAAAACAAGTAAAATGTGAAATCATAAATATAATTATTCACTACGTTAAAAAAGGTAGTTTGACTTGATTAGTATGTCTTAATGAGCATCACCAGTGCATTTGTCAAGTATTAATGACGTGTACCTTGTCTGCAGGAGGTTGATGGTGGACAGAGAACAGCGCTCCTATGATGACGTCCCCGGGCATATGAGCCAGCACCCTCCTCTCATTGCTCTGGGCACTGACCTCCACACGGTGCTTTAGGCCACATAAGTTCAAATCAGACCCCAAAAGAAGAACCAAAGTCCACAAGAGCAGAACCTGTCTGTGCAGAGTCTGGAGGGTGACCGCATGCACACCTGCTGCCATTCTTACTGTCTAACTTTTACTGATGATGTCCTGAGAGATGGTTTGGGATGGGGGACTTAATGCCTGGAGTAATCCTGCATAAGAAGAAAAAAACGTTGTATGAAAAGTATGTAATAGGAATCTAACAATATTCCAAAATCACAGTAGTAAAAAATTATGACAAAATAAATGTCACTCTTTAATATTCATTGCAATGTTGTGGGAGGAAACAAAGAAGAGAAGTAGAGTAGAAAAACTTTTAACTTTAAAACACTTTGACCAGTACCATCATATAATTATATACAAAACGGTTATTTCCTTATATTGTCTGAGCTTGAAATATAGCATAAAATCCTGTAGATCCTTATGTTCTAGCTGTTAATAACATTGTACTTTGCCATGAAATATTTAACATTTATTTTCACAAAATTTCTGTCTGGTGATTTAAATTAGTTGCTAGGCGACCTATTACCTTTTTGTATTACACCAATTAACAGCATTTAAACAATATTAACTTTAGCTGTTTACCATCTGTGCGACATATTATTGGCTTATGGAATGTGAATGCAACAAAAAGGGTCGCTTATCCACAGATCAAACTTGTAGCTAATCTGATTGCAGCACCTGGTTATCTCCATGTAGATTGCGGGGAAAATATATATATGCAATTTTATGGATACAAGCAGATGGATATTTTGACCATAAAATCTACGTAGAGCATCTTTAAAATATCATACCTGTAAAACATTTAATACTGCAAAGCTTGTTTAAATCTATGAGTCATTTAGTTAAAGTAAACTTGCATGGGTTATGTAACTTGTAATACAGTTACATACAAGTTACTTGTATGTAACTTTTAATAAAAGTTGTGAGTAGGCATGGGGCAATATTAAAATTTGCACTCCTTGATTAGTGTCACAAAATATCACGATTAACGATATTATCACGATAATTTACTGAGCGTAAAAGTGCACAGATGCAAAATCACTGAAATATTTATTAGCGCACAATATGTAGGCCTATTTGTTTGAACAACTAATTGTATTTTGGTTTAAGTACAATCAATAGTGATTCAAAGTGAACAAATGTTTACAATGTGAGCAAAAATCTACTAACTTTGTCTCAGAGACTCATTAATTAACTTTAACACATGAACCTTTTCTTTGTTTAACCATAATACAGCTTTTACTGGGTTCACAGCAGTCAGATTTTAGACGCTCTCATGAAGCCTATAATTGCGATTATCGTCACGTACGATTATCAAGATTATGAAAAAAAGCCACAATTATTTAATTGCGATCCTTAATTATCGCGATTTGCGATAATATCATATATCGTCCCATCCCTATTTGTGAGTTCAAATCATTCCTCCAGAAGACACATTTCTTATATCACGTGATCGAGATTGAATCGTCAAGTATTTGATAGAGGGTTTTGAATCAAAGATTGAAAAATTATCTTTTGTCAGTAAAGACATGCTGTTTGGAGCAAAATACAAGCTTTGAGGCAGAATGTTGATATATAATTTCAAATAAATCTGATAAATGGGACCTAGTAAAGATTTTTCTTTTTTTTTTTTGTTCATAAACGTACTTTCTTAAAGATTAAACAGAATCGAATAGAAAATTGAGATCCTCAATTTTCTTTTTTTCTAGATCACCCAGCCCTAAAATAGGCTATACCGATGTATGTTAAAAAAACATACAAACAAACAAACAAACAAACAAACACAAACAGTGTGTCCCACGTCAGAAATTAGAAAGAGCCCATCTACTGACTGCAACTCAAAAAATTCTGATATTGGACTTGAAAACAGTGCAGAAGATCTCAGTGTTTTCTGAGGCTCATGGGGGACAGAACAGTCACTCAGGCAGAATTCCAACTGTGTCTTGAATGAAGACATTAATTGAACATAACTAAAAGCTTAAAAAATACATTTTACTTAACACGTGTCTTTTAACTAATTTTAGACTACACAGTTTTAATTTGAATACAGCTTTATAAATTCCCACATCACAACATTACAGAAAATGCTGTAAGCTTACCTTGTCTTCCTCATGGTCTGTTTCTTCCGTTTTTATACATCCATATAAAAATGTGAACATGCAAAAAGCGCGGAGGGGTTTGCTCATGCTCCGTCTGACGCCTGGCTACAGCAAACTGCAAATAGCAGCAGATAATACTTGGTTTGTGAACATGTTTGACTTTCTGACGCACGCCGAGCCCCGCTCCTCCTGCTCATCCTCCTACTCCTCCAAAAACACCACCGACATGTGGCTCTGAAACTGAAACTGAGCTGAAGAGTGGAAGCGAACAGGTGCCACGGTAAACAAAGATGCAAGAGACGATTCAGGGTAAAGACTGTGCTCGCTCCGGGTTAAAAATGTGCAAAACTACGCGTCAAAGTTCACCAGGTTTGTTCCCTCGAAAGAAATAGGCTAAATACTTGTTACTTTGTTTGTGACAAAGTGGCGTCAAAATAGACTTAACTCTGTGGATTGAAAATATATAGCCTAAGCTGTGCTCAGTCGTGACTAAAAAGGTAATTATACACAAATTGTACTAAACCAAATGAATGAAGAAAAATGAAACTTGAAATCGACTCGTTTTAAAGAACAGGCGCTGATTTCTGTATATTTGGTGCCCTCCTCCGGTCGCTCATAGAACTTCAATTGATGGTAGCAACAAGTCACAAGTTTTATCTTATTCTTCTTCTGAGCTTTAGAAAGATTTATCCTACTTTATTTATATAGCAAATTTTACAAACAATTTTCAAAGTGCTGTACAAACACAGAATGACAACCATAAAAGTAAACAATAAAAAGGAATAAGTGCTCATTACATTTTACTAATCTTACAAAAATAAAACCAGTAAAATCCAATAAGAGCAAATAAATATGAAAAAAAAAGGCACAGAGGACCACACAACTCACGCGGTGTTAAAAACTAGAGAGTAAAAGTGGGTCTTAAGACTAGACTTAAAGCACTCCACAGTGGGAGCAGATCGAACATGGAGGGGCAGAGCGTTCCAGAGCCTATAGGACCAGCTACTGAGAACACTCTGTCCCCTTTGGTTTTAAGTGAAAAGTGCGTTTGTAGGTGACCTAAGATGGCATTTATTCACAGAAAGTACTTTTCTTTGGATATATTCTCTGATGGCAAAATGCACTTTTTCATATTACTGATTCCAATCTGATTTATGCCACATTTTATGATCACACAAGATAGAAATCGAGAGTTATGATAAAGCACCATTGTCCAAAAACATCTTGTGACGTCAGCACTACAGGCTAGTACCTAGAAAACTTCAGAGGGGCTTTACGATTTGCTTCAGTCAAGTGTGCCTTTGGAGTCATTTGCTCACGAGTCTTGTGTTGCTTTAAATCTAATCCTTGGTCTGTGAAATCAAGCTACATTTCAAGGAACTAACCAAAATCAATTGAAATTGAAATTTAATGAACAAGCAATGACACCAAACCCATGGACTCAACATTTGTGGAATGGACAATTCTGACTATGACATGTCTAAAGACTGTTTAAATATAGCTGCCTACAGATACAGGTAAACATAGTTAACTTGAATTTATTTCATTCTAATGCAATCACAAGTGTTACCATTAAGTAATGCACACATTTAAACTGGCAGAACTAAACAGGTCTGAGCAGAGCCTTAGAATTATACTAAATGGATTAAGTGAAAGCAACATGTCTATAAAATGTCACTCTAGTAAAATATACAACAACAGGCCAACAATATATGTCTATGTTAAAAATTAAATGCTCTTAATAATTATTTTTTTAAGTTGTTCTGGTTGTTCAAATGTGCTCCTTCTGAGAGTACCCGCTTTGGAATTCCACGCACCAGAACCAATACAAAAAAGTGTACTAAGCACTTATGACAGTCATGTGTTTCTCACATCAGGATTTCAGTTAGAGCTCCACTTACTGGCTGCAAAGGAAATAACACATCAGAAACAATAAAATATATTATATCTTATATGCTAATGTTACAGAAACACTCCAAACAAGCAGGAATATTTAGAATATGTTTTTCTGAGGATCGAGAGGAACCAAAAATATTTCACAGACAAAACTTCAGCTGTGTATTTGAGGAAGAAGCAATGTATTACAAAGTGAGAAAGTACGTGCGTAGTATGTCTTCTTTATATCAACATTAATCATGCACTCTTTTAAAAGACTGTCAGAAGTGTCAGTGACAGCAGTCATATGAAACAGTTTGAGCACAGAAGCGCTCCCTGGGGCCTGAATGAAGTAAAAAGGAAACAACCATCACTGTGTCTGAGGCGACGTGTTAATAACTGACACCTCTCATTGAACTGAATGTGCTTTGGTCTGTTCCAGCCTTGTGTTCTGTCGTGTGAGAATCATGTCAACCACTTGATCTTGTAATGTGGGTCATCTGTTATTGTCTGGTATGTTAAAAGAAAAAGGACCAAATAATAAAAACACATCACGCTTATGCAATTTTACACCAATAATTTTTTATTCTTTTATTAATAGATATTTACCCAAATATTTGTATATAAAAGCCGTTAAGTTATTTTAAATCTGATAAACTAATCAAATTTAATATGTAATCCACACCAGTCTATACACAGTTCAATGGTAACACTACTGTGTTAATGAATACACTCCTCAAACACTCCTTAACCAATTTGTTAAGCACTTATTTTTAAAGGTTTCACTTCTGCTGTCTTGTGTCTCTTTGACTTGAGCTCACTATGCATGTAATAGTCACACTATTACAAAGTAAGAAACACACATGGACTGGGCCATAACTTTTAAGCCTCTACAATAGTAAGGATCATAACAGTGACAGACAGATTAACAGAGCGACTGGTCTCTAGTAAGTCCGGGTTTAACAACAGAAAACTGGTCCCAGTGCATAAGACAACTCCAATCAGTAAATTCCACACATTCCCCTCACAGCTGACATTTAAAGGCCAAAATCTCACAATTAAAATTATTCAAATGATGTTTTATGTTAATTAAATCAGAACAAAACCCGCAGAATGTAAGACTTTTATTGCATTTCTTCGCTTACTTTTTAAAAATTTTCATTATAATTTATTCTTATTCTTCTTCTTATTATTATTATTATTTGTAGTAGTAATACAGTATATACAGTATAATAATCAGTTCTTCTCACACACTAGAAGTCACAAGTTACGGAGTGACTGATATCATTTTAATCTGTTTTATAATCCTGTATTTCTCATAATAAAAAAGGGCGATTTTATTCGGGCTGATTGCCCCATTATTCAGCTTATCCCAGGGCAGTGCTGCATGTGACTACCCCACAGAGGGAGGAGGGGAGTCCTGAGGAATTTAAGCTCCGGTCAATATCACATGGCATTTCAAAGTTGACGCTGGTTCGATTTCAAGCTTTTTTCTTGGATGTTAGAGCTTGAAATCTTAAGATAATGTGGTTATTAGGATTTACTACTTTGATGATCTGTTTTGCACCTTCTTATCAACAGTTCCCGCGGGCATGTACCACTCGGGAGGCCCTTCTTTCCAAAGAGTGCTGCCCTTCGTGGGATGGAGACGGCTCGGCCTGTGGAGCCAGCACTGGACGGGGTTTCTGTCGGGACGTGGAGGTTTCCCAAGAGCCAGATGGGCCCCAGTACCCCTTCTCAGGGATGGACGACAGGAGAAGTGGCCACTGGTTTTCTACAACAGGACATGCCAGTGCACAGCAAACTTTATGGGTTACAACTGTGGTGACTGTAAATTTGGCTTCTTTGGAGTGAACTGTAATGAACGCAGGGAGTCTCTGAGGAGGAATATTTTTCATTTGTCCCGAGCAGAGAGGATCCAGCTTGTTTCCTATCTGAATTTAGCCAAACACACTATTAGCCAAGACTATGTTGTTCCCACTGGCACCTACCAGGAAATGGAGAATGGTTCAACTCCTTTATTTACTGATGTCTCTGTGTATGACATTTTTGTGTGGATGCATTATTATGTGTCTCGAAATGCCCTCTTGGGTGGACCTGGTAATGTTTGGACTAATGTAGACTTTGGACACTGGGCACCTGGGTTTTTACCTTGGCACAGGGTCTACCTGCTTCACTGGGAGAATGAGATCAGGAAGGTGACAGGAGATATGAGTTTCACTATCCCGTACTGGGACTGGCGGGACGCACAAGGCTGTGATGTATGCACTGATGAGTTAATGGGAGCCCAACATCCCCAGGACCCCAGCTTCCTCAGCCCAGGATCAGTCTTCTCGTCCTGGAGGGTAAAGTGTGCTTACCTTTTACACACAGGCACTTACAACATGCATGAGTGGGCCTAAAGTCTGGTTAAAACCTTTTAGCTCAACCCATGTTTGACATATAAATTATTAACCAACATTGGCTTAAGGGCAGGAAAGCAAGCATTTTAAATGCACACATTTTGCTCGGGAACAGATTTCACCTTAAGTTTGGATTCATTTTGTTCCCAGTACAGAGATGTTTAAAATTATGAAGCTGAACCACTGTATCCAAAAAGGATAATGTTATGAGCCAGTCTAATATTTTCTATAGTAAATTATAATTAGGTATTTTTGTTTTTGTTATATACAAACTAGTTCTTTATTTCATAAAGACCCTGATAACCATCGCTATACTGAACAGGCCATATAAAATGTTATACATTCATGCACTTATTATCTCCATCTTTCTTTTATTCACTATGTTATTTCGTGCACCATGTGTGCGCCCCAGGTGCTGTGCTCTCGCCCGGAGGACTACAACAGCAGAGGCGTCCTGTGTGATGCTCTTCCAGAGGGCCCTCTTCGCCGTAACCCTGGAAACCACAACCGAAACATAGTAGAGCGGTTACCCACCTCAGCAGATGTGGAGTTCGCTCTGAGTTTAACCAACTATGACACTGGGGCCATGGATCGCTCTGCCAACATGAGCTTCAGAAATACATTGGAAGGTCGGACCAAGTATGCTGTATTTGCCCATCTGTCTCTGTTTAACTTTGAGGCAGAGTTTGTAGACAAAAACAGGTTAAGGTTCTATTCTATTCTATTCTATTCTATTCTTTTCTTCTCTTTTCTTTTCTAGATACTATAAATTTAGGTTGTGCAGCTCTTTTTCCCTCTTGATATTTTAATTCTATTTTTGTGTTTGTTTTGTCTCTGTTTTCTTCTATTTAATTCCTAAATTATGATGATTTTGTCTGTTTCAGTTTGTATTTGTTGCCAGTCTAGTCCTAGTTTAATTCTCAAGGATAACCGCAAACAAGATATACCGTATACTATTAGTTTTTTACTGAAGTGAGATAGATGCTGATGT
This sequence comes from Mugilogobius chulae, assembly GCA_038363315.1. Classification (NCBI taxonomy): domain Eukaryota; kingdom Metazoa; phylum Chordata; class Actinopteri; order Gobiiformes; family Gobiidae; genus Mugilogobius; species Mugilogobius chulae. The sequence goes on along the minus strand of CM076399.1, from coordinate 29,030,376 downwards.
TTCATGTAACTGACATGATAAAGAACGACGACTTGGCAGCTACACTCAGTTTTGGGGCTCTGTCTCTGTTTCAGAACTTTCCTTTTGAGAATGTAAGCTGGAAAAGAATATGTGTAGAAAAGGAAGGTGACTGGGTCTAGAGCAGAATCAAGCTGTGACAGAGGCGTTAGCTTGATTATCAAAGGCTTCCAGAAAATTGAAGTGTGGTTTGGAGAATGGCAGAGACGTGATCCTGCTCATGGAAGTCACTTGACAGATCAACACCGTTATTAATATTCTATAGCAATGTTTTTCAACCAGTGTTCCGGTTAATTCCAGTGTGCCTTGAAAAATGTGCCAGTTTGATCTGGCCATATTTGAGTAGGTGAACCGTGAAAAAAATTCAACCAAAATGTGTGCCATGACTGAAAAAAGGTTAGGAAACACTGTTCCATAGTACCACAACCACATGTGCAGCAGGGTGCACTCTGGAGCCAGAACTGAAAATCAAATACAAAATCTTTGAGTCTATCTTAGTTAAGTGATGACGTCTGTGTTTTAACAGTTGTTGTCCCCCTGCAGGATTTGGAGACTCTCGCACTGGGACAGGGAACAGTACTCGTATGTCTTTACACGCTGCTCTTCATGTCTTTATGAATGGGACAATGTCATCAGTTCAAGGATCTGGCAACGACCCTATCTTTATCCTTCATCACGCTTTTATTGACTGGTAAGAACAAAACAATATGCAAGAATGCATAACAGTCATTAAAGTCATGTGTCCCATGTCCCAGCAGCTGTGTCCACAATCGTATTTGTCCTCGATTCATAAAAAGCATGTCTTAATGTTTGATCATTTTGCTACCAGGTAACTGTAAGGAAGAACATCTTGCAATTTCGTTTGTAAAAAATTGACAATACGCAAAATGCACTATTTTGCACTGACAGAAGTTTCTTAACTTACAGTATGTGTACACAAAATGTGAATGCGCTATCACTGACTAAGTAAGTTTTATTTGGATAGCGCTTTTCACAGTGAGATGAACCCCTCCCTCCCCACTCAGTGATAGTAAGCAGCCCTGGGGCAGCTCAGAGGAGGCGATTCGACTAAATACATAATGATGTACTATTTACAGACTCTTTTTGCATTTTAATTTCTCCCCAAGATCTCTGATGTGTGCCCTACTGATTCATAGAAATCAAATCAATCACAGCTTCTAGCCTTTCACTAATTATTCTTCCATATTTCTGTTTTCTATAAAAGCATTTTTGAGGAGTGGCTGAGGAGGCACAGGCCGGCCCTTTCCCAGTATCCTGAATCAAACGCTCCCATTGGACACAACGGAGGCTACTTCATGGTGCCCTTTCTGTCTCTGCATAGAAACAGGGAATTCTTTATCTCCAGCAAAGAACTCGGATATGAATACTCGCAACTACTGGATGCAAGTAAGTTTGACTATATCACTTTTTAAACAATTGTTTTTACTTGTCAAGAGCTCTCATTTTGTTTGGGTGCTTTGTCTGTTGTTGTTTTTTCCCGATAATTTAATTACGGTAACCTCAAACAGCAAAAACAAGTTGTAGTTCAATTAAACAAATTATATAAGCAACAGGTGTATGTAGATTAGGACACATTAGATTGAGTATGTGAATAGGACATTAATGTAGCTAATTGAATTTGAAAAATCTCTCTCCTTTAGTCTGCAGTATCCAATTTTATCTATGAAAAATATATACATGTATAAAAAAAATGATAATAACAATAAAATCAATCAATTAATCAATCAAAATAGAATTCTAAAAGGTCAGCAGCCTATGTCATGCTTTAAGTGAGTGACAGGGAATTAACCAATCACAATGAAGTGTTCAAACTCTCTGAAGCAGCAAATCAAGCAGCTCTTAAAAGGATCCTTATGTAATTGTGTTGAAATTTATGTTGTGCTCTTGGCTTGAAAAATATCACCCACGACCCTTGGTTTATGCATAATTGTATTTGTAAAAAAAAACAGTAGGAAGAAATTTAAGTGACATGTGCCATGCAGTCTTGAACAATTTGAACAAAAGAAATGTTTACAACTAATGAATCAATAAAGTAAAAGTCTATACAATTTCCACCACTTGAGCTTAACTTTGCTGATTGACTGCATCTGAAATCAGACTACAATCGGTCAGGACCACGTGCGCCAATTGGTTTTCCGAAAAACGGTTTACGGCTCCTCAATAGGTCTGCCCGGGTTTACATGCGCTTATCTGGTTTTCCTGACCTCCATGTAAACGCCCTAAGTCTGTATTGCTTCCTCTGTCCTGTCATGTGTATGTGCGTATGTATATTTAAACATGACCCACTGCCCTTTTGCTAACAACTTCTTAACACTCTCCTTCCTCCTCTCCTCAGACCAGCGGCTGTCCGAGTCCATGCGTCCGTATCTGGAGGCGCTGCAGGGCGTGTGGGGGTGGCTGGTTTTGGCAGGGGTCTGTGGAGGGCTTCTGTCTTTAACTGTAGTTGCTGTGGTTCTGCGCACTAAATACAAACACAGCATCTCTACCTGGCTGCATGTGCGCAAATGGAGAAACGTATTTGCTCTTCCAGAGAGAGAACCGCTCATTTTCAGCCCTGATAAAGAAGAGACGGGATTAAACTACCAAAGTACTATGTGAGACACTCTGAAGATGAATGTACACATGAACGCACTGTGAAACATACTGTATTTTATTGTACAACTTTTATCTATTACCTATTTTTGAAACACTGAGGCAGAGCAAAGAAGTGTTATAAAATAGTAGAATATTTAGAAAAACTGAGGTGGAACTGAAATAACTCCTCAGGCTATACAGGGGACAAAAGAACAGAAAGTGTATGATCTGAATTACAAAGAGACCATTTTTGAAAGAAAGCGTTCCTCCTCCAATGCCAGATGGAGTAACAGACCTCAGCTGGTAGCCTACTACTACTACTACTACTATGGAGAAAAAGAAGCAGTTAAAGCAGAGTACCAGATTTTCACACTGCAAACTGTCTATATATGAGAAATATTTTTCACAACAGTCAGATTTGGTCATAAAGTGCTTTGTTTACAATAAACTTTTTATGGAAAAGACACAGATTACTCAGTTATAACAAAAAAGGCTGGTACTTAGCGTTAATTAAAGGAATTCCCTGTACACTTCACAAATAGGCTGAAGTGGCGCTACCATCAGACATGAGTAGGATGCTCAGGGTTAGCCACCTGTAGGAGTCCTAATCGCCAACAACAGCTTTCAACAACCCAAACCTCAGAACCACTTTTATATTCTCTGTGTCACAAGTGACACAAATACAGTTTTAAGCTAGAAAGCATCAACAACATATCTGTTTGTTAAAGGTGCACTGTATAACTTTCACAAGGTTAAAAGTCAACTACACAATAGAGTAGATATATACTGTACATTTAAAGCCTCACTCAGTTACATTGTTAATAGTGATAATTGCAGGTTAGCATGTTAGTTGCATAATAATTATATAAAAAATTACTGAAGGAACATTTTTTCCATGGAAACAAACAGGAGGAGGCCATTGACCAAAGGAGTTTTTGGGTCAAAGTTGTATAGTTACCTTTACATTAAAAATTAAGTCCATATGACAAGATTAGTGCATTTTTCTACTTTGGATTTAGTTTATTGTAATAGTCCCTTAAATATTTATACAGTTTTACAGGATTTAAGGTGCAGTTAATAGTTATAGAATGCCTACACAAATGTCATCAAAAAGTGCCAAAATCCAAATTTAATTTACACACAACTAACAAGGTTTTCTGAAGTTTAAACAATCATTTAACATTATCTATCAGATTGTAATGTTTGTGGATTTTAGCTGATATTTATAATATAAATGCTAGGTAACAGTTGTGAAACTTCATTTCTACATATGTCCTCCTATTTGCTGGACAAATTATGCACCTAATTAAAACAGCCAAACTGGGTGAAAACAAGCAAAAATGTTTAGTAAAATCTTAAATAAAAGCAGCCCACTATGTCTTAGTGAAATGTAGTTTAACCTGTCATGCACTTTAAACCTGACAAGTGAATTACATTCTGTATTTTATTTACAATTTACAGTGACCCAACATTTGCTTCTGTCTTGAATTCAGTTTTGTGTGCATATGTAATTGTGAATTTATTTAATAAAGTCGACCATTTTTCAAAACTCCAATATATAAAGTTCTTTTTGTTGCATCATGGTGCAAGCATCTGATGAAATCGTAGCAGCACAAAAGGCTTGAGGGCTATTGTTAAATTCATGTACCGTAGAAGTTCTCTGCAAAGACATTTGATTAACATTTAAATTGATTTATGTTTGAGGTTGATGCTTTGCAAAAGGAAATATCAGCAAAAAGCCAAAGTTTAAGACACCTTCACAGGGCATGAGGTTTGGGGACATTTGAATTTTCTGAGCGTCAAATTATTTAAAACAGGTAAGAATACGGCCTGACATTTGTAAAAGTCACAGCTGCGCGGTTCAAACTCTTCAATCGAAAGGTCATGCTCAGTGCAATTCATGAGAAGTGGTGAATTTCAAGTCCAAGGCAGTTCAAGGAGTGCGAAACCATTCACCTACACAGAAAACCAGGCTGTTTAATTCTCACAAGTGAAAGAACGCATATAAAAGCATAGTAAAAACAAACGTAAGAACCACAAAGAATATATAATCGGAGAAACAAAAACAAAAAAACTGCATGTACAATTCTGTAGAATCTTGGCCAATGGTGGAAAGTAACTAAGTACAAAAGACTAGCAGCACTTTATATAACTACACCTTAATTAGCCTAAAAAAAAAAAACCTTAATAAAGTATGAACAAAGCCGTAAATCATCACAAACAAATGACAAATTAATAAATAAAAAGGTTTATTAAGACTTAGTAACTACTTAATTATCCCTAACCCTACTCCTCAACGCTAAATTTGGCTTCCTAAAAAAAAGTAGTTTCTAAGCCATAATAAACTTTTTCATCCACTAATTGATCATTTAATCATAATTAAGTAAGTCTTTATTAAGGCTTTAAAAAAATAATAATAAAGTTTAAATTACTTTTCTGTACATTTGAGGTGATGAATATTTTAAGTTAAAGATGAGAATTTGACAAATGAGTATATAAAAAAAGACTACATATGCTTCTTTATTTAATTATCAACAATATTATTAGTAGTAGTATTTTATTATTATTTTTTTAAAGATCACTAGTTAAAAACTTTTAAAGCACTTTTAAAGCTAGAATCTGGTACAAGCATCTCTGCCTTTGAGCTTAATGTAATTGTGCATTGTCCTTAATAAACATTACCTTATCGTACCCTACTTTTACTTAAGTAGATTTTTATGTGATGTGATACTTTTATGTACATTTTTGCCTAAAATGTTCATCCACTACCCAAACCAAGTGCAACATTGAGGTTGATTTTTTTAGAGATTGATCATTTTTGAGCGTAATAATGGAAATGCTAGAAAAATTATACTGTTTTAGGTCTGTAAAAATACAGACCTAAAACATATAAATATACATTTTATACAATGCTATTAAAAGACGCCTTTCGCCCTCCATCTGGACTTAAGGAATATTCAAGCCTAATATAGGCCAGTGTTTCTCAAACTGTGGTACGTGTCTGGTGGTGAGACTCAGACTGTCTCTGGTGATATTTGAAGTCATCTGCAGTTTGAATATTTGTTATTGTTATTATTTGCCTATGTATTTTGCCTTTCAGGGCCACTGTTCTGCAGGCCTAAAGAACTACAGTAAACATAGGAAAGTTAAACCAAAACTGAACATTCAGCAAATAATCTCAAAAAGAGTTTATTTTTTGTTCGTTTTTACAGAATCCCAATTGAGAATATGGCAATGGTCTTTGTACATTACATTCAGCAATTTGACGCATGCTTCTGCAAATTCTAGTAGGCCTTTATTTTTTACAGTACTTTTCAGCATATCACATATTTTACATTCGGATGAGCAAATAAATGTCAAATGTAGGTAATATTATAAAAAGATGGACAAAAAATATAGCATGCAATTTATAAAGAATTATTGTTTAATGAACACTTACTGACAACTTTTGCTCAGAAAACTTGAAGGATATTTATAATCTAACTTTTCATTTTTCCTTTAAATAAAATACATTTATGAATACAATAGTTAACAAAAACAATAATGTGACAATGGATAATTATGAAGTTACTCTAAATTCAAAATAATAAGATACAAAGGCAGATAAAGGTGTAAAAAAAAAAAAAAGAAAAACATGGGTCCTTAATCCTTGATGCGCTACTAGAAATCTTTTCTGTTAGTTTGTCACCCGCTTGTCTCAAGAAATGTGGCATTGCTTTGCCTAAAATGCTCCTTAATATGTAATTAGGGCAACAACAGACAATATTATGAAACCAGTTAATCTGTAGACAATCTTTCAACTAATCAACTAGTTGCTTAGATAGTGGTTCCCAACTTTTTTGTCTTGAAAAAACCCCAAAAAGATTGGGGAAAAGTATGCCATGTGTTTAAGGGGGATTTTATCTTTACATATATATATATATATATCATATATTTTAATTTATAACATTTTATTTGTTTGTTTGTTTTAATATAGTCCATGTAAAAAAAAGCCTCTTAACATGTAAAATATGTTACAAATAACTTTTTTTTTTTACATTACTATACTTGCAATTCTACCTTTCTTTTAAGTCTGCAGTACCCACTGGCAAATGGTCGCGTACCCCTGGGGTCCACGTACACTAGCCTGGATTACAAAAGGGCTAATTATAAAGCTTTTACAAAACTTGACCATTATGATGCCATTAAGAACACCTTTTTATGTGTGTAATTTTGGGTCTGAGTCATAAAGCCTGCTCTCTCAGCTTTTGGAGGCATGTCTTTGTGTACAGTTAAGCAAAACCTATTTAGTTACTCAATTTGTTGACAGTTTCTGAAGTATTTGGTTAGTTTGCAATAAATTCATAAATCTTTTTCAGTGCTATATTAAAATTACCCATTTCAAAAAAGAGACGCAGGTGACTCTACAAGGTCAAGTCTGATCTATGAAGCGACAATGATCCAACTTACAGTAAAAACTAAATGTTTCAAAGTATTGGCAATAAAATCACCTTAATTAAATAGATGCAAAAGTTTACATTGAGAAAAGAGGTGGCAGATCCTCCAAAAGAAAAGTTGCACCAATAACTTCAATGGAATAAATGGAAGAACAAAACTTTTTTTTTCCAGCTGCAGTATTGTGCAAATGTCTCCGAGCGTGAGCTGTGAGCTTTACTCTTTATGCCATGAAATGTCAGAAAAGGTCAATGATGGGTCGGAGGAAGAGAAGATGATTAATTGTAGTATTACAGGTTTGAGAGAACACTTATGCTCTGTCTGGTCACACAGCAATGATAAGTAGATGCCACTGGATCACTACTTGACTCCTACAAGTGTTTTTATTCCTTTGAGTGCTTTTGAAAAATATGTACTTTATAAAAATAACAAAATGAAAATTGGTCCCAAACACTAAAAAGTGAATGATTTTGACTTGTGGAAAGGTGAAAAATGGACCACACAGTTTTGTATCCAGCTAAAAATGTACAGTTACAGTTTTGTAGCAATTTCAGCTTTCGTCGTCCTCATCACTTTCGGCTTGTTTTTTGTTCTCACTGTCTTTTGGTGCAGCAGGAGGCAACAGGTCCAAACGAGCCCAAGACATCGGCTCAGACTTTTTCATGGCGATCTCGATCTTAGTCGCCATCATGTTGACTTGACTCTTGCTGACATCAATCACCTTAAAAGAAAAGTAGAGCACAATGAGTAAAAAAAAATCTATTCTGTATCTTAATTATTTATTGATCTGAAATATAGGACTCATCAAGGCACAGAACAGATATAGTACTTACTCCCCAGAGGTTGATTTTCTGCTGAAATTCCTTCTCTCCTTCAAAAATAACATGGATATTGAGCTGTGGAAAAAATAGAAAACATGTGCTTAACTTTTCCAGAAATTATATATAAAGACACTGGGCAAAACTCAACTCCAATAAGTAAAAAAGATTTAGTACAGTATTTGATTTTGTATGAGGAAAAAATACAGATAATCTTCACATGAATAAATGTACCTAAATTATAATCGTTTATAGAAACATTTCATTGATCTTGATTTGTACAGCACAGTTAAATCATCAAATACTAGATACTGTTTCAATTACGTACAGTGGTGCTGTTGGCATCAACGTAGCTCTGGTCTGGGATGGAGTTCTTGGCGTAGATTGAGATGATGACCTGTGCTCCTGTTTGGTGCCAGTCAACCGACACGGAACAACTTTAAGCCCTACAAAATACAGTACAAAATAACATTAGTTGAAAATTATTTTTTTTTCAGTACTGAAGCTTGAATAATTGACAACATAAAAAAAAAGATTAACAACATAACATGATAAATAAAGACTGAATTCAATTAAAAACATTTAAGAAATATATATATTTGTTGAATTTCTGCACATGAAATTCACACCACTAGATGGAGTTACAGAGGTTTACCAGGCTCATTTTGACAGACACTACACACAGATGTCTAACGGCATTGCCTACCGCATCCTTTTTCCTCCATAGATGTGTCCCCTTGGTACAGCCCTCTTGGGAGAGGAAGGTATTAAAATCAGACGTTTTCCGCTTGCAGCAACTCCAGTATTTCATCCTGTCCAAAAAGCAGAAACAGGGACACGCTGTCAGTAACATGCCATTTTAGACAAGTGGTAAACAACAGACACGGAAAAACACAAGCTTTTGCACAGCAAATTGTTTACTGCCAACTGAGTCTTACTACTCAAAACAAGTCAGCGCAAGAAGGAGAAAATCCATTTTAGTGTAACACTCACCCTTCATGGAAGATTGGGCATCCTGAGTGGTACATGCAAGTTTCTGAATCGCTTGCAGGGCCTTCAAAACTCTAAAAGCAACAAATGTACATGGTTATAATAGCTCAAATACTTCTTTTATACAACCACATGTGCAATTTCAAGATTGAACTAAATGACTCATTCTATTTTGGACAAAAACACTTAATGAGAATGAGCATAGACTAATAGCTTGTTGCCAGTTTGGGACCTCATTCTTTCTGATTGAATAAACCAAAAAAGCAGCCCTTGAGAGAACATGGAATGGTTTTCAATCAGTTGATGAACAATTATAGAAATAATGAAATCCCCACTTCAGCATCTCATGTAACCCTTCTCTGCAAATCTACTTGAGAAACGTATGTTCTTGTCTTTTTCTTCTTGCTGTCTTACCATATTAGTGTTTATTTTTTATTTTTTCGTATGAGACAAGAAAGTGCAGCATAAAATGAATGAGACAGGGAAAGCAAATTGTCAGAGTGGAATTCATCCCCACAGATGGGACTTTATAAAAAATTAAGACTTCTCTATTAATGTATTTTAAGGCAATTTACCCTGCTGTTTGCTTGCAATTTTTTATAATTCAACAATCTCAAAGTTTGAAGGTGAGATGTCAAAACTTTTCTAACAAACTTGTTAGGAAAGTGAGGAATAATTTTCAACCACTACAAACTTCAAATGATGTACTTCTGCTTTATATACTGTAAGAAAAAAAAAAAAAATATATAATATATATATATAAAAAACAAGTGCGGCACAACTTTCAATGTACCGTATATGTATTCTTGGTTAACAGTCATAATTTTGATAGCAGTTCCATAAAATACAAGAGATACCAGCTTTGCATTAACTATTTGCACAGTGCAAGCCTGAACAAGTGGTCTACAAAACTCCTCAGCTTGAGACACAAGTGTGAATATGTATTACACCATGACATGTTGACCTACTTTGGTGCATCCTCCATTTTTACAGGAGTTCCAATCTTGATCTCGTCGCTGTCTTCCTCTGGAGAGACATAGAAAGATGCTGTCAAAGAATTGACACTTAAAGCGCTGAAAAGCATCTCAGAGAGACGCAGCCTGATGTGTGGGCCTGTCCCGTCAACTCTTCATCAAAACTGTAATGTGACTGACACTAGTGATGACATATTCCCCATTGCAAACCATTTCAACCCCGCTGTCAAACTGTCCTTCCTTTCTGCTATAGATGTACTGCAGGCTTAGAAGAAGAGGACAAAGTTACCCACTGCACAGACGCATTAAACAAGAGAGAGAAAGTGTATGAATAAAGTATGCCCACCTTTCTTTTCAGCAGCGTTCTCCGACAGCTTCAACTTTTCTAGAGCTGTTTTTAGAGACGAGGCGACTTTATGCTGCAATCTCACCATCGGTTCGTCGGGGCTGTGGGAGACAGATACGAGCCATCAGCTGTCATTGTAGCAACAGCAGAGTCTTTGGCTTGTGTCGGTGATATTGTGTGAGAACTTAAATCTACTTTTAGTGCCCTTTTCTCATTCAATAAATATAGTTCTTGACTTGCTATGGTATCTGGGCAATGAGCATAACAATGTCATAGTTACTGCCCACGGCTTTGTAAATCAAGTATGAGCTCTGTCTGCATGGTTCACTCAAACCCACACACCTTCATGTCTGCCCAATGAATTCACATGGATCAAATACCTCTTGATGCTTTGCAATCTATGCTTCATTATCATAAATTAGCATGACATCAACCAAACATCCAAGCATAACATTATGTTTGTGTTCCTTGATGTACGATATTATAACCCTAAAAGACAGAATATCTTAAAAAAAGTTATATATTTTTTTTGTACTCAAACAAAATAAAAAATAAAAAAGTTTCATCAGAATCAGAATCCCTTTAGGTTTTGTTTCAATATTCCTGCTTAAATAAATGTAGAACCTTGATAATCAGATTAATACTACAATGGTATCAAAATAGATTTAATATTTTTCCCCAACTATTGTATTTTGTTACTAATGATATGGCAGTTTCAATATGCATTTTTACCTTTTTCCCGCACAATTTACTGTCCTATCTTGAGTTTTACCACAAAATTGCTTGTTTTTGGTTCACATTCAACAACAACACATGGGAAATACCTTTAAAAAAAGACATACCTTGGTCTGTTTATCGCTTCTAAAGGTTTTGGTGCAGAGATGATGTACTCATTAAACTTTGGTTTTAGGTCCTCTGCCTCTTTTTTTTCTCCAGACGACTTCACATCTGGCTTCACTGGCTCTGGGGGTTTCTCTTTGTTATGGGGCCCTTTTGTGCAGCCCTGTTAAGTACAACATCAATGTCTCAAGGTCAATGCCATGGCTGCAAAGAGCAAACAATGGACAATGGAAAAGAAACCAATGTATAGATTTGAAGTGAACTTACAGCAATACTGAGGAAGTCTGAAAAGTCTGTGGTTCTTCTCTTACAGCAGGACCATCCCTTGGGGAAGTAGACAAAGTTTATATTGACTAAAGAGAAAATCAAAAAAGCAGATGCCAGCTTGCTATGCATTTTAGTTGTTTACCTTTAATGCATCGTGGAACACCGGGACTCCTGGATGATAGGTACATCCATCTGTGAAATAACAGATTTGATTTAATTAAGATTAAACAAATTTGGTGAAGTTGCCCACATCAGTAAGCTAAAAACTCTCATATGTGTGCAGAGTGTCATGTGTGGTACAAGAAATTACCTTTTGCTTATCAAAGAAAAAAATGCTGATAAATTAATAATTCAAACTGTGTCTGTATGTACGATTTTGCAGTTCATTTAAAAGAAGATCAAAATTGTGTCATGTCACAGCATCAATTATTTTGTTGTGTTTTTTTTTTAATCAAGAGCTCTAGGGGGTAATCCCTCTTCACTAAAACACGTGGTCATCACTTAGTCCCACTTTAAAGAAACGAGTGTTAATTAGCACTAATTAAAGTTTGATTAGTCCACCACATATTCATGAAATCATTACCCAAAAAAAATGTATTTATGTTTATTGAAAGGAGTAGGTGGAGTGGGTATTCGACAAAGCAAAAACTTTTTACAGTACGGAAATTTGGTTTGGACATTGCTGTAAGTTCACTACTTCACTTATATAAATTAAAATATCTGAAATGGACTTGACAGTAAAAGCCTGAGCTACAAAGCTCTGTGTTTCTGTCAGATTCAAAGACTGTCCTTGGAGACAAAACACTAACGTTAATTCAGAAATTTAAATAACTCTAACAATGCTATAAATCAACTATATTCTTGGCGGTCTAAGTCAAGTCTCTTCAACACCCTTGTCTCTGATATACCACCAAAAAATCCCTAACGCCAGATAATAATATGCTCCATTTGATATGAAAGTGGCATCCTATTAAAATGGAAATTAGACCTGACTGACTGTTGTTATAATACTTGGAGAAAAAGGAGGAGACATTTCTAAAGGATGAGAAGAGTGAATAAAGGACTCATTTGAGGGTTTTGCTGTGTGGGCAACAAGAACACTTTGAAGTTCAAATTATTTTTTAGTTGGTTTTGAATAATCATTGAGAGCAGAAAGAGCTTATGCTGAAAACTGAACATTTACTTTGTTAGCTCAGATTTTTAAATATTTAACCAGTCTAGATGTAATGTAATGCAACAAGATGTGTAATAAAGTTTTCATCAGAATCAGATAAATAGATTTTAGGTACAAAATAACATGTTGTACTTAGTTTCCAAAACTGCTGTTCAAACTTCATTCACAAAAATTGAACATTTTCATATTTATTAAAAACTGGACCCACAAACGTGACTTATTCATTTCATGTCTCAAAACCTTTGTGGCTAAATACAGGGACTGTTGTGAAAAAAAAAAAAATAAAATAATAATAATAAAAAATAAATAAAATAGAAAATAAAGTTTAACCTAACAGTTCATTGGCATGAGAGAGAACTCTGTCCCTGATTTATTTTATGTGGATAAGCACAGTAATTACAGAGATGTTGAACAACCTTGAACACAAAGCTATTTAGGGCATGACATTATAGTCATTAAAAATTAATTGAATAGATTGTTATTGCTATTAATATTTTCTGCATGTTCCAAAACAATTCTTTCTAGCTTATCAGTTCATGATAAAAATAATATTTAGTAAAGGTATTGACCCTATTTTGTCCCACCTACTTTTCTAGGACGTGCACTTCCTGTTTAGCTGCATTTAGTCTGTAGATTCCAGTCGATGGGTTTATTTTAACTAATTAAAATTGCCCCACAAGACAGACAAACAAACACATTAGCTACCTTAACAGAGCTAAACAGGAAGTGCATTTCCAAGCCAAGTGGGCGGGACAAACTAGGGTCAATATCTCTTCATGTATGGGGAAAGAATAGAGCAAAGCATTGGTTGCTGTAGTTACGCCAGCTCATTAAAAATGCAAAGAAACAAAAAAGAAAAGATAGGATCAGGTTATAGTTTTCTTTGCAGCACTTCAAGAACGACTAAAAAGTTCCAAAAGACAAAGCTTGTCCCAAAATGAACGTTTTTTATTCATTTAATCTGAGAACACACTTAATATGAAATTCAAGTGACACAATAGGTTTTAGATTATACAATTAGATCACCAGTGATATTGTCTGCATTAGTGACATCAGTGCATGCCATTAATAAAAGTGTCTACGATAGTTTGAAAACAAGCTAAAGACAAATAAATTATGCTTCACACTTGTTATTGGATTGTTAGAAGCATAAAATGTATCTATAGAGTAAAATAGTTTAAGATAATTAGTACCTTTTGCAGTGTTATCAAGGAGTATAGCCTAACTTATATGAATGAATGTTATAAAACAAAATATGCATCAAATTTCTTCATTTACATTTGTAACAGAAGATATTTATATTTAAAAAAGGGCATGGAATAAAATTATTCAAACCTGGATCAACCAAAGTCTCAATATAAACCTGTGGAAAACATTGAATATGACTCCAAACTCTATTATAATCTGCTTCATACACATCATGTTAAAGTAAACTAAAATGACACGAGATATGTTGACATAACTTTTAGATACTGTGTGGTCTGTGCTGTCCTTTATGAATGAATGTTCTGGATGGTGTGGAATATTCCAGACAACATGAGGTTAGCATAGCATGAGGTAAAACTTAGCTGTAACTCACCTTCAGGGTTATTTTCAGGATCAAATCTCTGTCCGCATCCCTTATTATAACACAACTCAGACATGATGAACGTTGAAATACTTTAGATGACTCGTTAAATGAGCAACAAATCCACACAAAGCGGTGGAGACTATAAAAAATCAGCTAATGTTACACACAGTGCCGATCGTGTGCGCTCCGCTGTGCTCCTGCTGTGGACGGACAGTCTTACTTCCGGGTTTTTTTCGGAAACGCTCGGTGACGTTCGGCAATGTTCGGAGCTCTCCCAACTCTAGCCGAGTCGAGCAACACTCTCTCCATCCGGCGAGCGCGCACCGGAGCCTGTTATAAGCGAAAACTGATGCTGCCCGCTTCCAAACTTGCGGTAATCATGAGTCCTATTTTGCAGAATCGCGTTTTAGACTTAGATAAGTACATAGGAGAGATTTATTATAGTTTGCACCAGTTTTATGCTTATCTCATATAGTTTAAGGCTGCGATCCCATGCAGTTGTGCGCTCTGAGTAGAAGTCAGGTGCACGAAACTGGGGCAATAGCTATTTAGTTTGACGAGGATGGCTGCATCCAACGTGTTACTAGTCTTCTGGGATTTGCATGCATGTTTTCATGCATGACATCTGGGTTTCTTATTCTGCAACTGGCGAGAGGACAGGAGAGACTTTCACTAAGGATCGTTTAAAGACAAGGTAAGGTTTGCGGATCACAGAGGCAATGAAGCGACAGATTGCAATGCATTTAACCCGCGTGTGCTGTCGAGTTATCTGAGCAGAAATGTGGTAGATTAAGGCTCCCACGGGACAGTAACTCCAGCAGGAGACGATCAGTTTGAGAATTATGGTGCTCAATTGGAGCTAAATTTCCTCCGACTACTTTAAAGTGTCACCATCAATAGATAACCGGGGTTTTCTATTTATCCCATCCGTGGTAAATTAAAGAGATGAGCATATACCTCATCACACATTTTAGTGAGTCCATCTATAGTGCATTAGCAATCTGTTTTCTGGAGACTCTGCATCTCTAGGCTGTATAACAGGAATGCTATTATTGTGAGCTTTAAGCAGGGCTATTCAATTACATGGATAATAAATTAATCATTAATATGCAAAATAAAGTGACGAGTGCTGCATTCAAACCAACTATCACACCTTGTGCATTTAATATTGAGGCTCTATTTACACTTGGTCTGTTATACACTGGCTTAATTTATGCTTAACCCATGTACTAATGAATATTAGTGTACCTGCTGTACTACAAGCAAACTGTATTGCAAATAAAATTTTAGCAAGAAACTTTCTTAGTGCAAGAAGCAAGCTGTAGAATGCACTAACAACAATGACAGATTATATTGCTCAGGAGAGTCGTCTGTGTTTGTTCATGATCCCTTCTCTAACTAGTAGCACCGCACAGTGCAAGTGTTTTGCTTTGATTTGGCATTGTATAAAGACATACTTTTGTTACCCTTTTTTAAAGTTTTGGGCGACTGCAAACCTGTGTCTCCAAACAAACTGTCAGAGCCAAACACTGAGTACGCTGTCACATCACAGCAGTCATAAGGAGTTGCCCTGAAATGTGTTTGCAACTTCTACTCCTCAGTTCTCAAAATTTTAGCATGCAGAGTGCCTGTTTCCCCCAGCTTATCAACTGAATGTGTGCATCTTGTTTTTTCTCTCTTGTTCTCTCCAAATACAGGGTAAACTGGGTGATGGAATAGCAATGAAGTCATGAAGTCTCGTCACTGGGGAATTATGCTTATTTTGTCCAGAATTTCCGCTCATTTCCACTTTATCTTCTTCTTATTCCATCTAACATTGCCCTATGCAAATCTTCAGTTTGTCCCAGAACCAAGGTCAGGACAGGCCTTGCTGCTTTTTACTCAGCCGGCTTACAATGCTTCTGTCTTTGAAAACTCTGCTGCCAGAACGTATACCTGGAGTAATGTTAAGATGGGTATTGTACTCAACCCTCCACAATCCTTGGACATAAAATATACCATTCAGTCAGGAGACAATGAAGGCATCTTTCAGGCTGACGATTTTACACTTGGAGACTTTTGTTTTCTTCGAATACGCACTAATGGTGGAAGTGGTGCCATTTTGAACCGAGAAGTTCAAGACAATTACACTCTGACTGTAAAAGCATCTGCCCAAGGAAGTCTAGAGGCCTTAACCACTGTTTATATCAAAGTTTTGGACACTAATGACCTGCGCCCACTTTTTTCCCCCACCTCGTACTCATTGTTGTTGCAGAGTCTGCACCCTTAGGCACCAGCATTGGCCGAGTTACTGCCACCGATGCTGATGTTGGCTCAAATGGAGAATTCTACTATTTCTTCAAAACCAGAGTGGACCTTTTTGCTGTTCATCCAACTAGTGGGGTTATCACTCTCACAAGAAGGCCCAGAATAGACAAGCAGGATCGCCATGAAATTGAGTTGCAAGTGATGGATAGAGGAATGAAATTGTATGGTAGTAGTGAATTAGCAGCACAGCTAAACTTGTGCTAACTGTGCAGCGAGTAAACGAGTTTGCACCTGTTGTTAATGCTGTTACAGTAGAGCCTTTTTGGGAAGACAAGAACCCAGTCTACGCTGTTATTACTGTGGACGATAAAGATGTAGGAGTGGCTGGTGAAATAGAATGGGTGTCTATCATTGAGGGAGACCCCTTTGAACAATTCGTTGTAGAACGCTCCTCAACTGGGAATGGGTACCGACTCAAAGCTTTGGACTTAATTGACTGGGACAGATTTCCCTTTGGTCTTAACCTAACAATTCAAGCTAAAGACAGAGGTGTCCCTGCAAAGTTTTCTGATAATTTAGTTGTTCAATTGCTAGTTACAAAGCCACTTCCAGTAACAGTAAAATTTGAACGAGATGTTTATGTAGTCAAACTGAGTGAAATCGCTCCCCCGAGCACTTTTGTTGAGGTGGTGAAAATCTCCCCAGCTCCTTTGAGTGTCAATTACAGCTTCACCAGGCTTTCAGATCCAGTGTTCTTTGATATAAACCCTTTGACTGGAGTTATTATGACCACAAGGCAGCTGAATGGGATATCACAGGATTTCATGGAGATGGAGGTAGCTGATATTGTCAGCCAGCAACGTGCACGAGTCAGAGTAATCATAGAGGATGCAAATGATAACAGCCCAATATTCAGTAGGTCGGCATATGATGTTGCTGTGAATGAGAGCTCACCTGTGGGCACAGTAGTTATTACAATATCAGCCACAGACTCTGATAAAGGAGAAAATGGCTACATTACCCACGCAATCAGTAATAATCAGGACTTGCCATTCAACATAGACCAGGGCACAGGGGTGGTGAGAGTCACTAAGGAGTTGGATTTTGAATCTGCTGAGGATGTCTATACTTTCGCTGTGCGAGCCTCAGATTGGGGCACGCCATACAGAAGAGAAAGCGAAGTTAATGTCACAATTCGCTTGATCAACATAAATGACAACCCTCCTCTGTTTGAGAAAGTGTCTTGTAGAGGAATGATAAACCGTGAATTCCCTGTAAACCAAACTATCGTCACCATGTCTGCTGTTGACATGGATGAGTTGGGATTAGTGAGGTACCAAATTGTGTCTGGTAATGAGTTAGACTACTTCACCCTGCACCCTGTTTCTGGCGCTCTGTCATTGAAAAGACCATTAGCCGTACTTAATGTAAAAAATGGCGTGTTCAACCTGAAAATAGTCGCAACAGATGGTGAACTGATATCAGAGCCTACATTTGTCAACGTGTCTGTGGTAAGGGGTAGAATGCCACCTGGGGGTTTTAATTGCAGGGAGACTAGGGTTGCCCAGATGTTAGCTGAGAAAATGCTCTCTAAAGCCTCAGCTATGGCAAAACCGAGTTATTCTGAATGGTACACAGCCGACCTTTACTCCGCTAACACCCAAGCACCGCAGTTTGAAGCTTTACCCACAAGTATTCTAGTGCGGGAAGACCTACCTGTTGATGCCAGTGTATTCCAAGTGAGAGCGAGGGACAGTGATACAGGCTTCAATGGTTGCGTGCTCTTTTCAATATCTGGTGGGAATAAAGAAAACTGTTTTAAAATAGATATGGAAAGCGGACTGATAAGTGTGTTACTGCCACTTGACCGTGAAAGGACAGATCGCTACTTCCTCAACATCACCATCTACGACCAGGGCAATCCTCAAATGTCAAGTTGGCGCTTACTGACAGTGATCATAGAGGATGCAAATGACAATGACCCCCTGTTCTTGCAAGACAGCTACTCCGCTATTGTGTCAGAAAATGCAGTTATTGGATTGGAAGTGATCACGATTATGGCATTTGACAGAGACATGGGCCAAAATGGACAGCTTGCTTACATTATGCTCACTAGTGTTCCTGAGTTTGGTATAGACAGTGAAACTGGGACTGTGTTTGTGGCCAGTAACCTGGATAGAGAGAGCTCTCCCACATTTATGCTGAAGATTGAAGTGCGGGATAAGGCAGAACGAGGCAACCGAAGGTCATCTGTGACTACATTAAGTATTATAGTGGAGGATGTTAATGATTGCGCCCCGGCTTTTATACCCCGAAGTTTTAGTGCGAGAGTGCTGGAGGATCTTCCCCCTGGAGCTGTCATTAGTTGGGTCCAAGCCCAAGATCCAGACGTAGGACCTGGTGGGCAAGTGTGGTACTCTCTGATTAACAACTTTGGTGGCACTTTTGAGGTATGTATTTTTAGTCTCTGTTTTTCTAATGAATAATGGATACATGCAAAGATATTATGAGATAAGGAAATGCCCTGAATTGACAACTTTAAAAACAGTAGGGATGTATAACAGTAACAATAATTATGTTTTGTTATCGCCATGGAAATATTAACACTCATTCAACCTTGTCCATTTGTATTAAAATGTTTTATTCTTAAAACTGTTTTGTAAAAAGCTGCATTTCTATATTCTATAAAATTTGACATGCAACTTGACCTGGTCGTGGTGTTGCGTGTTGCCATGAAGATAGACACATTTTAATGCCATACTGTTGAACATACCAGGCAAAGCAATAATATCTGAATGCAGCTGGCAGAAGAAATGTTACACCTTTCAACTGAACCGTGATAATACCTTGTGAAAAATTGTGACAAGGAACTCACAGAAAATCGGATAGCTGCAGCGTTTTCAGCCAGTATCGACACACTAACTCTGTATTATTTTGTGAAACAGTCTTTTTTAGCTTTGTAAAACAATTGTTACATAGAATTGTCATATTATATTCCTCATTAAAGTATGCAATAAAGTGTAATGATGCTACAATAAAATTCCCAAATGCTTGTGTTAGGACTTTCTGCCAATGACTTTCCCGGTTAAATTAAAGTCATAATAGAAACAGATTTTTATGTCAAAAGCAATAATTCCTGTGGTGTATTTAACAAATCAAATAATCCTTAGAGATAGTTCATAATAACTTTGTTGAGGTTGGCATTTAGCATTTGTTGTCTAGCTTAATTTTCAGTGTGTTTTATTAGATTTGTGTAAAGTGGCACTTAACAGCCTTTATTAGCTGTTTCTAATGCATGGGCTTGCAATGTTTTGTTCAGATCGATCCTGTAAGTGGGGCTTTGAGGATAAGAATGGAGCTGGATTTTGAAAAACAACAGTTTTACAACTTGAGTGTTTTGGCTGAAGACCGGGGAGCACCCAGTCTGAGAGCGCAGACATTTGTGGAGGTGGAGGTGAGTAACACACACGCTGTTTTCTAATGAGCAGTTTCATCAATTAACAACCACCACTGTAGTCTGTAGCTGTGCCTTGTTTATTGATTCAAATGTGCTACACTAAGTACTGTGTGAATGGCTGCAAAATTGAAAAAGTGACAAAGGAAACACAAACATTCTTTCATTGCATATTACAGATGAAAAATAATAAAGACTTACATTGTGAAAGATAATTGTACAGCAGTTATGGATAACCGAAAAGAAAATGATTATATAAAAACCCATTTTATACTTAACTTTGCTAAAATGCAGCGACTGATATTTAAATGTCAGAATGTACAATACTACCGGATGCATCACTGTTCTGTAAAAGGATAAATTATGATGCTTTTTGAAAACCTCCTGTTTCCATCATCTTTTTATGTTCGTGCATATATCAGGCTTTTATGATTTTCTAATTTCTCTTTATTTGAAAGATTAATACCTGTTGTAAACACAAATGATAGTTTTACATGAATCAAAAACAAGCTTGTGAAGAAAAGTGTAAAAATATGTTGAAAATATGTTGGATGTTCTAAACTGGCATCACACTCTGGAAAGCTATGATCTCATAAGAAACACCTTTTACTACTACTACTACTACTACTACTACTACTACTACTAATAATAATAATAATAATAACAATAATAATAATGATAATGATAATGATAATGATGTTAATAATAATAATAATCTGTAACATTAGATAAGTTTTGGCTCAGTATTAGACATGGTTAATGGGCAACTTCCTATTGGGATTAACATGGCTCTACCAGATGGAATCTTGCAAAGTCAGTTAAACACAAATCAATCGTTAGCAATGCTAAGTGTGATGTAATCATTCAAAATAAGAAAGTAAAATGTCTAAACTAGGAAGACATTTTTCAAATATTTACAAAATCTTTTAAATCTCATCTAACTAGTTCATCTTAGATGAATGAGTCACCCAACTTGTCACAGACACAGTCAGAAGATGCAAGTTATGGTTTCACAACACAAAACCTTAAACGCAAAACACTTGAGACTGCCTCAATTGAAATTCACTTACTTCAATATTCCAAAGTAAATTGTGTTTGGCCAGATTAGAATTTATAATGAGCTGGACACGGACTCACAATGAGTATAATTTTCATGCCACTGGGCCAATATGTACTCTGTCAAATGATGTTTAACTGCATCTCTTTCACTTAGGTGGTGGACGTGAATGAAAATCTGTATGCGCCCTACTTTACTGAGTTTGCCGTGAGGGGCTTGGTGAAGGAGAACAGTCGTGTGGGCACCAGTGTCCTGACTGTTAGTGCTCAGGACGAAGACCGTGGACGCGACGGGCAGCTGAGGTACTCTGTCAGAGGAGGCAGCGGGCTCGGCACTTTCACCATTGACGAAGACACAGGTGAGACACAAGATCAATCCCAAAGCCTATTTATGTAAAGTGAAAACCAATAATGCACAGAGCAGTGCTTGGAATGTAAACCTTGCCTATCACTCACATTATTCAGTCAATTTTACAACATATAAAAAAAAAAGTCTGGAAAACACACTGGTCTTTGCAGTGAGACACTGGAAGTTTGTGACTATTTTGACCTGAAACTAGCTAATCTGGTCAGTTTGTATTAAAATTACCAACACAATGACTTGCAATGAATAGTAGGCAATGCAATTTAAACACCATGCACAATTTAGTAGCTAAAACAGTAGTTTATGTGTTTAGCTTCACATTAACTACTACTATATCAATAAAACTAGATTAATATTTATTATATTTAAAGTGACACTACTGTAACTTTTGGAGATAAAGAATCATTTGCATGATATTGTGAATAAATATACAGTAGCAGAGAGAAACAGCAATAAGGAAATACGTTTTTTATCCCCTGTTAAAGTTTGTGATTTCAAAGTACTTCCAAAAGAGTGAGTTTAAGGAAATACTGTACGTATTTGACTTTGCTGTTTTTTAGTACTTTGCTGTGTAACCATAGTTAGCAATTACTGCAGTCACACTTTTTTTGTAATTATTTACCAAGTTTGCACACATTTCTATGAGAACATTGACTCTTTGCAGATTCTTTCTTAATCTTTCTTTAGCGCTTGGGCTGTGTGCTCTGTGGATTCACTAATAATACAAGTTTCTTGCCCAAAATGTTGCTGTACATTGCACTGTTCGTATTGTCTTCCATATGGTGAAGTCTATCCCGTTGGAAAAGAAACACCACCAAAGTATAATGGCTCCCCTCCATACTTCACTATTGGGATGCTGTTGTTTGACTTGTAGTCAGCCCTTTTCCTTCTCCAAGCGTTGAGTCGAGTTGATGCCAAACAGCTGATTTTTAGTTTTGTCTGACCATAACTCATTCCTTAACTCCTGAGAGGCATGGCAGAAAACAAACAGAAGGAGGTCCTCCTTCAGGCCAATGAGTCAGTTTTGTAGAGATACAGCTTGAAGCAAAAACAGGTGTTTGCATATTTTACTGCATCAGAGGCATAAAAATACATGCTTTCAACCAAGTTACACTGTGTGTCTTTACACATTATTAAATACCTATATTAGTCAAATGAATTCAAAGGAAGTAGCTGCAGCTGTATATTGCCACTAAAATAGAATGTAATAGAATAGCTATAGAAATAATAAATTTCATAATATAATGTTGTTCTGTATATTGTCTGAAGGTCGCAGATATTTTTTATTTCTTATAGCGTCAACAACCTTTTCCTTCGTGTAATTATATTTGATGAAACACCACTTGATAAATTATAATTACAACACTTTTTATATATACAAAGTGTTCTAATGCCCACAACCCACCCAGCCACCCCATCAGTCATTTTGTAAACAAATATCATTTTTATTTTCTTTTTTTTCAATCTCGTCACGGAAATAATGACACATTTGTTTTATAATAGTTGCAGAACTGAATCTTATTTACTACATACTGTAGAAAGTCCGTCTGCATACACAGTCTTATGGTGCATTCCAGGCAACTGGGAACTGCTATATTTCCCACTTTCCACTTGTGAAAATGCGCTGGAATGTCACTTGAAATGGTAAATACCACTTGTGAACTGGGACCTGGTTGAGGAACTCCCACTTCACTATGAGCTCAACAATTACCACAGTAAATGAATCTGGGGGTTTAACTGACACAAAAACTATGTAAACATTGATTACAGGTTATTTAACGCTACTTTTATGTAGCTTAAAAGTTAGCATTAGCCATAATGTTTACATACGAGTTGATTCAGTTGGAACGCTCTGAACTGGGAACTGGTATTTAACTGCGAAAAATTAACTGCGAAAATCTCCAGTTCCCAGTTGCCTGAGTAACGCAGCATTACACCTACAGAGACCGAATACCTTTTTATCATCTAACATCTGAACTGAAGTTCCTTGCACAGAGTCTATTGTTGAAGTCACGTGGTTTGATTGTTGCACTTCTTGATGCCCTGACCTGTGAATGCCTCCAGTGTCAGGACACAGGCAGACAGAGGGTGGTGTATTTTAGTGCCGATGCAGTGATGGGCCTCACGTGGGAGATCATTACTGTAATGAGGCCAGCGTGGCAGCTACACTGGCGCGGCCCCAGGCAGCTTTGTACCACACGTTCAATGCTGTGCAGATAACATTGATCAAGGCTCCCTCCCAGTGCACTCCTCCTATCTTTCCCAAAATGTAAACTTTGTGACTTATTTAAGGCGACTGACCCACAAAAGCGGTGTGGGTGTCTCAGAATGTCCTGCAGTGCCTCAGTAGAAAAGACTATTCCCAGAATTAGCCTTCACAGCTTCTGCCACATAAAAAGTCTATTTGAAAAGACCAGGGCAGTTTATGTCTGTTAGGTGCAGCTCAATTTGCTCTTTTTCTGAGTCCTTCGCCAGTTTATTAGTCTCAAACAGCTGAATGTATAAAATGGAGAAAAGTGTGTAGCCTTGACACTGTAGGCCTCACATTGTATATCTTCTTCGGCCAAAAAGAACAGCCAATTATTGGATTGGGCTTTTCTCCACAAACATCACAAGCATTTTGGCTCACACTGAATGAAGAATTGTCACATTATTGTAAACATATTGCCTAAAAAGGTGACCTATTATGTAAAATTCACATTTTCTGAGTTTGTTTTAACAGAATCTTCTCATCATTATTTTACTTAAAGGTTTAATTGTTGGAATTGATTCATGCATGTTTGAGTAATCTTGACTTGTTCTGCACAGAAAATTCCTGTTTTCACCTACCCCCTATTCACACCCAATTGTCTGTATTTCTTTTTGATTAATATACTACAAAAATTTTAATTTGAGTATTATTATCTAAATTTTACAGTTTTACAGTGCTGAACATTGTTTATTGTTGATAGCTTTCAAATCAGTCTTTACAACTTCTCCACTCCCCTTTGTTAGAAGACATGATACTAAAAGGACTGAGGGGTCAAAAGTGGGTCAGGTCCAGGGATGCATAGAAGTCAACAATTGATCCAGAACAAGAAAAAAAAAGTGATCCAGCAGATGCAATCTGTTTTGCCCATGTTGTCTTGCAAAAATAAGTCACTAACAGTTGCTCGATTTTCTTTTGTATAACAATAAACAAACATTTCACA
This sequence comes from Mugilogobius chulae, assembly GCA_038363315.1. Classification (NCBI taxonomy): domain Eukaryota; kingdom Metazoa; phylum Chordata; class Actinopteri; order Gobiiformes; family Gobiidae; genus Mugilogobius; species Mugilogobius chulae. The sequence goes on along the minus strand of CM076399.1, from coordinate 29,006,038 downwards.
AAGCCAAACTCTCAAGTGGTATTATGTAATTTTGGGCAGAGTGTGACAGTTTACACTAACAAAACGCTCAATTGCTAAAATCTGTGTTCGGTGTTAATCCTTAATCTCTACTCTCTGTGCCTCTCTCCATGGTGCTGAAAAATTCACGCTGCATGCATCCCAATCAGTTTTGCCATTCACTCTCTGCCTCTCTGTTCTCTGCGTGATAGGCTTGGTTATATAGTGAGGAGTTCATTTAGATTTTAGACACTTCTCAATCACCATAATTACATCCAGTGATTAGTAAAGTGTCAGCGCTGGCACGTCTCATATAATAAATGGGAATGAAGTTCGTTTGAAGCTGGTCCCGACTGTACTGTACCAGGCATTTGCACTGGAGGCCTTTTTTGACCTTTAACTAGGCTAATTAGTATTGACTACAGTTCTGAGAGAGCACCAGCAATATAGTGCACAATAGACCTGCTCTACACATGAATAATTTTCATCATTGTGTACTCAACTGCAAGAACTGGGAGCGATTGTCAAACTTTTCATATCAGGCACCACCTCAGGAGATGTTTATCTTCCAAAGATTTTTTTTCTTTGGCAGTGAAATGAGGAACATGAGTTATTGGTCCTACAAAGATGGATCATTTTCTTTGGATCCCTTGAGTACCATGCTCTGGCTGCAACAAACAATTATTTTAATAGTTGACTAATCATTGATTACTTTTGTTGCACATTTTATAGTGAATTGTGTAAAACACCTTTTGTATGTTTTTTGACATAGGTTTTTAGATTTTATTTACGTTTACTAAGTGCTAATTACACTTGCTGTTGCTGATGCATACAGAGTTGTGGTGCTAAATTTCAATTATATTATGCAGTATTTCCCTGTTTTGGGCTTTTACGCTAGCTACACAAATCAACATCTAATACATTAAAGCCCATTTTTCTATTGTGCATTGTAATTACTATAAACAGCATAATGATGACAAAAAAATGCTGCAAATGCCTTTTATTTTTGCTTTTATTATCAGCTGTGGTCCTAATTTGTCAATAGTTTCAGCTATAATCCACTGAATACCTAAGATGCTGATCAAATTAAATTTATGCAGGACATGCAGTTCCCCAGAAATCCCCAAATTAAATTAAGCCTATTTATTATGTTTGATGCTGATACTTACGCTTGTCTTAGTCATGGACAAACAAATGAATGATGCTGAATATGATTTGTGCCAACTTCATAAAAACAAGGGTCAGGCTAAAATAACCTGCACTCAAAATGACCCTAACCCTATACTGTATATGTTGCATGTATTACTTTTTTGAATGAAAGTACACTCACTACAGGAGTAATATGCAAATCACGCCTGTTAAACAAAAACTCACAGCATAGTCTGAGAACCACTCCTAAAACACTAATTGATCTTGATCTTAAAAGATGGCATGCTGCTTTATTTACTCTTCTATTAAAACTCCAGCAACCATCAAGAAAGTTTAACAGTTTTTTCAGGGGAAATCAGAGTGCTTGTTAGAGCAGAAAGCAGAGTAAGGGAGTGGAAGTGATGCAGGGAGAGGAAGGAAGAGCGTGCAGGGGGAGTTGAGTACATAAAAAGTGTTGAAAAGGAAATATAGTGTCTTTTCCCTCCCTAGACTTTCATCACAGTTCCTTCAAAGTTGCAGCTATTGTTTTTATCTGTGCTTAAAAAGTGACATTTTATCTTGTAGAGCGAAGTCAGAGCTATTATTGGAAGATATACTTTATACATTACAGAGAAAAAGAAAACATAAGTATTTCAGGTTGTCATGAGTAGGACTAGAGCCAATACCCACATATATTATTATACTAAAATGGTTTTACTCTGGCCAAGCTAGTATACATAAAAAAAACTTTTCTTTTTTTAATTACACTCTATTCTCTGAGTCTCATAATGTATAGTCTTATAGCATGAGTACACAATCTTGTATCTGCCTAAAAAATAGAAATTTGAAATCTTAAACTATGTGTTAATATGATGCATCACACGGTCACCAGAGCCATTTTACATCAAACAGTTCTGAAAGCTGAATATTTAACTTTATTTGCATTTTGTTGCCAATACCCAATGTCAATCATTTACCGTGGGCCCTTTATAAGTTTATGACAGCAAGTGAAAGCTACCCGTGGAGCTGTGTTATTTTGTATTGAGGTGTAATACTCACAGTTGTCAGACGCATCAGCGATCTGTCCTCCTTCCTGCATTTGTCTTCCATGTTAAGACGCCCTGTTCTGACTCCAGGTGCCAACAGAAAGTACATGTGAGAGCACAGAGTGGCGAGCATGAGAAATTGTGAAAAGGGAAGAAATAAGAAAAAAGACAGTGGAAATCCATTTAGGTAACGGATGTTTTAACGTATGCACGGCCTTGCTCTGTGGATATGATGTGTTGCTGTGGTCAGCAGATTGTAAGCGCCCGGTGACACTGCCGCTGTATGTCATGTCCCTGGCGAACAAACCCACTTCTTTCTCACATTTGATATTTAGATGTTTCAGATGACTCACTTTAATGCAGGTGGGAAGTGCAGAGGGTATCAATCAAATGATAAGTGGGATCTCCTTTGGCTTAAAATCTTAGCACTCCTGAGCTTTGAACAAAAATTGGTATTCTTGTCATTGGGAAGGGCAGAAGCAGACCCTGCAATTTCTCATGGGCCGTCGACAGAAGCTACTGCTATGCTATTAGAGCTTTTGCAAGGTCCTGGATTTGTCACAGCAGGATGAAGCTTTCCTTAAGTCAGAGACAAACTTGCCTTTTATAAAGAAATTCATCCTGCGCATGTAAATTTTATAGGTGTTTATTTCATTTTCTTGTCTTCTGTTTCCCTCTTTTATCCTGCTCTTCCACAGGGAAACAATACATTATATTTTCCATCCATCTTGTGATTGATTATTCGATACTGTAGAATAATTAGATAGCAGGTCCAAAAATGTGTTTTTCAGGGTTTCATGGCTGTGACAGATGTAAACTTGAGGAGACCAGGCACTCCTACATTGGAAAACACGCCATGACCCTTCAATTTTTTGTTCAGTCTTTGAAGTGTGTTATTTATGGTGAGAATGGATGCTGTCAAGACAGATTTATATTGAATTCGGTGAATGGTGTCTGTCGGTCTTAAAGTTCAAAGAGCTTTTGAAACAGCCAGCCCGTTCTCTACTTCTCTGTGACGGAGATGAGATGTGGCTTGAAAAGGACATGGTCAAGGACAAGAGAGCAAGGATGAGTTTGAACACTTTATGCACACAGCCTGTTGTCGGGAGCTGTAGTGTCATAATCAGACACTGTTTGTACTGATAAGGACATAGGACACGCAGCTGAGGAAATAGGACATCTCCTCACACCTCCTGTCACAAAGCACTCAACTATTTGCTCTAGGGCGCTGGGACAATATGGAAAATGTCAAGTTCAAACAGGAGAAATTATATACCAATCATGAATTAGCACTGTGTGGACCCCTAATTTACATTTACAATGAAATCAGACTGTTATCTGATTTAGAAAGCTATACAATTTTATACTTACTACTTGCTTCCTGTTGAATCAGTTGTAGTGTTTGAATACATTAAGTTATAACAATTACAGCCTTTTTCATCATAAGTACTAACTTTTTAAAACAATTGTTTTCTATGCTTTTGGAGCTTGAAGATGAGGTTATTGAATGAAAAGACACAGTGGCAATAAAAACTCAAGGTTGTAGTTCTCTTCTGAAAAACACGATTAGTCACTAGATTATTCTTTCACAAATAACTGGGCTTGAAAAGACTATAAATAACATGAAGGTATTTATAGTCCTAATTTGCTGAGCACAGATTAGAATTTTTTTTAGATGTGTCAAAAACACTGCAGGCAGCAGACAGTCTGAAAGCCACTAGTGTGGGTTAAAACATCATCAACCAATTAATTTACTAAAGGCTGATCGTTTGTGCAAATTCAGCCACTTATTTCTACTTACATAGCAATGCATGCATGTATTAAAATTAGGGCTGGTCGAAACAATGTTGAAAAACAAATCTTGTCACATTTCAATCCAGTTTTTTTACTTTACTAAAGAAACCTTTCTACACTTTTCTAATCCTACTTTTTTGTCTTTGAGTTAGAGGAGTTAACCAGTGATAATAAAGCTGATGTATCAGATTTTCCCACTGAAAACACAATTAGGTTTTAAATCTCCCCCATTAATTCTTTCGACATATGGTTTATATTGACATGTATTCATTTTGTTCCAACTATAACAATTTTTCCTGTGCTGCATTTATTAATACAAAGTTTACACATTTGCAACTAAAAAAGCTAGTTTCCCCAACTTTAAATTATGAACTACTTAATCTCAAAAAGTTATAATGAAAGTTTGCTGATTCTGATAAATCCTAAATGAAAATCTTGACTTATTTTTTTATTATAACATGCAGCAATAACTGAATGTATATTATTGTTTGTCTGTCTCTTGATACATTGTATTATGCTGTAGGTGACCCCTGAATCCTAGAGCGAACTTTCGTCCCTGTCATCTCTTATATGTACATGGACAGCTCTGCAAAACCTAATCTGACTCTTATTTGTCTTCTATTGTTTGTGCGCCCCGAGAGGTCACTGTGCTGTCAGCTCCTCGTCTTCCTCCAGGCTATAAAACACACCAGCCACTTTGTATGTGTGTGCGTGGTGTTATTGGCGTAAGGTCAATGTCTAGTCCGTTTAGCACCATGCCAATAACAGCAAGAGCAGTTTGGTCAGCAGTGATTAACCAGAAAAAAAGGCTGAGGCATTGAAGGTGACTAAATGTAATGCCTGTGAAAGTCAGTGAAGCCAGCCAGGACACAAAGTTTGCTCCGAATTCGTCCCTTGCGTCTTTTGCAACTAAATTATTCCAAAACCTCTAGAGATGTTTTCATGATGTATTTCACTGTAGACACCCACTAATGCCACGGACTTAACAGATATGTATTCTCAAGCTTGCCTAACTAGTGCATTCATCTTTGTGTCTCCCTGAACAGGGGTGATTTACACAGCTGCTATCCTGGACTGTGAGAGCAAAGACTCCTATTGGCTTACAGTAGATGCCACAGACAGGGGGGTCACACCTCTGTCTGCCTCCATCGAAGTCTTTATTCAGGTATGCGCACCTTGCATTTCAATATCATACACTACCTGCGCACGCTTCGTAGTGCATACACAAGTACCCATACCTTTGATGCTGGTTCTATTTATAACCTAAGAATATAACGATGACTAAATAACTGTATCAAGTACAAATGTGTATTCAGTGCATCGCAAATGAGCCGAGATTTCTGCATTGGAATACTAATCAGACAATACTTCTTAGCAGATTACATAGCTAGTGGTAATCAGGCTTTGGGAAAAACATGGCTTTCAAATGCACAAAATACTAAGACATTCTACAGCCATTAGGACAACTTCAGGATGTCATGTGGGCTCTGATTTTCAGTCAGATAGTTTATCTGAAAGAACTATCCGATTTTTGCTTCCTTAAAAATTTAAACAAACAGAGATAGTAATTTTATACTTCCCTTGTCAGTCTACATGTTTTGTTCACCTAATGCATTCGAGGCTTCGAATTGTTCATCACAGTATGTATTAAGAGCGAGATGTGCCGCTATGCTAACAGCAGTTTGCCATAATGCTAATAATAATAACAACAGGCTAACTTAGTGGAGTTTGGTGAGCAAATGGGACATTAGATGGAATCAGGACACTGCGGTCTGATTTTAATGTGAATAGACATATTAACAAGATGTCTGTGCTGGTAGAAATTCAGTTATTTTATTTGAAAACATTGTATAATCTCTTTAATGTTAACAAAATTAACTAATACACTAAAACTTGATTCTGTCTATTTTTCAAATAGTAGTCCTGCTAAAATCAGCAAACATACTTGGAGTTGTGTTTCAATCATAAATATTTGAGTAACCCTGCTTTCTGTATCTCCAAATCTGAAAATGCTCATTCACGTTGTGATGTCACTGAGTGGTAGTTTTGATATTTGAAAATGTATAGCCTCAGTTGAACTGGTTTACTATACAATTTCCTACCATTCAAATCTCTAGACTGTCTTATGGCACTTTATTTTTTTTTTTTTAAAGTTTTGTTCTGTTGGGATAGCTGCAGAAAGTCGTCCTGAAAAGTTTACACTCCCTGGTTAAATAAAGGTCAATTAATTAAAAAAGTTTACATGGAGCTAAAACAATAGCTGCAGCTTGTAATTTAGACAATTGCAGGACTGACATTGTACAAAAAATGTCTTGTTTTACAACATAGTGACATCATATAGTGGAACAGAGTGTTTTCGATTCAAGTGTGTCTTTTTTATTGTCCCTCATAAAATGTTATTATGAACCTGTGTCAGCCTTGTTGGCCACATAATAGCGTTTCTCAAACTCATTTTGAGACTAATGAATATGCTTGTTGCTTGATACCAGTTTTGATTGATAATAGAAAAGACCCTTTTTAAACAACAGACCTAATTTTCAAGTCACCTTTCTTTATTCAACTTTGTGGTCTAATAATACTTGTTCTTAAAAGCTCATATCTTCCTAAACTGTTCTGAAAAGGTCACATTTTGTCATTTAAACTGATTGATTTATCTACATTTATGCTTGTTCAAATGTAGTAATGTTAATGTACTTTCAATATTAGTTTTATTATAAAATATTGCTGCAACATTTTTGAGACCTATTGACAACCATACCAGCTAGGCCTAGGCAATATGGTTATAAAAAGTCATATTGTGATCTAACTCCTTTGACAATCTGCTATTTTGGTAAAATGGCCAAATTGTGATTCACACTTTTCTGAAAAATGCAACACTGATCTCAAACAAATACATGTTTTCAAACCGACATCATATTATGCTCTGTGTGAGTGACAATCATAGTTTAACAAAGTATAATAAAGTTGACCTTTCAGAAAAACCTTAGTAACTTATCCATTGCCTTTTAAATATGTATCTAAATCGTGAACATGAAATCAGAAAACCATGCCATACATTTTTTAGCCGTTGGGTCCTTGCCACTACCTAATAATTGCATAGTTTTGCTCAATCTTTAAAGTTCATTTAACAAGCAAGGGATTACTTAATGAAAAATTCTTGCTTATTAGAGCTTTAATTGCACATGCTCATGTAATATTATTGTAAGTGATAAATTAATGATGTACTGAACCAAGTGTGATGAAATTGCTCTATATCTGCATGTTATGTTGAAAAAAGCAAAACTCAATTGTTTCATGTAAAAGGATCAAAAGCAAAGTGCCACAAAGATAAAGCCGCACATTTCACAGTTTTATTATTTATAGTCTAAGTGTACTTACTGCTGTAAAAATAGCTAAGCATATTCTTCATAAGTACCATGCTACATGCTTATACATATTGCAGGCGCACTCCTGCTGTATGATTTTTGTTGTAAATGTGTTTATTCAAGTAGAAGAAAGATTTTTTTCAGTTGCATACGGAATGGTTTTAGTGTGTCAGTGTCAGTGTGCTTGGATTATACTGTATATACTATATTTTATTATATGAACTCTTTGAACACAACTAAAACACAGAAGTGATAGGGATTAAGATGTGTAATCAATAATTATAAATACACATTCACTTTGTCATTCAGAAAGTGGTATTTTGCAAATCACACAAATGAGCAAAAGTGTGGAAATAAAATCACTATTATTTGTGTCAACAATAGTTGCCTAAAGTATTGTCACATACTTTTGCTTTTTTTTTCACAATAATCCAAAAATCTTCAGACTATAACTGCTAGACTAGCCCAGTTCCACAACATTCCACTGCTAAACTGATACTTCAAGGAAGTGACCAGAGCCATATTCACTTATTATTATCCATTTGAAATTACTGCATAGGCACTGTGCCTCCCGAAATCTGGGCTCTAGGCAACAGGAGACACCAAAGACATTTGGACATTACTTTCAGGTCATTACTTTCATTCTGTAAGACCGCTCACTGCTTCTGACAGGTTTCCCAGAGGCCTGGTTAAAGAATGGGTCAAAGTTTGAGTAAAAAAATCTTGTGAAAACTCTGCTTGGAAATTAAAACTGTTTTTTTAATGTATTAGCAATGAGACACAATCATATTTCTTTATAAACACACGCCTGTTTGTGATGTATTCTTCTGATTTAACATGTTGTGACATTTATCACAACTCACTGTTAACAAAATAATGTTTTTTCACAATTTTAGACTGACCTAAACAAAAAACCCTATAAAATGATTTGAACATGAAGTTTTTGTCTGCTTAAAGATAATTACACTTCTAGTATTCACTAGCGGCTTGCCTCTAAGATTTTACTGAATTGTTTGTTACCCATGTTCCACAGTATGGCATTAAGATAGCCTTTCAATTACATATTTTAATTTCACCATGAAAAACATTAATTATTACCATAAACAGGGGCGATTCAACAGATCTGACCAGTAACTGCTTGTCTCCATGGAGATGCATTTCTATAGAGACAAGCTTTCTAGTCTAATGCACTGGTCATGATCAGAGCTCTTTTGTATCTCTAAGTGATTGCAGTGGCCGCCAAATGCACTGCTAATTAAACTTTCTTGATATGTTCCATTGTCTGGCTCTGAGTTAATAGTCCGAAGTGTTGCGTCCTATATTAGCACAATGAAGCAGCAGCTGTCAACGCGTGTGGATCTAATTGCGTTCACTGTGATGTATAGCTTTACCGTTTTAAGAAAGTGGGCTCTACCAGAGGGAATTATGTGGCTGAGTTCTTGTTTTATTTGGCTCTAAATAATCCAGATTTCAGAGGAGTGGAAAGCTCACACATCATTTCTCCTGCCTTAACCACAGTTCACTCTCGTCCAGTCCAGAGTTCAGCAGTGTATGAAAACACAAACTGAGTGCCGCTTGGGGGAATTCAGGTGTGGCGTAAGGATCCTGGCCCCTTTCCTTCGAACAAAGCTAAAGAGATTAATCAGACGCAGGTGCTGTTGCTCAAGTGCACCGGCGCTCACAGCTCCCGGCGAACACTCAATCAATGCTGCTTTTTTGCTATAAATATCGTAGATCTATGTGCCACAAAAGAAATTAATTTAGAGTGCATTTAACGGTCGACGTCTGTGGCATTTTCTGCTAAATAAACTTCCATTTTGTGATTGATAGCCAAACAAGTGGCCAATCTGGAGCTGGAGTTACTAATTGCGGATGAAAATAGACACAGTTCATAGAGCCAAGGTTGCAATGCCCAACTAGATCACCTAAAGGTAACACAGTGGTTGCACAGTGGAAAAAGTTTAATTGTAATATAACTGTATCTCGAGCTGTCAATCAAAAATCACATTTTTGAAATATGATTAATCATTTAATATGTTGTCATAAAATACTTTACTATAGGGTACACAAAAAAAAAAAAAAAAAAAAAAAAAAAAAAAAAAAAAAAAAAAAAAAAAAAAAAAAAATATATATATATATATATATATATATAAAAAACAAAACAAAACATAAAATCATTGTCTTCTTAATACAGAATCTTGTTCTATTCATGTGAAAATTTGCAGTGTCTTGTAAATGTGTGGTTTGTTCACTAAAATCCATAAACTTAGGCTGTTATAGTGCGTTTACATGATCAGGGAAATCTGATTATACAGTCTGTGGACTAGCCTAAAGAACTGGACTCTATTTGGTTTTACTCTCAAACTGGGTGGACCAGTTTTCCTCCTGTTTCCATGCAAGAGAGTAAACTGATTACCCTGGAGACATACAGCATGCAGGACATGTCCTGCTGTATCTGGGTCACTACTGTACGATTCAGGTTGCATTATGTTGACTTTTTATTGTTATTTATTATTAATAAGTGTTTGCAAAATTGTCTATAAAATTACATAACATATATATATTTTTTTCTGAGACATGTAGGACTGTATTTGGAGCAGTGTTAAACTTGTAGTTAAATGTGAGGAGGCGCCACTTTATTCTTCTGAAAATCTTAACTGTGGAGTGTGCAGTTGTGAGCATGCTTATTTACATTTGTCCAGTTGCTCAAATCAGACTGCAGTCGGTCGGGACCACGTGTGCAAGTTAGATTTTCAAAAAACTGCACTTTGGAGAACTGATGTAAATTGGACTAGGCTAGTTATACGCTAACCTAGTCCAATTGAAACTAATAGATTCATAAATTTAAAGTCCAATGCCCTAAGTGTTGTTAGCATTGTGGCTAACTGCTGTTAGCATGCCAGCGCCTTGTTCCTGTCAGCTGTGATAAAAGCTTAAAACACTACTAAACAATTTGGAGGCCGAGAATGCCTTGGGTAAGGGTAAGGTAAACTTAAGTAAAAAATTACAAATTTAATACTTAATTGTAAAAGTTTTTAAGGAAGCAAAACATTTGAAAAACTTGAATTAGGCTGTTGTTGTTACTCAAAGTTAAGGTGAAGGTGACACACATTTTTTTTTTTTTTTTTTTTTACAAATGTGTTTTTTGAAGTTTAGACATTGTATTTCATACTGTATCTGTGTGGTCTATTTTGTGCTTGTCTGCAAAGTGAAGCACATGCTCCTGTTCAGCACTCCCAGGTGTGTTTCTGATCCAAACTTTGGGCTTTTTTTTTTTATTCACAGGACATAACATGTGAATTTTGATTACCCTAATAGTCCATTTATTACTAATGCCATTACTTTATATTTCTGGTATGCCTATCTAGTTGTAATTCTCTGTCACAATTTTATCTCATTTTGAAAGAACCATTATTTGATTGATACTCTTTATCTTCTGTCCTCCATGAGCGCAATTAGGCTGCAGTTATCTACTTTTTTATCCTGTTTTATCGGCACATCTTTTCTACCTTTTTATCTATTGTTCTAATTTACATACAGACACCTAAATTAGTTATATCCTCTCTAAGGTTGAAGATGTTAATGACAATGCCCCGTTGACGTCAGACCCCATCTACCATCCCGTTGTCATGGAGAATTCCCCCAAAGACGTGTCTGTGATCCGGATCCAGGCGCAGGATCCTGACCTCACTGCGATGCCCAACCGCCTCACCTACCGGATTAGCGCTGGCAACCCACAGAACTTCTTCACCATCAACCCCAAAACAGGTGAGAAGAAAAAATGTCTGTTGGTATAAACTATGAACTGATATAAATAGGGATGTCAAGATGATTAGGTTCATCGATAATAAACATTATTCAAGTCACAATGTATAAGTACAGTAAGTAAAAAGTAAGGTAAGATATAAAAAAAAAAAAAAGAATCCTGATAATTTTAGCAGCAAAATTTGATCCTTTTAGTTCAGGCTACAGATATTCAATATATTGGTTTTATCACAGATAGCGGTAAATACATAACTTTTTAAATGTGTTTCAGCAAAACAAAAAGTGAAAAGTAAATTTGTGAACTTGTTTCACAGTTTCAGAAGTGTTTTAAAGCAATCTGTAAGAAACCCAAAAAAATTAAAATAAAAAAATGCATCCTAGCTTTTGTTTGTGTAAGAAAGTTTGATTTGATGAGGAAAAGTGTCATTTTAGAAAACAATAATGAAAGAAAACAAAAAATGTGTCTGTGTGTCATGTAATTGTAATCGGGAATAATTGCTTAATCATCATATTTTGTCTTGGCATAATTGTAACACTAAAAGTTGTGAACATGACATCTCTAAATACAAATGAATGGAGCGATATTTCATACAGATTTATACTATTGTGTGTGATATTGTGATTGGAGATTGGATGACCTTCAAGTTTGTTTGGAGTGCATAATGACCGATGTAGCAAAGCTCAATGGGTCATTATTATTTTGTATTTGACCCTGCTTTTACAAATATTTCTATCTATGAGTCTACTGACCACCAAATATTTAATTTTGTTCTAAATATGAATGTTCTTGCCCAGATCACTCACCATTAATCAAAACATTCTTGCTTTTCCTTTAACTAGTGAACAATGTATATTTACTTTTTTTCCAATTAATTAAGTAATATATCTTTTTGACTGAATGTATTTGTAGCCAGAAGGTCTTTGTTGGACAGGATAGCTGTAGCGTGAAATGAGGAAAGAGCAGGGAGAGAAATTTGGCAAATGGTCATGGCAGAGAGGAAAACCCAAGGCACTGAGGTGATAGCAAACACATCTGTGCAGTACTTTAAAGCACTACACCACAGACAAGCACAAAGTTAAGTAATATTTGCAAATAAAGCATGAACAACAATATAAAATTTGGTTAAAACACTGAACAGATGAATTATAAACAACTTGCTCCAGAGGCTATATAGTGTGGGTAAACTTTCACATTCACTAAACAATGCAACACCAAACAATTACGGAGGTTTTTGGATGTCTTCAAATTAATTTTAGACGGCAATTACTGTTTCGTCATCCGCACACATTTGGTATATAAAAACACCGCCTACACTACAAATAAAGTTGACATCCGTCCCTGCACACAAACTGTCCCCACAGACCTTACTGTAACTAATATTTCTGTCTGACTATTGTTGGCGTGTAAGCACTTTGCAGTTGATGAAATTATTGCACTTGCTTCTTTATTAAAACGGGTATGTGGGCGAGGTTTTTTTTTTTCTAATCAGACCGGAAACTTTCTGCTGTATTGAGAATGTATATTAGCCAAAGTCATTTTCTTTTTCATTACTTTTGGTCCCTAGAGCCCTGCCATAGTGTTACTCATTTCTGTTACAAATGATGTATTGCAAGAGAAAATTCATACTTTTCTTAGCGAGATAAAAAATGTGGAAAAAGAGTGTAAAGCTAAAGTTGGTTAAAGGTTTTCCGGAGTATTAGATGGGATTTAAAATACTTTTGAGTCCAAAGTTGTGCCAACTGCTTCTGGGTTTACCATAAGCCCGTGACTATAGGATCAGGAAGACTTAAGGAGTCTGAGCTTGTAATGTGATGTTCACAGAGCCAAGGGAAAGCATCATTTAAACTGACACTGGTAGAAATACATGTAGAATTCAGACAGTATCAAGCTAAACGTGTAAAAGACATGTTGATTTACACATTACATCATTTTCTCCCAGTACAACGTGCTTCTTTTTAGAATAACTTTTAGTATTGATGAAACAATTTGTAATAAAACGACACAGAGGACATTGTCTAAAAATGATAAAGTAGACAGTTTGATTTATTACCACAAAAACACTGTTTACAGTCTGAGATGCAAGCATGCTCCGAAAGAGAGATGAACATTCAGCTAATGCACTGTTTCATTTTTTTTTTCATTTTATTTATTCATTTCATTCAAAGCAACAGAACAAAACAGAATGCATCTTGAATATTTTCAGTACAGATAATGAATGAAAGGTACAGAAAGAAGCAAAAGCTTATGATATCTGCCCCTTATCAACAGAAATTGTATTCTTCCAGGGCGATGCGCTACAAAACTAAAAGTAAAAAAGATTTTCTGCTACATAACACAAAAGACAACTTAAGATGTCCTGCTACACAACACTTTTGTACCTTCCCACAAACAATCGTTTAACGCTTTTTACATTTTGGGCAATTTGATATAATTCAAGGTTTTCTGGTCAAGACGAGCTCTTTTTATCTTTATCTTAAAGTTTGAGGACCTAATTTTTAAACTTTGAAAATCCTACTCACAAACCCTTTTATTGACGTGCAAAGACTTAACCTCCTATTGCACAGCCAATCAGCTCTCATCCCTAAGATTTATTTAATCATAGGTCTCTTTCTTATAAGTTTGAATTTACCAGCAAAGGACTAGCCCACACACTAGACTGCCAGAATACATAATATTCATTGTAAAAAGATAATGATGATGAAGGTGGTGATGTTGATGATGATGAAGACGTGGGTGGCTGGTAGAGACTGTGGATGGGGGCTCCGTCTCAGAAGGTCTGCCCAGCTGATTGGGAAAAATCTGCAAGGCAATGAAAAAGAAACAAAGGTTAGGAGGGTGGGGTCAAGAGATCAGAGAACTGTCCGGGATAAATTGAATTGTGGGAAAGTGTAGTTGAGGAAGGAGAGACCTGGCCACAGAAGGAGACCACTAAAGCAATTTAGAACTGGACACTTGTTGATGATGATGATGATGATGATGATGTTGTTATGATGATGATGATGATGATGATGATGGATGATGATGATGATGGTGGTGGTGGTGGTGGTGATGGTAATGATAATGGTGACTGATGAGTTTTGATGATGAAGACGACAATGATGCTGATGATTGTGATGATGATGATAATGATGATGATGATAATGATGATGTTGATGATGATGACGCGATGATAATGGAGAGGATGATGATAATGATGATGATGATGATGATGATGATGATGATGTAAAGATGAAGATTTAATCGTTCCTATTCTTATTTTCTGAGGGGATTTCAAGGTCCAGGAGCCTGCAGCCTAGCCTGATGTATCAGCTGGTTTCATTTCACTCAGTGGATGGAGTGAAATGAAATGGAGCGGAGGCACTAGGTGGCGTTAGCCTGGCTACCTGCAGCCAGCCCCCAAACAAAAATCTGTTTATTTTGTGCTTATGTTGATTCAATAGAATTTTATTAATGATGTCAACAGTTGTAGGAAAATACTACTAGACACATTTGTTTTTCACCTTAGTGGGATTAAATGATTTTTTTGTATACATTTTTTTTTAACTCTCCCACTGTCCTCATAAAAAAAACTAATTGCATCTTAATACAATAGCAAAAAGCTGATTTTTTAAGACTAATGTCAAATATTTCCAATTCAAACTGGGACCTATTTGCAAACTGTCAATCCCGTACAAATGCTTTCACTTCCCAATAGTTTGAGCTGAAAGCAGCACAATGAGACATGCTTCAGACTGGGCTGCCAAAGCTGATGTTCGGTAATATAATGATGTCTTTGCTGTGTGCGCTCTGCTTGAAGGTTCCATGAAATAATTATTGAAGAAGTAAAATGTTTTATTCAGAAAAAGAAACAATGTGAGAACTCTGCCCCAGATAATAGTGTCGGAGTGTGGGGAACTAACAAAAAGCACATATTTAAATTTGAGCTGTTTCTAGGAGCTGTTTTTGATTCAAAGAAACATCAATGTGAAATCAAACAGCTTGACCCACATGCGCTGTATTTCAAATATAACCCAGAGACGACTCCCTGTACTGTAAAGTTGTACAAGTCTTCTGTACCGTAAAGTAGTACAAGGTAATCCAACCAAAACAAACAGGGGAATGAAATTGGGCCATTTCACTGAGATTAAGCTTTTCTTACTAGTTAGCTCTACGAAGCCCAGTGGAAGATTGCCCTGGTACCAGAAGTAAATTGCCCTATTGTAAAGTATCATAGGGGTTTTGAAAACATTTAAATATTAAGAGTTTAAAGACAGATCACAAGCTAGGCAGCTATGTGCTAACTCAGATTCATCTCACAACTGTTTATGTCTAAAAAGCACATCTATAACTATAACTTAAAATAGTTTCTAATGTTGCAGAAATGTGTTTTAAACAAAAATGGAGGTCTTATTCTACTAATAAGCCCTGAGGATGTTTTCAAATCTCTCTCTCTCTCTCTCTCTCTCTCTCTCTCTCTCTCTCTCTCTCTCCTCTCGCTCTCTGGAGACAGCAGTAAGCGTGCTTTTTTTTCAGTTCAAAAAAAGTAGTTCTAATGCTGTGGTAGTGGACATAAAAATAAGGTCATGATTCCAGTTTAATTAAAATTTCTCAAAAGAACTGTGATCTACTTTTATTTTTTTAATAAGTCAAACATTTTTGCTCTAATGTAGTCTATAGTGGGTTTAGTCAAAAGTTAATTTTAAATATAACTCTGAAATTTTAATCACTGAACTAAAGTGTTATGAAATAAGCTACTTATAGGCAATTGGACTTGCAATTGTCATCGTGCCTCTCTATTTTGTGCATTTTACTTGATTTAAATATGCTTAGCTATAGCTATTGTCTGTGCTCAATATGAATTTCTCATGTGTCTCATTTTCTCCAACTTCAGCAGCTCCTCCTCCTGACAAAAAGACACATAAAGCCTTCTACTTTTCACAGTTTACTACTAAATCAATTATAACAAGTGAAGTGTTAAAAACTTTGGTGATAATGTTGAAGAAAAATTTAGTTTTTCAGCAAGTTGTAATTCAGAATACATGTGAATTATGAGCACTAATCATTATTTTAATGCAAAACTAAAACTGATCTTGCAGATATTTTTTATTTTATTTCTATACAGAGGCTCTGTCCCACCAAGGTGGGGTAGCCTGGACAGGGCTTAGTCAGGGCATACATTTATACAGTACACACAACTCATACTAGGCAATGTGGGTGACGTGTCTTGCCTACACACAACAGTTTCTCCTTTGTTGTCCCACTGTGGCACGTGAGGTTCCTCCGCGGTCCCTCCAAGTACTGCCCAGGCCCAACTCTGCTTAGCTTCTGAGATCTGACAGGATCAGGCTTTGGCATGCTGGTATGGCCACCATATTAATTGCAAGATATTATTAAACTGATACATCCATCAAGTTTACATGTAACCATTTGCTTCACATTCATATTCAGAGTCTCTCAAAAAATTCAAAAGATTTTGTGAAAACTCAACTTGATTTTTTCTTTTCTTTTCGCAAAACGCAATTTGCTCCAAGCTCCTTCTTTGCTGTGCACATATACACTATTGTTTATTAAAATTGTTCAGATCTTTTATTAAATATGTAGAGGAGCAGAGTGGCACAGGGTGAAAAGGCTAATATTGATCTAAAACAGGGGCACACAGCTGGTCCCTCACTGTTATGACTGTGTGAGAGAGCAGAGAGCATGTGGTGTCTGTATGCAGAAGGAGGCGAGAGGCATTTTAATCAGGAAATTAATTGGTCACAACAGAGTTTGAGAGGACAACTCTACAGGGCTTAATAAAGTATTCACTCTCATACCAGGCCTATATATGTATGACTCATGTAAAACATCTGCTCTTGTTAAAATATTTCATGATTTCTTTCTCTATAGCGTGAAACTGTGATAGTATCAGTTGGAATATATTGTATAATGCACCATATGTATTTTTAATTGTCACAAGAGAGTGTTATGGCATCTGTTCCTGTCCGGCTGTCTACATTATTTTGCCAGTCCTGTTCGCTAATTTTTTTCACATTACTGTACTTAATGTTTTTGACAAAATACATTAAATAAACAAATATTTAAAAAAAATGCAAATGAGGACACTTATAGGCATCTTTCCAACACCCACTTGCATTGCTTAATATACTTGCAGAAGTTTTAAAAGGGTAGTGCTCTCAATTTGAATAATAATTACCATAATTTTCACACCAAAGTGACTGACAGTGCCACTCAATTAGTAAGTAATAACACATGCATGAAGGGAGGGAGGGGAGATGCATTTAAAATGATTAATACTGCACACTTCACAGAGGCACTGAACTTTGCAAACAGTTTGTGGTTTGAAATAAAAAAAAGTAAATTAGATTTATGTTTTTTACAATCTGACAGTATGGAGTGGTACATGACCCCACAAGACTTCAAAATGTCATACTCATTCTCCAAGTGTCAGTGTGATGAGTAAGAGATATATTTCAGGACTTTGTACCAAAGAACAAGTTGCTGAATTTGCTTCAACACATTGCTCTGACTCTGTCTAAAGTCGCTGCAAGCAAAAATATTCTAACGTCTTCTTTGGTTTTAAAAACATGTCAAAAAAGTGCAGGCTTCACGCATAAAGACATTTTGTGAGTATTTGTTGAGTCACGGTCGCAAATCTGCAAACTTCATGTTGGTCCATTTTTTCAAATATTATATATATTAAAAAAAAAAACATGTATTGGAGCCTGGTGCTGTCTGTTCTGATTTGGAACTTTTTAGAAAACATTTTTGTAATATTACATTACAGAAACCATATAGGGATTCTGTTGTAGAATCAGCTCTACCTGTATATCTATAAATGAAAACGTTTTTTCTTTCCCCAATATGTGCAATTTTGGCAATTTTATATACAAAATACCTCAGTTATCAACCCAGGTGTTACATTGCAAGTATAAGCATGTGCCTTCATGACTGTTTTGCTCTCAATTTATTGTACGGTTGGAAGATGTCAAGTAGTTTCTCCCCTTAATCTAGTGTTTTGCACATGAGCAAATGCTTGATAAATGAGCCCAAAATGAATGAACATATGGATTGAAATGGATTGATATGAAATATGAAATTGGATTTTTCCTACTCAGCTGCAGTGTCTCACCTTAAAAACTTACAAGATGTAATTGTGTTGACATTTTAATCAGAGCTGTGTGCTGCTGTGTTGAAAAGGTAAAACACAGCTACAATATTCATCAGTGTAAAAAAAACAGATTTGCTCACAATCACTTTATTTAACTTTTTATGGTTTATTTTTATTTTTTTCATCAGATAGTCCCATTCAGATTCACACCTCATTTGCGAGGGAGCCCTGAGTACTACATAAGAAAACACATATCAATAGCATAATAAGACATACTAAAAGCATAACATTTTAAGGTTAAGGTTAAAGTTAGGGTATACTTTATTGTCCCCGTAGGGAAATTTGTCCTCTGCATTTGACCCATCCTTCAATGCCTCTGGGGCATCTCCTCAGGAGCCGTGATCACTACAGTGCAGCGCTCGGGGACCCATCTCCAGGTGTTGTTGCTAGGCTTGGTCAGGACTACCATAGCTGGAGGATATTACCCTAACGTGCATGTTATTGGTTTCCAATCAAAAACAACTGCAACAAAGTTTAAGTACGCTGAAATTCACCCAAAGCGACTACACTTACGTAGTTATCTTGAGCTGACCAATGCCGGAATTCTACAAGTGAGGAGCACAGAATCTTAAACCAAATGATTTGATTGATTTGATTTTCACACTGCAAACACGACTTTAGCTTTAAATCCTATTACTTCCTCTCATAAATCCTTCGACACATGGTTAATATCGATAGATATACATTTTGATTGCAATTTCGGCTCATAAACATCTTTTCACAAACATCAAAATGAAACTGGAGTGGACCACCCAAGCACAGCCAATCAGAGAGCTGCATTCGCCTCCTGATGAGAACTAAAATTCTACATTATTCAATTCAAACAGTATACATGGTTTATTTTTTCACAAAGTGCTGCATATACAATTTATTGGAATACACTAAGTTCACTAAGTTAAAACTAAAAAAGTCAGTTACCCCAACTTTAAGTTAGTTATAGTACTTTTTGTACAAAATAATACATATACAGCAAGAATTGCAGTCGCCACCAAAATAATTGTTTGTAGTTAATATTTGGTTAGCAGCCATTCATTAAAAAACAAACAAACGACTGAATAAATAATGAATGTGTGCATAAATAAATAAACAAATAAACAAACAAACAAATAAATAATAATAGGACTCAACACTGTGGCATTAACTCATTTGTGTCCACACTTTCTAAACCAGGTCATGTTCATGTTTACTGATTGTGCCTCAACTGCACAGTGTTGTTATTTAGCAGTTTGCTGAGTCACTCAGTGGCTGTACGACCTTTGGAAGCACCCTTTATTTGACTCTGTTGGTGGCTGTACTAACAACAAATCAATGCTGCATAGTTAAGCTGGTTTTACAACCAAAGCCGAAGTTTTTAAACAGACTGGAACTGAATTACGATTATTACAGGAATTTATGATAGTAATGTTCACATAAAAAGCTCTATTGATTTAGAGCAGGTCACCAGTGCATTTCATAAATTCTGCCCCTACATTTTAAGTGTGTGGGTTTCTCTTTTTCTAGTGTCTAATTACACTTGATGCGGTTCTGTAGAGCGTAGATCATTGATTTTTTCACAGATGTAACTTGCACTGTTCATGTACCGCTGCGTAGGCTCCGCCTTGTCTCTGATTTACTCCTAATTTGCCTAATTGAAGTTAGCCCCCGTAGCCAGCTCAAGGTGACATTCAGATACGCTTCTGTGTGCATGAGGCTGACTGTGCATGTGTGAGGACTCCCATCGATATTTAAACATCCCAAAATAATCTCATCACCAGCACTCCATCAAAATTAAAGCAGAGACGTGAGGAGTGACTTTGTGTGATCTCTAAGTCACTATTTAAATAGATATAGTTAATTTGCATAACTTATTATGCAAGCAGTGTAAGTACTTTATGATGAATAAACTTTATTGATCTTATGTCAAAACCATATAAATGAATTATTATATGTGTTTATCAGGTGTTATAAAGGTTAGGCAACTTATGAATTATCTTCATGTTTATACATTCATTATACAATAATCTATCATATGTAGCTCATGGGAGTGGGATGAGAATTATCATAAAATGAGATGAGATGCATGTGAGTTATGCGCACAAATTCATGTTTGAAACTCGTTGACTTTTATCGCTGTTAACTGTGCTCAAGTCTTTTCTATAAAAGGCCAGTGGGGTGGTCCCGGTGTTCCAATTCCACAGAATCAACTCAGACACTACTGCCGATCCATGAGGCGACAAATAATCGCTGTCCAGGATGCCAATGGGGGTCACGTAAACTATTGACAGTATGATGAAATTCCCGTCACTTTTGGTTTTAGGGTTGTTCTATTGTTTGGTTGTGTTATTGGATCGAAAATGTGTAAACAGCGCAAGAGTTGGCCTGAGGATTAGAAATGGATGCAGCGTTCATATGAAACAGACGGCTCTCAAAAATAAAATTATTCTGCCCCTCAAAACTCCGAAAACTGAGTGTTGCGTTTCTTTTTCCTTGAGTGTATTAATACTTTGATATCAATACTCTCATTGTGTTGAGAGAGGGACAAGACAAGTGCTCATTTCCCACTTTTATAGGTGTTTATAGGTTTATAGGTGAGTTATAGGTGAAGTAGGTGCAAATATCTCTTAGTGGAACAAATTTAATATTATAATGTAATGTTTAATGTTTAAAAAGCTTAGTAGTAATTTTTCCATCATTTTAAGGCTTAGACCACATATGTCAAACTCAAGGCCCGGGGGCCAGATGCGGCCCTCCACCTCATTCATTTGGCCCTCAAGGTCTTATAAGGTCTACTTAAATTTTATATTATTGCCAGAAGTAATCTGGGTGTGTCTTGTCTAAAACTTAAAGAGTAAGTCATTTTTCAGACTAATGCAGATGTTTATTTAGTAATTGTCCGTTCAAATAAATATACAATAAACAAATACAACTATTATTTGTTTACGTCAAAGATTAGTAAAGTTTATTTTAGTTACAACCGGCCCTTCGAGGACAATCAAGATGCCAATGTGGCCCTTTGTCAAAATGAGTTCGAGACTCCTGGCTTAGACTATTCTTTGTCAGAATTTAAAGTCTGTAAGGAGAGAGTTTTTTTTATTTATTTATTTTTTTATAACTGTTCAAAGATATGAAACTTAACCTTTTAATAAACTCTGCAAATATACATAAACAGAGGAACAACCTTGCAAGATTGTTGTCTTTGTGTGTGCTCTGTCTCTTGACAGTTTGATCCTGTGGGTGTTTGTAGCACTTTATTTTATTACTAGAGCTATAGCTTCTTAGTAGATTTATTATTATTATTATTATTATATTATTATTAGTAGTAGTAGTAGTAGTAGTATTGTTATTATTATTGTTATTATTATTATTATTATTATCATTATTATTATTATTATAATAATTATATAATAATAATAATAATAATAATAATAATAATAATAATATATAATATATTATTATTATTATTATAAATACATAAATTCATGAAAATTTAACTGTCACTTTTCATTTCTTTAAATGTCAATATTATAAATTATATATATTTTTTAATGGCAAGTACAAGAAAAGTCGTTATCTTTTATCTGTAAAGTCTATTTAGTTTAAATAAAGACTTTGTTAACCACTCAATTTCTAAGTTACATTTATTTGGCACTAATATAAAATAGGCTAATGTATTCACATGCCACTATTCAATCTGTATATTCTAGTTCTGCCAAAACATTGTCAATACTGTTCCTCTGTCCTTCTGTCCTGGTGGCACAAGTGACCCCAGTGACCACCAGTGTCCCACACAAACAAGTGCCAAATGTCAGAGCTACTTCCATGGCCACAGGCTGTGCTGTGTAGAGCAATATGAGCTGGTCCAAAAATCTTAACATAAGTTTTTTACAGCTAGAGGTGGAAATGTTGTCAAAATTATGTCCAACTAAGAATTAAAGTAAGTAGGATAATTATACGTATTATTCAAGTAAAAATATGTCATGACACAAAGTCTGATTTTGGCTGGTCTTTCAGTTAAACTGGTTTAATGCTACAAAATGTGATTATTTTAAAGAGTTTATTTTTAGAAAGACAGACAAAAGTGATCATGTAGCTCATGATTATTAAGTTTATTCTTTTCCTTTTTTTAAGTCGGACCTTACTCTGCTCTACTTAGTTTTCTAATGCTTTACAACAGTTTATTTGTAACTGACTTTGAGCAAGTACTGTATTTAAAGTAAAAACAAACAAATATCAAGCGTAAAGTTGACTAAACAAATCTAACAAATTTGTTTGTTCTAAGTATGGTTACTTTAGCAACGTAGTGGAGAGAAAACTAAAGATACTCAAAATTAACTGGAAGTAAACGTGGTATCTGATTTATATTGTGAAGTGTATTTATTGTAAGAAAAAAACTATAAATAATGCATAAAATTTGCATCTTCAGATCACAGAATGTGAAAACCTAAATTATAAAGAAGGATGCAAGGACACAAATCATGTATTATTGTCAACAGAAAACTTTTTCAATTATAGGCTCACACACAGCAACTGAAACTTTAAGTGTAGCTTAAAGAAAATTTGAGTCAAGTAGGTGTAAAAGTTTGGGAGACCGAAAACTATTCTAAAAAGTTAGTGTAGTAATTCTAATTACCCAACCCTGGTTACAACCAATACAATGAAAATGAAATACAGCAGCTATAATTTTTAATCTTGCATTATGTTTCAGGTCAGATTACCACAACGGCCCGGAACTGGATCGGGAACAACAAGCGGAGCACTTTTTAGAGGTACAGTGAAAAAAAAAAAGGATTTCGGTGGGTTATTACGGTGTTATTATTTATGCTTCTCTGACACCTGCCACAGCCTACTATTAACAGAGACAGGGTGGAGGACATCCGTGGCAGGCCCTGAAGGCTCCATAAACTGTGATGAATAGCTGTAGTTTGGAGCCCCCTGGTTTAGGATTTTCTAAATGTAATCATTCATCATTTGGTTATCTTCTCCGCTCAGGATGGGGAACAGGGGAGGAAAGGAGTCGCTCTTGCCCAGGCGTTTGATAAGCACAGACACTGGGCATACAGATAGCCGAGTGATTACCATTTTCGGTTGCTCTCTCTGCTCTGAATGCAGATTAACTAGATAATCACACATTCAACACTTCAGAGGCAAACTTTTTTTACTCCTGTCTCTCTTCATGCGATTTAATAAATGTTGAGCTCCGTGCCCTTCGACAAAATGGGAAGAAATAACCCAAAGTTGACCCATGATATTGCTCACTGTCTGTTGCTACTTTTATTTTTGTACTGCAGGTTGCCTTTGTTTGAACTTATAAACCTTTGGTCATGTTTTGTAAAAACCAAGTACAGAGCATGGCAGCAAAGTGAAAAAGTATGAACAGTTGCTTGTATAAGACTACATTATATGCAATGTAAGTAAATTTGGCTGCTGTTCATACATTTTAAATAACATAATCAAGTACTTGTAGACATTTTGAAGATAAGATTACTAGTACTTTGTTGTTACAGTCTTATCCTGTCTCATTGAAGTCAATACACCAGTCAAAGCTCGCCACACGCCACTCAGGCTGCCAGTCTGTGCCGTAATTAATAGTCTGGTGAGCAGGCCGGCTGGCAGCAGCGGTGTTCGCCCTTATCTGATCTAATTGATCAGTGATCAGGCCTCTGCCACCGCCCCCAGGGGATCAATAATACACAGATTTCTCGTGAGCGCCGGTCCACGTGCCACTAAACTCTGTGACCACAGTTAAAGCTGGGATATTAGATTATGTTAATGGATAGAATTGATAAATCAGTACAAGTGATTGATAGATTTTGGTTTTGACACAGTTTCCAACATGGCCTAAATAGAAAAGTTAGAGGAGAAATGCAAAATGCATAGGTGTGATAGGTCAGTGGTTCCCAACTTTTTTTGTCCAAGTACCCATTAAGATTTGCTCCACTCTCTGAGTACTCCCTTATTCAAAGAATAGTTTAATAAATTAGTCAATTATTGCTATTGCGTTTTCTTGTTTTAATGATATTTGCACCAAAGTCTCAAAAATAGTTAAACTGTCCCACAAATAGCGTTTTAACTAATCTAATATTAAATTTCACCTCATTTTAAAGTCTCATTGAAACCATACTTAATACCCAATTGTAAGGCTTGACCCCTGGTTGGGAAACACTAAGCAGTTAGTTTTCCATTTTTTCCATAGAAGATGATAAGAAGATACATTGTAGTTGTAATAGGTACTAGACAAAAGTAAAAACAAAGAAAAGAAGAAACACCCACAATCATAGGTTCTTAGTCACAATAACTAAAAGTCGTATCACTTTCAACGTCAGTTTACAACTTTGAACAAAAGACCAAACTTTCAACCCAAAAGTATTCTTGAAAAATATGCCGTGTAGACAAATACAATGAACCTGAGTTTTCTTCTTATTTTCTACAGGTTACAATTATAGACGGTCCAGTGACGACTCGACAGTCCACTGTCTGGGTCATAGTCCACATTGAAGATGAGAATGACAACCCGCCCACCTTCCCAGAGCTCATGTACCGCATCCGACTGCCAGAGCGAGATAGAAACAAACGCGGAGAGGCAGTCTACCGCGTCTTTGCTTACGACCGAGATCTCGGGGCGAACAGCAACATCACCTACAGTATTGTATCTGGAAATGAGGATGACAAGTTCACCATCGACCCCCGCACTGCCATGGTGTCATCCAAGAAGATGATGGTGGCAGGCAGCTTCGATGTCCTCACGGTGAGACTTCAAATATATTATGACACACACTGTGATAAAGCTAGATATTACAGCCATCTTCTTGTTGTCAGTGGTCATTTGTATTGTCATCGCAAAGCAGCATTACCTTCAAACATCGCTAAATCATTTTATTGCAGTTATGTTTGTACAGACAAAGGTAGACAAGGACATAAGGCTACAAAATGTGGCAATGTGCTGCAATTTGCAAGTTATATCATAAAAACAAGTTTAAGTGATTTTACAATTACAAGGCCTACAAACTCACAAACTCACATATATTTTAAAACAGATCCAAACCTCGAAGGTATCTGGTTTTATGTAGAATAAGATAGAATGGTTTATTGGTGAAAAATGTTGATACTTCAAAACTTGCAGTCTTTGTGATTTGCTAGTTGGATTCATTTAAATTGTAATTTTGACTTAATTCGAAACAAACATAAGGACGTATTAACTGCAGACATGTATGTTCAAAATCATCAACACTCTCATAAAATCAGAGTGCAAATATATTGCCAAAGCTCATATTTAAAGTGTATTTAAGGTGTCCCTTCTGTGTCTAATAATGGAGCATTTTTTTCCCTAAAACTCATGACGTTTGCATGAGTTGTCAGCATAACTAGCTGTAACTGCTAAAAAAAGTTTTAAATGAAAAGGTTCTATACACTATAAATCAGATACAGCATCTTTAAGTACAGTGTAAATCAGATACAGCACTTTTAAGCAACTGTGCTATTCACTCCTGCGGTCATAATGACGCGTCTGATCCATCTACACCATGCGCTAACACTTTATACCTAAAGCATGTTCCTTACACACTGCGCTGTATAGAATCCAATCAGCGTAATGTAATCCTGGGGCAGAAGGTCACCAGTGTGTGAGAAACACCCTCTAAAATGAAAACAACATCCCTGACAGAAAGGCCAGGACCTGAACAGTATATGGGGGGCTCTGTGGCCAGCTCATATTAGACCTTAGGACCCCCAATCTAAAGAGCATTAAAGGTGAACCTCAAACAAACAAAACAAGAACTACCAAAACCTATTACCTCCTTTCACTTAGCAAACAATTCCTTTTGGGCTCAGCTTGAAAAGACGGATAGATGTCTGATTTAAATTTCAATGAGACCAGACAACAGACGATTATTCTTTATGCAAGTTACAAATTCTATACATAAAGTACGCAAAGAAATTTAAATGCAGATTATCAGGTATGCATCAAAACTAATACAAGGATTGATAACAGCATTGATCCACGAAATTTTGCTGTACTGGGTATTGATTTAATTCAGCCGATATTCTAGTTGGGCTGTTTCAACTGGATGTAATTTTGAGAGGCTAATGATGACCCATGTTTGAAATTTTTTTCACACAAAGTTGTTAGGTGTGTACTTGAATGAGAATGACTTATTCCATAACAGAATATGATCCATTACTTATTGGTAAATGTGATTTGAGGAGAAATAAGCCAGTTTCAGTCCCTATTGAAGCCAAATTATTATTATTATTATTATTATTATTATTATTATTATTATTATTATTATATTATTATTATTATTATTATTATTATTATTATTATTATTATTATTATTATTATTATTATTATTATTATTATTATCAGTAAGTGACAAAGCTGAATGTTTGTAGAATGTGTGTGTGAACATTAAGTCAATGTTCTACTAGATCATTTACTTGAATGTCCCCTAAGCTCAAAAACAAGAAATACATTTTGTACAATGACCTCTTTTTGACAACCTCTATAATAATAATGTGAAAACATCTAGAACACATAGAAGGCTTCCTCATATCTCAGTGATAGTAAGAAAAATCAGTGTAATCTTGTGCAGCTGGGTTCATCCTGGGCCCTGACTGCAGCTATTTGTTATCACTTATGTAAGGGCCTCCTCCAACACATTCCTTTTGTTTTGGTTAATGACGTTTCTATTTGTTATATGAAATAGAGAGCACGCAGCTGCCGGCGACAGCTATCCCATTATGCTGTGAGTGCTGAGATCAATTTGGAGTTTGGAAAAAATATTATTAATTGTCAGAAGTTATGGCTTAGGGCTAGGCAGAACATAAGTGATTGTTTCTGCATTGTCAGACACACAAACATTGCATTAATAACTCTTTGAAAACAGATGATAGCAGCGTTCCCCTTTTAGCTTTTCTTTTCTTAACAGAGCAAGAAAGGGTCACAAGTCTTTATATGGAGCTTTGTACTAGTTCCAAGCATATATATAAAAGGAGAAAATTATTTCAAGAAAGGCATCTGAAATAAAATATTAACAATGTTTCATTCACATGGAACAAGAAACTTCAAAATTTAGTCTAATCAAATGACTTGTTCTGACGACAGATCAAAGCTGAAGACAGTGGTGATCCTCCTCTGTGGTCCACCGTCAAACTTTACGTTGAATGGATTCGTAAACCAGTTCCCTCTATTGCACCCCTGCTTTTCACCCAGAGGTACTACAACTTCTCTGTTTTGGAGACAGCAGCTGTTGCTCAGCCAGTGGGTGTGGTCGCTGTCAGCCAATCAAACACACCGGTCTGGTTCAACATTGTAGGTAAGAAACTTTTATACAAGTGATTTTCAAACATTTTATACAAAGTACCACCTACGATAATCTTTGACTTTCCAAGTATAACCAGATTTAATCTTGGATTTTCCATCACGGCAGACGGGCCGAAAAAATCGAAGTCAGAGTTGTTTAGGAGAAGCATTTTGATATTGAGGCCTGACTATGTTATGTTCAATCAAAAAAAAAAAATTTACGGCGCTCCATTGCACTCACAAAAAAAAAAAAAAAAATTCATCTCGTAAAAAATAATCAATTGTTATTATCCAAAATCAAACACACAGAGCCTGATCAAATATTTACAAATTTTTTGTAATAAATTTGCTAAACAAAAAAAAAAAAAATAAGGCTACTTCTAAAGCCAGTGTGTTGTGCCGTTCACCCAAGGCAGAGAGAAGCTACCGGTAAAATAGCAGGTACTTTAATAAAACACAATATTTTTCGACTGTTGGTAGATAGTCTCACACTTACTTAGAAGGTGCGGCTGTTTTCTATGGCTCCAGCGGCTGGTTTTCAATTATTTGGCCAAAAAGGAGAGAAGTGCTGAACATTTGTATCTATCGTCATGGACGGGAAAAATATCTCGTAATTATAAGAAAATTATCTCACACTCCATAGTACTCACAAAAAAAAAAAATCTATATAGAGATATTTATTTTTTGTGAGTACTATGGAGTGTATGGAGAGTATAATATTGTCTATTTAATACAGTCCCACATGTGTTTAAATAAAAGTGGGTAGCTAAGGTTAAAAAATAGTCCAAACAAAGACAAAAACATTATTATTATTATTTTTATTTATTTATTTTTCACTGCAGAGAGCTTTACATGCCGTCGTAGACAGCCCCTGTATCACCAGTGGTACATGTGCCACAGTTTAAGAAACACTGCTTCATACTGTACAAAATGTTTTTATGGGGAAAATACTGCCCAATATAAATCTCTTTTTTGATCTGGCTCATTTGAAATGTAATAAAACTTGATTTCTAAATAGAGTAGCTTACAAGAAACAACATTAGAGGAAAATGAATCTTAAATGCTGTTTCCTGTTTTGTATTTCTTGCAGTGGCCCAACAGTAACAACTTTGCCAAGACATTTTAAATATCTGTCTGCATTGAGAAATTGTTGCTGCACTTAAGAAAGCCAAACCACTGAACCATGTTTTATTGCTCAGATAATAAAGTCATTTGTTCGTTAGGGCTTAAAGATAATCACATTGAAGGCTTTATTAAAAGATGTTTAGCCGTAGCTGTTTAGTATTCGACGCATCATTTTACTACTAGCACTGGAAAGGGTGACGATTTTTTCTCTTAAATCTCCACTACGAGCTAATAAATTAATCACATCTTCTCCGAGAGCCTGGTGTATTCTGGGGGAAAAGCCAACTTCTATTACCTAATAGCTGAGAGAAATGTGAATAGTGTCATGAGGTCGTCTTTTTAGAGTGCTTTTAACAAATGATTTGGACCTTTGATCACACCGATATTTCTCATTATTTGAATATTAATCTTGTTTTCCTCTCTCTGCTGCTTTTTCAAGGAGGACGTCTTGCCAGAGAAATGTTCTACATCCCACAAAATGCATGTGGAAGGAACTGCTCACTCGATACAGGTCTGTTCAAGGCCAGTTTT
This sequence comes from Mugilogobius chulae, assembly GCA_038363315.1. Taxonomy (NCBI): domain Eukaryota; kingdom Metazoa; phylum Chordata; class Actinopteri; order Gobiiformes; family Gobiidae; genus Mugilogobius; species Mugilogobius chulae. The sequence continues at coordinate 28,976,859 of CM076399.1, read as the reverse complement.
GACATAACTCTGACTTGCATGCTCTTGATTTGGACAAGTAGAGGAAATCAGGAACTAAAAACTTGCAAGCCCCGAGGCAGAGTTTATTGATTTTTGAGTTTCTTCTTCTCTATATAATTTAATGTGTTATTCTGCTCGCTTGAAAGGGGGAACATATGAGAAAATAAAATTGTTCAGAACCGACATGCTCACAAAATATATCTTCTCCATAGTGGCTCATACCTAAGGCTGTCACAAGGCGAGCAGGTCAGAAAACTTTAGTCTGCAAACTTTTTCTTTTCAGTGTATTTTTATTGCCTCCCAAACTGTATGGAAAATCCTATTTGATTGGACTGTTCAGCACCACGGACAGGGCTGATATATTTTCTATGCCATACAATAATCCTTCTTTCTTTGTTAGTATTCTGCCAGAGTTTTGTAATACTACCAGGCCATAAAAACAATCACGATTTATTTCTAAGCTATTTTCTCAATGTACTGGGTGAACTGTAGCTTTCACCCTGAACTCCCCCTCTCAACAAGTTGGCCAGTTTGAAATATTTCTGAATCAATTCCCCAGCACCCACTTTATCACATTTGGATATACTCGCTCGACTCTCTCATGGCCATGCTTAGAAAGGCACGCAACTTATTATGTGTGACAGATCATAAGTAACCAGCACCACCTGCATATGCTGAGATAATTCATACACCTTGATTATATCCGCTTGTTTGGGATGCTACGCTGATTTGTTTGGCAGATGCTAATATGAATTTGCTGTGACAATATCCTGACATCCTTATTTATGCTCCCCTGGAACGCTTCATAAGGCTAATGTGCCCTGCATGAGACTTTATGATTTCCTGCATAGACTCTACTGGCTAATTTGTACAGTTGTACAGCTCTGTCTGCAGTTAAAAACAAATCAGACAAGTCTCAAAGTAACTATGAGGCATAGTCCTGCCCCTAGAGTCTTGTTTCTGCCTGGGACTAATTTGGATATTTCTGCTCTTTTGTTGGATCCAGCATATTTGATTTTGTCTTTTTACAAATTGTGCTATTGTTTACTCCTAGTGTGATATCAACTACCTTTCTTTAGTAAAACGTAAAAAGTGAATCCCAGTGGCTTACTCCAACTCAACACGCATCAGTGACTCTGTGAAAAATGCCCAATCAGTATTCATATGCCGAGAAGCGCCTGAGCTCCCAGATATCTCCAGAGAGGAGCGCGAATGAGACGAAGGATGGTACTGAATACCTAACATGTATCAATCGTCTTCTTGCCTCTAATCTAACATTGCGCCTCTAAACTGTACACTGGTCGCCCGTGGAAACGACCTGGCTGTAGGTTTTTGATCTCAGAGATGGTTGTGTTTGAAAGTGATAAGACAGATGTTTGTGTGGCTGTTAGCGGCTCTCAGGCCAGTGAGTGCTACATTACATAGCAGCGCAGTTCATTTTATTTCACACAGCTTCCAGCTTCAGACATAGGCACCTAGCCAAAACAATTACACAGTAATAACTTAGAGCACCTGAGTTTCACACGCAGACTGAATACTTAATGACCAAAACTCATACATGCCTTTGTGGGTCTCGCTTACAGGAAGCTTTGACATGCAGTTTGACCTCCAAGTGGGGTAGGGACTCTGGTGGTGGCCAGGCCCCTGGATGCAGAGATGCAGTCGGTGTACAACATGACTATTCAGGTGACAGATGGCAGCAGCTTCGCCACAGCACAGGTATTCTCACTTCTGATTTGTTATCCACCGGCACCACTTCTTATACGCTCATGACCCACGTCAAATTAAATTATTGTTAGTCCTTCCCAGGTAGAGTTGTTTACACTCATCTGTCAACCTTCCTGTGCTTGCATTTTATTTTTTCTGAAATGATCTCTTGCTGACTATGAAATGTGCTTTGTCAATCCCTGCTCGCTCTGCCTATGAAGTCTTAGCTGGCCCACTAGGACTGACTTGAAAGGAAATCCCTGATAACAGTGGATTAATGGGATTAGCCTAGACATAGAAAGGTCAAGTGTAACAAAGCTTGTCCACAACATTATTTTACAGTGTAATACTCTGACCATAAATAATCTCCTACTGTCTAGAAGCTTCACCTTGTAGCCCCAACATAAAACAAAGCTTTAATTCTTTTTGATTTAGGTTTTCATCCGGATTTTGGACAGCAATGACAACCCTCCAGTGTTTTCTCAGTCTGCATACGATGTGAGTGTGTCAGAGGATGTTCCGGTGGACACTGAGCTTCTGCGTGTTCGGGCGACGGATGTGGACGAGCGTGCCCGCCTAAGTTTCTCTATCTACGGCTCAGTGGATCCTGCCAGCATGAGGCTGTTCAGAGTCAACCCTGGGACAGGGGTGGTCTACACAGCAGACAGACTAGACTATGAGGCGCGGACACAGCACATTCTCACAGTTATGGTAAGATATTCATGTCTCTCTGACCGCCCACTGATTGGTTCCAAAAGTACGGATGTACTGTAAAATGTATAGGATGTAGGGATGTTTTTGAAAATATATATATTGCAAAGGTAGGTTATTATAAGTGTTCAATTGAAATTTGTGTGATTTTAAAAATCAAATCACATGTGATTTGATTTAATACAAAACATGTGATTTATTAAAAAAAAGTGGATATTAGTTAGCACACTTTTTGAAATCTTTATGACAAAAATGACTGAAAATCTTATTTTCAAACAAAACTTTTGAGCTCCACGAAAGACAGTTTCACGGTAACCATGATGAGACAATTCACAAATTAGGAAACACAGTCTGAAACTACTTGACAATTGTTATTATTACAAGCAACTTGTTAATCTGCATGGTTTAAAAGTTGTGTGAAATGTATATGTTGTTTACATCTTGCAAGATGAAATTGTCACAAGAATAGACGACTAAGATCTTAGATATTTTACCTCAGTCTTTCAATTAGACTTGAAAGCGTTAGTTGCACAACTTTGAGCAGCTGTAAAGTCTCCTCCACATACAGACTTGTATCAGACGTATTTTACAGACAACAGTCTATGCTCTGTCCTAGTTTGTATTTCACAGTATAGGATATACGACCAGATGATTAGTGATAAACATGGTAAATTCTATGATTTTTAAAACCACAAATCAAATTACAATTGCAAATTACAATAAGATATTTTTTCCTAAATCATGTAATCTTAGTGAGTAGTTTTCTAATAAATATTATGGACTAGTAGCAGTAGCACTGTAACATAAAAATTTCAGTGTAATAGGTGTGGTTTAAAAATAACATAAGAAAAACTAATTATTAATATGCAGCTGATTGCACACTCTGTTATGGGCTTTACTTTGATTAAACTGCATTAAAGTCACTACACAGTTAAATAATAACATCATTAGTTTACCATTGCTGCAGTAATCAGTGTATTTTCACTCGAAAAACAATTTACTCTGTGATGTTTCAGTTGGTATAGTCTCTGTACTAAAATTAATCTGCCTGTTCTCCACACCTGGCTTTACTGTGCACTGTAAGTGTGTGTCCTTGTGCTCTCTTCCAAATTATGTGCTCTTTGGCTGCTCTATCTGCCGTGCTAATTTTAGCTCATTTCAATTATTGCCTCCTACAACTCTTTCCATATTCATCTCTGCTTTTCCCTGATGTTGCTCCAGGTCAAGGATCAGGAGTTTCCATTTAACCGTGACCTGGCGCGGATCCTGGTTGCCGTAGAGGACTCCAATGATAATATCCCATATTTTACCAGCACTGTATATGACGCCACTGCCTATGAGTCTTACCCTATAGGCACGTCTGTTCTGCAGGTTACAGCTTTAGACAAAGACAATGGGATTAATGGACAGCTCACATACAGCATAGAAGCAGGTACATCAGCAAAAATAATTCATTATTATTCACATTTGTCAGCTGCGATTATCATATTTAGCCTAAAGAGAACAGATTTATGTTTACTAATCAGCTTTTTGGATTTGTCAGTAAATAATGCCGTTGCTATTCCTCTCAGGTAACACAGGTGGTGTGTTCAGCATAGATAATGGCACAGGCCTGATATTCATTGCCCAGCAGTTGGACCTCACCTCTGTTGGCTTCTACACCCTCACTGTTCGGGTCACTGACAGTGGATTTCCTCCTCTAATGGCAACAGCAACCGTCCGCATCGCTCTGACACTCTCTGAATTCTCCACACCCAAGTTCACACAGAAAGAATACCAGGCTGAGGTAAAGACTTGAGGTTCAAGCAGGGGTGCTTGACTTTTTGTTTTTTATTAGTAAACTCTGTATTTTTCTTGCCTGGTACACCAGCTGACCAAAGTCTCCATTCATTTCAATGATTTCCTTTGTATTAAATATACAAGAAGGAATCATTCTTGCTGGCCAGGCAAGTATTTTTCACCAAGAATAGCTTATATGCATAGTGTAAAAGCATCTCTTTGTGAAAAACAAAGCCGATCAGAAATAAGAAATAAAGCATTTATCTCTCTTAGACAGTCAAAAGTGGTGCTCTGATTGGCTGCGTTTGTGTGGTCAATTACAGTGTCACTTTGCTGCCTATTAAGCCATAATTGTTGCCCAAAAATATGAATGCATATGAATATTACTCAAGTATTGAGGAAGTAGTTGGACCAATTTTAAACACCTACTTCCTGATTTGTAGTGTGAAAATCGGGTACTCCAGCTTCAGTATAACAATAAAGGCAATCATAACAGATTTGAAGTTGGATATTTATATGTGAAATTAACTTGATGTATGAGAAGTACTCAATGTTATTGTGTCCTTGGGCAAGGCACTTCACCTTCCTAATGGCAGCCTTTCTTCTGTCAGTCCACTGCAGTGCTGTTGTAGCTGTGGAAATTGCCCATCACAAACAGTGTGGAGTGAGCTAATAAAACAGGGTAAAGCACTTCTGGAATGGGCCTAAATTGCAGCCAAAAGTGGTAAAGTTAAAGAGAGGTAATACAGTAAAATACATGTAAAGTCCAGCCACGTAACTTTTTATCTAATAAAAATAAACCTAACTAAAGAATGTTTATATTTTGTTGGACTAAAATGTATACCCCTAAAGCAGTACAATTATTAAATATATGCCTTTACTCTGAGCTGGTTTGTATTTCCCAAAAAAATCCCTCTTCAATTGCTCCTCATGATTGTTGCCATGGAAATATTGTTTATTTATCCTATTTTTCCACAATATGGCATTACACTTATACATCTCTCTATGAAGACTATTCCAATGTTTATGGTTTTAACTTTCAATTTTAGTGAAGTCATGCAAATGGTTTTCACCCCCAGAAAGTTACGGTACACAGTGTCACTTAATATAATGTAATGTGATGAATTTTACAACTTTTTACAGTTCAGTCCTATAGTTGGTTGGTTGGCTTAAAATATCATATGCATTCAAGACATTGCTAACATAAAGAATGTTAAGAAATGACTGATGGTGGTCAGATCAGATAACATTGCAAAAAATATTATTATGTTGGTGTTCTTTATTGTATACCTGATAATTGCATATCTGATGTATAATAATGTTTTTATGAAAACTTCTTGTTCATGTGTAGATCATGGAGAACAGCACCATTGGAACTCATGTAACCACTGTGAGTGCTGTAAGCCGCTCTTCTCTTATTTATGACCTTGGTCGAGGCAATGAAGATAACTGCTTTGACATCAACCATCACACCGGTGTAATCATGACTCGCAAACCGCTTGACTTTGAGGTTCGTAAAATGGCTTGATTTTATTCACCTTGTGTCATCAATGGCGTGAATTATGCTCTTTTAATGTATTCAGACAGGAGTGCTAAAGCCACTTTATACTAATGGCAATTTTGTTGTTTTTGGCAGCAAACAGCCTCTTACCTCTTGGTAGTGAATGCTCTGAGTATGTCTGGAGTAGAAGCCAGCACTTCAGTCCTCGTTCAAGTTGGAGATGTCAATGACAGTCCTCCTGTATTTCAAAAACTCACGTAAGTATCTATGGCGAAGTTATCCCAGGCTGTGTTATGCTTTTCTTATTCCTAAGACCCTCCACATGTTATTATCTTGGTCCTTGTTTTCCAATATGTCGGCGTAATCAGTGAAGCAGCACCGGTCAACAGTGTTGTTCTCGGAGAGGATGGCACACCTTTAGTCATCCAGGCAACTGACAAGGATCGTAATCACAATGCCTTGTTAGTGTTCCAGATTATAGATGAGACCGCGCGCATGTTTTTCAGTGTGGACTCTGGGACTGGGTCGATCCGGTAAGCCAGCTTCAATACGGCAGCAGGATTGACTGATTTAGCCTCCAAACTTCATTGGGGAAAACAACAGCAAAACAACAGTTGCCATGAAAATAATGTCAAATTCTCTATGTTTGTTGCAAGTAGCTCAATATTAAAAAGTGACTAAAAGCCGTGGAACAATCCAATAAACTGCTGAGTTAATGCCAGTAAAATCATCTATTACTGTATGTCAGAATAAGCTTTAATTTGTGCTATTTTTGGTATTTATCAATGTAAAATCTTCACTGGTTTACCTGAAAATTCTCCTTATGTGTGTTGTCATGTTGCCAAGCAATATCACAACTTTGAAAACTGACAGTTTGCATAAAAATGGGTCTTTATAAATAAATAACATAAAGACATTTGACCTAATTTCATCAGAAGATATATTAAAAATTAAATAGCCTTGTCTCTTTCAAAATTGTATTAGTTGTATATTCATGTTTTATTGAAGTGTATTTTAGTTCGTACATTTTTTATGTATTTATGTGCACAACAAATAATTTAGAGTTAATTTATTATATTTTTCTTTTCAGAACCATTGCTAGTTTGGACTATGAGACCTTCTCTGATTTTATTTTTCGAGTTCACGTCCGAGACAGCGGTCAGCCTCCTCGAACTGCCGACAGCCCTGCCGAAGTGATCATAAAAGTTAGTTCATCTCTAATATTTCCAACCCATAAAGATATTTTGACTTGCCTGTTTCAATTTCATAGATGGACTATACTGCTATATTGTTTTGCCCTTATTAAATGTCAGTGCATTTGCTGTCTTAGGTGATCAACATCAATGATTCACCTCCAAAGTTTGCCCAGGACACTTACGAGGCTGTCCTTCTTCTGCCGACTTATTTGGGTGTTGAAGTTTTGCGGGTTGAGGCGTTTGACCCAGATATGACCTCTGAACCCGACAGCTCCATGACATCACAGCTAATTTACTCGCTGGTGGATGCTGAATATTTTTACATTGAACGCTACTCCGGCATTGTGACCGTCGTAAATCCAAACCTCAATAAAGAGCGCTACCGTTTCAATGTAAAGGTGAGTTATTGGCCCTGTTGGCTTTAAGTTCCACACCACAGACAGAATTTCAATTAGATTTTTTTTTTCTCAAAGCTTGGATAGAAAGGAAACAATTGGTCTATGAGAGCTTTTAATAACAGTTTCCTTAGGGAGGTCAGAAAACAGGGTCAGCTAGAGCGGTACATATTAATCGTGTGTCTTTATGTGTCTCCTGGTCGATTGGATGTCTAAAAGAGTTTCTTTAATGATCTCCTGTCATGCAGTTGCCTTAGTTGTTCTTATACCACTGACAGAGGCAGTGTATAAGATGTGATTATGAATTCACGTTACAACCATGGCTGGAACAAAGAGTTCCAGCCAAATCCAGGCAAATATTACTTTTTAATAAGGTCTTTAAAGATTAAATAAAAAATTTCACACCACATATTATTTGAATATATAGAAAAACTATGATGAAAAATAATACAATATAATCCTTTGATCAAAATGACCCTTAAAGTGAAGCTAGCCGTCTAAACTCCACCCGGAAACACATTTCAAACACAGCGAACTGATTGAAAAGCATCAGGAAAAGATGAAGAGAGGAAAGCAGCAGTGTGATTGGTTTGACAGAAGGTGTTTTTAATTATTGCTCAGTTTTGAGGGCACAATCCACACTGATGTCACATAGAGTCTACAAATTACACTAACCTTTGCATAGGGGAGTCACCTTGCGACTTTCTTTTTACTTAAAAATTGGTAATTGCACAACATTTGCCCCTCAAAAATGACCTGGAATAAAAGGCAATATTGTTTAAATACCATAAACACAGTTTAACAGTCAAAACATTTGTTATAGAATTCAGTTTCAGTTTTAGTTAGGCAATGTAACCTTTACATTTGCCTGCCAGCCAAAATGATAATGATAATGATAAAAAGTTAGCTTGTCAAGATGCTGTGTCTGGCAGTTTTGATCTATGGCATTAGGCTATAGCATAAATCTGAAAAGTAGGAAGCACACATTTGGCCTAGAACATGAAAAGGCAGCCTGCTCTACCAATTTGTTTCATTTAAGAAGAAACTTAAAGAATGAGTTATCAGCTTTCAAAGACATGACAAAGTAGATAGACATTTATATATTTTAGATTCTTTTTCAGGTTTAAGTGTGTGTGAGAGTGCATATGTAAGCTATAGTAGTGGTACAGTCATAGGCACTTTGTATTATATAAATATGTTGGATTTCATGTCATGACAAGAACATTGTAAAACAATCTTTACATTGACACCTGTCTTGTTCTTAAGGTTTGGGATGGCCGTTTTTCCAGCATGGCCATGGTGACAGTGCTTGTACGTGAAGCTCTGGACAGTGGTCTTCTCTTTACACTCCCCATCTACTCTGCCTCTGTCCGCGAGAACACGGCTAACATTAGCATGCTAACTGTTGTAAATACAGTCAGCCACCGTTTGAACGAGCCTCTCAGGTACTCGCTGTTGAACCCCAGTGGGCGATTCGAGATCCGTCCGACCTGTGGAGTGCTGTTGACCACTGGGAAGCCCTTTGACAGAGAAGAGACGCCGACCTATACACTCGTGGTGGAGGTGCGAAGAGAGGAAGAGGTGCTGAGGGTGGCCAGAGTCACTGTGCAAGTACAGGTAAGCGTGGCTCATTTTGAATCTCTATGAATGGAGCTGTTTACAATTTCAATTAATACAGCTATATTATAAATATGCCTGAAGTTATTTATAAAGATGTAATTTAATTTAGTTATCACTGAAAAGCACTGGCTAGTGGCTTTTAAAACAACTATTTAAAACATACAAGTGATTGTGAGCGTTCTCATTCAGGATATAATACAGCATATAATAAAAAAAACCAAGCTATTAGGATTAGATATGCTTTCACAATATATCGTTTCTTATGTTGAGGTTGCTAGAATAGACAATATGCTTTTCCCATCTAGCATAATTTTATAAGTTTATAAGTTTTCATGTTGTTCAAACTGTACATAACATAGCTTCAATTTATAATTTTTAGGTCAGAGGTTTAATATATTTGACCTTATGCAAGAGTACACAGACTACTTAGATAAACTAATTAAAAGTTATAGGTCAACTTTTGTGAACGCTAATAAGACTCACAGAGGGAGCAATAGTGCCAAATCATACTGAACTTTTTACCTCAAGATCTGCTGTTTACACTCTTATAACAATTTTGCCTTAACAGTGAAATATTTATGTACCCATACCTTAATAACCACCAAATGTGACTTTCTTCAGGTGGAGGATATGAATGACAATGCCCCTGTGTTTTCAAACCTGCCATACTACGCTACTGTTCAAGTGGAGGCTGAACCCGGGTCTGCCATCTTCACTGTCTCTGCCTCAGATTTAGACAGTGGAATGAACGGAGACGTGATCTACAGCCTGAAAGAGCAACAGCGAAACTTCCAGGTACTATATCAGAATAAAACATTAAGAGATCACAAATTAATGGAGATGGAAGGTCTGGGAAAGTTACAGTTTCCTGAATTGTTTGATTTTAAAACTGGGGTTAGGGTTAACTCCACATAACAAAACCTGACATTTAAATCTGTTCAGTTACTTTCAGGCTCGCATAAACTATTCAGCACCTACATGCATTAAGTTTTAGCTGCAATAACAGTTGAAGAACAGTTTTTTACAGCCAGGCCAGCAATGGGAAACTGGAGTTGACTACCCAGCATAGCAAATCTACTGTATAGTTTGTTTCTAAACCCAGAGATAAGACAGCAAGGATTTATTTGCAAAGTGATGAAACAAACTTTGTTGATTAAAAATATGACATATAAAACTTTAAAACATTAATTGTGTAAAGCATGGAATGTAGCACGGAGATGTTTCTGTGATTTGGAGCTTTGAAGAAAATAATTGAACTGAATATTGAAATTGTGCGTCAATTAAAGCATTGACAATTGTGTGTCAATTAAAACTTTTATTCTTTGACTCAGATCATTAGGCTTTAACTATATATGTAGAAGATGTGCATTTGTGTAAGAACAATGTGAGCTATACAGTATTTTATTGTATATCTCACATTGTTCTAGAAATGTGTGGTACATTAGTAATCTTAGATGAAGGTGCTGTGAAATAAGAAAAAATAAATAAAAAGCAAAGATATAACTGGTAACAAATAGTAGAAAACAGGGACCTTAAATTAAATAGAACTGTCATGTATAATATAGTTTTAAGCAGCTTTAAAAATGGAGGTGCCTATGCTCAAAGGAATACAAAAACGATTTAATTTATGTTTTCTATAGGTGAATCCAGTCACAGGAGAGCTTACTCTGCAGCGAGCCTTTGAATCGGACCTATCTAATGCAGAATATAAACTAACCATTGTGGCCACAGACAGAGGATTCCCGCCTTTGTCCAGTGAGGTCGAGCTCCCTGTCAGTGTGGTGAACAAAGCCATGCCGGTGTTTGACAAGTCCTTTTATGGAGTTACGGTCCAAGAGGATGTTTCTATTTCCACCTCTGTCTTGTGCATCAACGCCACCACTCCTCAGGGTCAAAACGTGATCTTCACTATCACAGACGGAGACCCTTCTCTGCAGTTCGACATTGGTTTTGATACGGGAGTCATCTCTGTTATTTACCCATTGGACTATGAGGCCACTCAGTACTACAGGCTGACAGTGAAGGCGACAGACACACTCACCGGTGCCAAGTCCGACGTGGATGTGGACATTGTGGTGCTGGATGTGAACGACAATCCGCCATTGTTCCAGAATACTTCCTACTCTGCCATTCTGTCGGAAAATGTCATGATTGGAACTACTGTTTTGCAGGTTTGTACAGACCTCAGTGCTTTCTACATACAGTGACTACGTGAGAAGACTATTTAACAGAAAAAGTGTTACATGAATAATGTACATTTATACATATTTAACGCATACGAGTATTAAGACATTGCACAGAAAACTCTTGAGGTCAAAAAGTCACAGTATTATTATTATTTCACATTGTCTAGTTGTGAAATTTTGAGGTAACACTCTAATATTCTTTTATCAATAAAAGTTTAATCTAAAGTAGTTTTCAATCTGCCAAGAGACATTTTTAATGTATATAACTAGCTCTCATAAAGCCTTTGCCTCACTATAAACCATCACATCACATGTATTCTTTTTCAGGCACACGCACAGCTTTAGAAAAGCTTTTTCAAATACAACAATGTGCTCAGACACCAATACAACAGTTAATTCTAATTTCGCTTATGGCTCTAACTTCTGGGTTCCAATTGTGAAAAATACTTCATTATTCGATGCAGACAGTTTGGAGTTTAGTGGCTATGCAACAATAATTTCCTTACATTTGCCGGTGGCACATTTAAATATACCACACCTTTCTTTAGACCAGTATATTATTTAATACAGATGGAGGACAGTAAAATGAATGCTTAAATGCATTGTTGTAGTCCAAAATTATTGATGTAGTGACTACAATGTAATAGATAATATTAGCTTGAAAATGTGTGAAATTACTGTTTAAATTGTTTAGTCTCTAAATAAGTTTAGTGTTATTCATAGGAAAAAACTCCAGCCCACCATTTGGCCTTAGGACCATATTAGAACATGAACACAACTTATTGCATAACAAAATCTACATGAAAATGCTAAAAGAACAGGTCTACTGAATGGATCTCTTCTTGCTGAGGTGATAGAAGAAAAGCCAGTTCCACTGAAGAAGAACACTCCATTTGTAAAAGTTCCAAAATGTGAAATAATTTTACTTTTCTGTTTCAGTTCAGTGTCTTAGCTATACGTATACTTGTAAAAAAAAAAATGGTAGAAGTTTTCAATAGAAGTCTTGTAGATTAAACCTGCTGTGAGCAACATTTTCTTGCCAGAAAATTGAATACAGAACTTAATTTACTTTTTCCACTTGCTGTTGCTGTACTTCTTTAAACTGCATCTGAAGAAACAAATCAACTGTTGCTGAATAATGTATGAGCTGCTCTCTCTCTCTCTCTCTCTCAGAGTTTCATATTGTGCTTGTTCTGTAGGTGTTCGCGCTGGATCAAGACACAGAAAAGAATGCCTTAGTGAGTTACCAAATCCTATCAGACATTTACAATAGTTCAGACTACTTCCAGATTGATAGCAGCACCGGCTTCATATATACTGCCCGACTTCTCGACTACGAAGTCTTCCAAAAACACAACTTTATCGTCCGGGCGACAGACAGTGGAGAGCCGTCCCTCAGCAGTGACGTTAGCATCACTGTAACTGTCACTGACACTAATGACAACCCTCCAAACTTCAGCCAAACTGTGTACGAGGCCTTTGTGAGTGAGCTGGCACCGAGGGGACATTTTGTGACGTGTGTTCAAGCTTCGGACGCAGACATTTGTGATGCAAATAAGCTCAGGTAAGAAATGTTACTCTCGGTTAAGGTAAAAGTAAAGAAAGCTTCAGTTCCAAAAGTCGGAAATAAAATATTAAATTAATTAAATACATTTCAAATCCTAGATGTTGAAAGAAAAGTCAAAACAAATTTTAAAACTCACTAGCACTGTTCCTCAAGCTATGTTTTGGATTCTCTTACTGTGTTCTTGTAACCTTTATTCCTTTTGTAGTATTATTAAAATACACTTTAGATAAATATGTTATCACATGAAAAAATCAGAAGTTTATTTTATTGTTCTGCCTTAAATTATTTTAGATTTTAACCCTACTTTGAGTCTTTATGGATGGATTGCATTTCTGCCAGAAAATTTATTGGATTTTATTAACAATGTTTCCTTTTTGATATTTGATCACCTTGCTCAATATAGCCAATTAAGAAAACGTGTTTGTTGAAAAAGGTCTAGGCAACATGGCTAAAATAAATAAATAAAACTTACAATTTTCAGAGTAAAATCACAGCTTTAGTATGCCCTCTATGTTGTTATTGCCTTTAAAATAAGTTCACACTTCACCATAATTAGCCTTATAAATAGTGTTATTACAGTGTTAATCAAAAATAGATTGTGACAGGAGTGACCTTACAATTTTTATCTCATGTTGAAGGCTCATGCTCATGTTGAATTATATTGCTGATTTTTCCATCAAATATGGGACCAACTCTGATTTTTGTGGTGCGTCAAATTCTGAATACTGATTATGCTATAATACCTGTTGTTGCAAACGATGCCAGTCTGATTTAATTTCAGATTTCAGAGTAAACTGCGGTAGTTCTCTAGAGAAGCACTATATCCAACTGTTGTTTATTCTAAAACAACATTGGAGCATTCAAACTTTTCATTGCCTGCAGGTACAAAATCCTCTCTGGAAACGAGCGCATGACTTTTATGATGAAGCCAGATACAGGAGTGCTTACCTTGTCTAACAAGAGGAGACAAGGCATGAAACTGTCCTATCAGCTCAATGTGTCCGTGTCAGATGGAGTCTTCACTAACACGGCTCAGGTGAGAAGGCCCGCTCCTACTCTAATTTACTTCTGTCAAATCACTAGATATTTTCCTGTTTTGGTACAGATATTGAGTGCCCTATGCACTGACCCGAAACATTACGTTTAATACATGTCTGCTGCTTACGCTTTTATTGCTCCTGAGGTTAACATTTGGATCAGATTTGGAGCCAGACAGACTAACAAAATACAAACAGTTTATTCCCAGAGGGGATTTTTCTTTGTAGAAATGGCATTACCACAAACCGCAAAAAATATGCTTGCCAGTGTGCGTCGCTTAGTTTGGTATAAATTACAAAGCATTACTTACTGGTTTAGTCTAATCGTCTGTCAGACATCAAACTCGGAAAAAATGGGATTTCACTAACATAACTACAGATTATCACAAGAAGACCTCTATGACACCCCAAAACAACTAAAATACAAAATATGCATACCAATAAATATGTAAATAAAGTCCAAACATAAATAATAATAGTAATGGTTTGATTGGACCTCATCAGAAAAAAAAAAGCACATTATATTTTAGATTTTTTGTAGTATCACTCATTGCTAAGCTCCAGAACAACCATAGCATATAAATTCTTGGTATGTTATTGTTGAATATTACTAAAGTGAGTTTAAATCAGTAGCCTACCATTTTTGTTGCATTCTAAAGCGTTTCTTTTTTGTTTTTTTTTCTTTCTCCAGGTCATTGTTCGTGTTTTGGGAGCTAACTTATACAGCCCTGTTTTTAGCCAGCGGTTTTATCTGGCCGAGGTCAGTGAAAACGCACCTCCAGGGTCAAGGGTTATTCAGGTATGAACTATTTAACTCAGTCAGTGCACTGCTGTAGGGTTAAGCTAATTATGAATGCTTTGCTCGTACTGCAGGTCCTGGCGACTGATGAGGACACAGGATTATACGGTCAGATCACATACTCTTTTGTGAACGACTTGGGGAAAACTCAGTTCACTATTGATGCAGATGGAGTTATAGCTTCAAATCAGAGACTAGACAGAGAAAATCCACTGAATAAAGATCTGGTGCTGACTGTGATGGCCTTGGATGGAGGAGGTGAGAAGGGCATTGAATCTAAAAACGATGCACAAAAATATATGGACAGAAACCTGTTGGTGTAATCCCTCTTTCACCTAGGAGTGATCCGTGTTAGAAAAGGTTTCAGAGGTCAAAATGTGCTCAGCCTAAAGCTTTAGGGCATGACTTGCTTAATAATCAAGCTTCCCTTCCCTCAAAGCACTATAAGTTCTTCACTAGTGCCATCCGATTGAAAATAACTTCCGTCAATTAATAGGAATGCGTATGTAGCAACATTTTACATACATGACTTCCTAATGACAATCCTAATGACCCGGACCTACCTCTCCTCTGTCAACCTGCCCAGATGGCCTTCTTTTCTTTATTGGACTTTCTTTCTTTTGAAGAATGACTCCACAGACCTGAAATCTACAAACTATTGCTGGACTTCAGATGACGCCACAACATTCAACAGGCCAATGCTATTTCAATGAGATGGGGGGAAGTTAAAATTAATATTATTGAAATTGAGTCTATTTTTATAATACAAGAGTTAAACCAGTCTAATTTTTTAAATTAGTGAAATATTTGTATATACGTATTCATGACAAAAAAAATCATCAATCAATCAATCAATCAGTCAATTACAAATTGACTATGTGCATGTGAGCTGTTTATTTTCAAACTGCAAAGCTCTAGCGTTGGCACTGACAGACAAACATATCCTTTAACAAACACTCTTTGGTCCTTTGATGAAATATTTTCCTGATTTGTTGACATGTTGTCAGAGAAAACCAATCACAACTCACTGTTCAACATCTGATCTTACAGTCTACAGTTTTAGACTGAGATTGTGAAAACCCTATAGGGCTAAATACTGAAAATAGCGTTAATTTAAGCATATTCCAACACATTCTGAAAGAAAGATAAATTTACCAGTACTACTGACCCAGCAGTTTTCAGGTTGTTCCACAGTTGCTTTGTTCACTTTTGTATATTGTTTTGTTTAATGGTTTCCTATTGAAGGGCTCGAGAAGCAAACCTGACAAGAAACGGCAGATTTGCTAATTTTTCCATTGCTTCATGAGCCTTATAGAAATGAACTAAACCAGAAATAAAGATGATGGCATTTTTGAAAATAAACAAGCCAAACGACGTAAAGTGCACAGTCAATTGATGCCATAGAGTGCCAGTTCATGGGAGTGTTTTTAGTTTTGTTTTTGTTTTTTTTTAGGTGAAGGAGGATCTAAGGACAGAATGCATTGACTGTTTGCTGTGAATATTAGATAATCTGCTGCTGTATGATACACCACGGAGTGCATTTATTGTTTGATGCGATGATACTGTTTAATCTTGGATGAAGAGGCATTGGTTGTTATGATTTTGGGCTCTATAAACTTAAACTTAAAAAGACAATTCAACAAAGAAACAAGCATAAAAAAAAACAAAAACAAAACACTTTTCTTTCATTTAACCACTAGTTAGTTATTTACATTATTGCTAATTTTGTCACTACTACTACTATAACTACTATTAATTATTATATTTGTAGATGCAGGGCACAGATAACCAATCATGAAAGTAACATCTTCAAAAGTAAAGAGTAAAATTAAATATGTGTCTGGAAAGTAAATAAACTATCTGATGTAAAGATAGGAAATACTTATTTTTCTGTAATGTTGTAGATTGCGTAACTCTCTTTCAAAAGCACCCTCTGCATAATATACTGTGTCTCAAATCAAGAGATCCAGGGTGTATTTATTTTGTTTTGACATTTAATGCATTCAAAATACCAAAGCTGGGTCTGTCAGACAAGCACACTTCTGTGGAAATAACAGAACAAAGCCAGTTTTATATTTTTCATGTATTTTTGACGAGTGCTTACTTCTGAATGCCTTTGTTCTCTGCTTCAGGCCGCGCATCCTTCTGCACAGTCAGAGTGGTCCTCACTGATGAGAATGACAATGCCCCCAAATTCAGGGCTGTGGAGTATAGGATGAGCATCAAAGCTAACGTGGCTAAAGGCTCGCTGGTCACACAGATCCAGGCCACAGATCCGGACGCCAGCTCTAATGGGCGCATCACCTACTCCCTGTACAGCGAGGCACGGCTCTCACTGGTCGATGTGCTGGAGGTCAGTGCATGGGGTGTTTAATGGACTTTAATATCAGATTTTGGCACAGCTGCACCCACAGCAGGGTAGCTGGTGTTGATATTAGGACAGAGTATTGTATTGTAAATCCATTGTGGCATTATCAAGTCTATAACCTTTATTTTATCTAGTTCAAACTTTGAGCTAGATGTTATCAGTGTATGCTATGACCTCAAAAAGTCCAAATACTGTAGTTTTCAAGTCAAAGAATAAATCGCCAAACAACCTCATATTCTATAGCAGTGTTTCTGGTGGCACTCAGAGCCTTCTACAGATTGAGTGTTTATTTCATTTTTGGACAAATCTATTCTATCATCACTTACTTTAGTTTAAGTTCAGTTTAAAGCTTAAACAATTAAAGGCTGTATTGATAAAATTCAAGTTTGGTGGTACCTGGAGAGTCATGTTAGCTTAAGTGGTACATGGTGTAAAAACATGGGAAGCACTGTTCTATAGTAAATGTACCATGTTTTTTTCTCTCTTTAGATCCAGTTAGACACAGGGATTCAGAAAAATCAATATGGAAAAAATATTTTTCCCATTAACTGCATTAGGTCAAGTAACAATAATACAGCCAGTTCTCACTTTTGATTAAAGACTGTTAAGCGCTGTAATTTATTGGTTTAAAGCTGACATTTGATAGCAGATGTGCAAATACGAATAAAAGTAGAATGGTGAATAAAAAGCCTCCTGGTAGAGCTTAGGGAAGACAGATGATTTACTGAGGCAATTCCTGAAATGGATGAGCTAAACTTAAAATTCAGGCGGTTTAAATGTATAGAATTTTGAGCTGCTGCTTTTCAGCTTATAGATAAAATGTCTTGTCAGTGATATTTAAACATAAATTAAGCTTCCAAATATAGCTGGATTGTTTTTTTATCCCCATGTACCTCTTTCGTTATCCAGGTGGAGGCGGACAGTGGATGGATGATGACCAAAAGCACGGTGGATCACCTCCAGGGGACTGTCCTGTCTTTCTTTGTCAAAGCTACAGATGGTGGTTCTCCCCCAAAACATTCTCTCGTCTCTGCCTTCATACACGTTGTCCCTCCTGATGCTTTTGTCCCTTCCTTCAGCCAGCCACAGTACTCTTTCACTATCCCAGAAGACACTGCGATCGGGACAGCTCTAGGCTCTGTTTACATGGGCGCGGGACAGACTGGGTTCTTCACTGCGATAGCTGGAGAGACAAAGGACAGCAACCAGGAAGGGACATTTTTAGTCGAGAAGGAGACAGGGTTGATCCGACTGGCCCAGCCTCTTGATTATGAAGAAGTCAGCAATTTTAGATTCAAGGTTTCCGCGACGACCAGACGAGACCTGATAGAAGCTGTGTCTACTGTGGACGTGGAAGTAAAGGTTAGTTTAGATGAGAAATTACATTAGAAGCAATATCAAATGAGTAACACCTTACTTTCCAAAACAGTTCAGTACCGACGTGATAAATAAAGATGATAATGACAATACTTTATTTCCACTTAAAACTAGATTAGGGTTGGAAATAATTATACAATTATGAAATATTTAAGCAGTTCAGTTCATTAATGTATTAAATATATAAATAAAATATAAATATATATATACAATTTTTCAGACTAATTATATATACACAAGTTAAATGATACATATGTTCTTTCTAAGCTATTTTTTTATCAGGGTTAAGTGCTTAAGGTGAAGCTAGTAAGTAATTTGGATATGGCATAGCAAATGAAGAATAATAGACAGATTAATATACCTACAGTAAATTCTCTATTGTGCAAAAAAAAAACAAAAAAAAAAAACGAACAACTAATCAAACAAAATTATAATATAAAATTTTGTAAATCATTACTTACTGTATTTGCAGATTATTGACATTAATGACAACAGACCTGTTTTTGAGACCAACCCTTACGTAGCCACTGTGATGGAGGGCATGCCTGTCGGGACCAGAGTGGTGCAGGTACGAGCCCTCGACCCAGACTGGGGCTCCAACGGACAGGTCTTTAATATTTATTTCACTCAGTTATGCAATATTATGCAACATGACACACTTTGTTGAAAATGAATGGTATATTTTGTCTACAGGTGACATACAGCATTGGGCCTATGTTAACCAATTCAGAGTCGACAAAGGAAACTCGCCCACTCACCGCCACAGACAGAAAGGCCTCGTTTGCTATTGACAGTAAGACAGGCTGGATAACAACTCTGACCCAGATGGACCACGAATTTTGCTCCAGTTACAGTTTTGAAGTCGTGGCCTCAGATTTGGGAGAGGGGCAATCACTATCTTCTACAACCGTTGTAACCATCACCGTATCGGACGTCAATGACAACCCGCCTCAGTTTGAGCGGGAGTTGTACCGAGGGGCAGTGAAGGAGAGCGACCCACTGGGGGAGGTGGTGGCTGTCCTCAAAACCAGGGATCGTGACGGGACAGACCAAAACCGTATGGTCAGCTTCTACATCACTGGTAAGGAAATTACAGTAAAAACGCCCATGTAATCAAGCCTGATATACTGTCAGCTGAAGTCATCATTCACTGTGCAGTTAGATAAGGTTGAGCTACTTAGAAATTAAACTTTGTTCTCAATAAAAGTTTTATTAAAGGTCACTTTCTGAATTAATTCTCATATTACTAACCTTTTTCGTTTTATTGGTGCCCTAATATCTATATTAAGTTACCACACAGCATGCAAGAACCTCTAAAGCAAAGGCAAAAGGCACTTTCTAAATTGAAAAAGCATCACTTGCCATGATTATGCTCTTACACTTACTGGACTGTGCAAGATAATTTTAAGCAAAGTAGTTTTGGCTAAAATACAAAAAAGAAAAACAACACGTCTATATTATACCGGAACAAAAAAAAAAAAAAAATCCTGGTTAATCCCACGTTCCTCACCTGAATTAAACCTTGGGTAGCACAGTACGATATCAGATCAGTGTAAAACAAGGTTAAGGACATTAAAGGGAATGTAGTCTTTTGTATTCATGTTCGGTTTCTGAGCGTGACTGTGATTTAAAACAGTGATAAAGTCGTTGATATAAAAGGTCAATTTTTATACTTTGAAAAGCTGCTACCTCGATCTGCGTTCAAACTTGTGAAGATAGATGTTTATTGATTGGGAACTGCATCATGTTCGTGCTTGTTGGCAGCTGGAGAAAGAAGTGGATGCTTTTTGAATGAATAAAGCTGCCTTCTGTCAAAAATAATGAAACCTCAAGTCAGACGTTGAGAACAGCATAAAATATAAATACAGTCATAATGTAGTCTTCTGCAGATAAAAAGTGAATACAATATTACGATGTATTTCCATATTTTTTTAGAAATAATAACTTAGGCAAAGTAGTTCATTTTCTCTGTCTTAAAAATATAAACAAATAAACTTTTTATTTTTTTATTTTTAAACCTTTTACAGCTGTTTTTTGTAGAAGCCAGCTCAAGTTGAGTCGTGTCAGTATACATAAGATAGTGCATGCTAAAAATGTAAACGCATTTCTGAATTTAACTATTATTAAATTCAGGTAGAAACTATTATTTTTATTTAAATGAGCGAGTCCAGTCACAGTGCCTGTAATTACTATGATTACAAAGGATTAGAAAAGCATAAAACTGTAAAATTTGCATAATTAGATAAAAATGTGTAAAGGTCTTGTACGTGATTTTTGCTTTCTTATAAATGTAAATAAACAGAAACAATTCCTTTAAAAAAAATCATGCAACAGTTCACATGTTTTGCTCACTTACTTAATGCTTTCTGAGGCACTGAATTGTTCACCATAATGTGTTTTGTCTAATCTTGCATTCATATTAGATTTGACCTGTGCATTTCTCTTGTAGGGGGGAACTTGCGAGGCGTGTTTGGTTTGGCTCTAGTGCAGAGCGAGTGGAAGGTTTACGTCAGTGGGATACTGGACCGAGAACAGCAGGACTTCTACCTGCTCAATGTCACCGCGAGCGACGGACTCTACGTGGCTCAGACTGCTGTGGAAGTCACTGTCATGGACGCCAACGATAACAGCCCCATCTGCAACCAGGTGTGGAGCCATGCTCACTAAACAGTCAATCACAAACACACAGCAGAAGGTGCAAACAAAGGGACAGCAAACTCAGCACTGTCCAATTTATAAACTGGGAATGATTGCACAAGTTGAATTTCACTACTCGGTTGAAATTCACTACACAGTTCCAATTATACTTAATAATGTGACTTGTTAATTTAAGTTTTTGTTTTTTTGAAAATTCATACAACAGTCATACTGAATAGACACTGATAGAAGCGGAAGAATGATCTGATTGATCATTCAAATCTAAATCAAATCAATTCAAACATTATTTAGAAAGCACTTTTCATACATGCAATGTAACACAAAGTGCTTTACAGTGCATTAAAAACAATCCCATATGCCCACAAACCACTCCATCCCTCCCAAATCTATAAAGTTTAAACTTTGACTGGGAAAGGGTTAAGTTGGATTTTAGGGCAGGAAATTGCTTAGCATTCAAGCAGCAATGACTAAAATAGTTAAAGCCAGAAACAAAAAACTAAACTTACCACAGAAATCTTAATACTTTTGGATCTAGCAACGACCTCTGTTCACTTTTTTAGAATTGTCATAGATGGCATTTCCTTCAACGATGGAAAATGCTGTTGTAACTCTATTCATGGATGTTAGAAAACAAATGTCCAAAATAGACATCCATAAAAGTTGGACTTTGTCATTATTGCTTTGTCTTTTGCACCAGAAATGTGACATAGTGTCATAATGATGCATGGTTTAGTCCTTTAAACAGATAACCATCATGTCTTAGTTGAATAATGGCACAACTTTCTGAGCACAGGTCAACAAATCTAAAATCTGACAGGTAAAGTGAATTTCTCTGCTGAACCTGTTCTATCTTAGTGTTAAAGTATGGAGTTCTAGAAAGTTGTCATGTGAATGCAACCTGTTTTATTTTTGCTGTGGGAGTTGGTTACATGCATATTTTGTAAGCCGCAATGACTTATTATTATAGGAATTACTTCCGTCTATCTGGATCTTGCACCAACCTGTGTTCATTTTCTAGAAATGTCTTAAGTGTCATTATCTTAAATGATGGGCAAAAGAAAAAGAATCCAGAATAGACACCCACAAACATTGGACCTTATTGTCATTTGTTTGACTTTTGCACACAAACTATCATAATAATCCAGGGTTTAATGCTTTCAATAGATAACCTTTATGTTTTAGTAGCTGAATAGGGCCACAACTTTCGGAAGCTACTGTTTCAAGTTGATAACCATCTTAATATAGGAGTTCTAGAATGTTATGTTGTCATCTGAACTTAACCTATATTATTTTTTTTATTACTTTAGACTAGAAATATAACAGTTTTCCACAATAGAAATACAGTATAATTATTGTGGAATTTGAATTAACCATTTTTCATGTTTTATTGTTGGCCATGGTTGCTGTGATGCTTGCAGTGTTCCTCCACTGGCAAAAGTTAATAACCTTTACAACAAACTATCATCCAGGGTCGATTAAATGCAATCAATTTTACAAAACACAATCTAGGTATGAGTCAGCGGTTCAACTTTCCAGGATTAAATATTACATTTGGCTTTGCTCCTCTCGATATAGGAGGGGTAAAAAGATAATTGAGCCGCACAGCCCTCAGGGGAATATACCACTAATCCACAATTCCCCAATCTCCAATAATTAGTGCAAGAAGTGTCTCGCTTTTTATTAAACTTTCACCGATTCAGTTTTGAAATCCATCACCCTTGACTGTTTCTGCTTTTTTTCTGATATTCCCTCTGTTCTTAGATGGGCCAGTGGAAGTGTTTAAACTGCAAAAGTCACTGAGGAGGAATCAATTTGAAATGCTACTATGATCAGTGTCATTTATGATGTATATAATTAAAAAAATAATGAATGTAGCTTGGGGAATTGGTGAACTAAGTCCATCTCTCGTATCTCCATCTTGTGGCACAAAAGAAAGATATATGACAAGATTTTTATTGTAGTTTGTCTTCTGCTTGGTTCTATGGAGGCATGTTCAATCTAAAAATGATTAATGATGGTTTTTTTTGTATCCTAGGTTCAGTATTGCCAGTGGGCTAAGGAAATTCTTACCTTTTAACACATTTTCATTGGTGACTGAAAGCCTACTGTGTGGTATTATTCAGCAGACAAATTATTTCTAGTTGAGTGCTGAATTTAGGGATATGTCACAAAATAAAATTTTAGTGTTACAATTATTGTGAGAAGAATAGACAGTGGTCAAACGTCTGTGAAATTTCTTACAGTTAGCAATTTATAACTTTTTTGTATATGAGTATATGTACAGTATATTGTATTGATTTCCCTAGTGTCAATCTTATCTTATCTTAAAACGACGCCCTTTTGCTTCTGATATTCTCACAATTATTGTCTGTGTATCATTTAGTACTGAAAGATAGAAAGATCAAAATCAAAGTTTGTATAGTTTATATTCGTGGAATGATTATAAAAAAAAAAAAAAAAAAGTATTGTGATTTTTAATTTACTATGAATGAGCAATATCGAGATATGAGATGGTTATGGTTACATTATATGGTAGTTTTAGGCTGAAAGTTGCCAAGTTTTTCTAAAACTGCTCTATATTCCAAGGCTGCAATTAACTTTTTTAGACAAACCATTGTAGCTTTTCCTTGGCCCATTGTGTCTTTGATGAGATAGTAGGGTCAGTAAGGTCATTTCCAGAGGCAAAGTCAGAGAGTAATTAACTGCACACAGCTGAGAAGCATATTTCTGTGTTGTTGAAGTTTTAGAAATACTTGTTTTCAGTCCTCTTAAGTTTCATTGGATGTATCTGTATATTTAATCCAGGCTGTCTACAGTGCATCTTTTCCTGAGGACATTTCTACTAACAAGGGCATACTGACAGTGGGAGCAACAGATGCTGACACAGGATCAAGTGCAGAGATCCAATATTCACTGTTTGGAATAGGTGTGGAGGATTTCTACATGGACGCAAACACAGGTAATCTTGTCCTGTCTTAGAAAAACAGCACTGCACTCACTGAACACACTCTCGCCTACATATTTATTCCAAGGTGAGCTTTGAGGTGGAACCTTGAAGTTCTTTTTTTGATACATGAGCGAACACCAGTGGTATAAGTATATGCAATGATGATAAAAGGTCACAAAGTCCCACAATCTTTTCTACAGAAGATTATTTTTATAAGGATATGCAATGATGAAAAAGGTCACAAGAAATTGATGATTATTTTCTGCAACACTTGACAGTAAGTTATGACAGAATAACTTTACTATCGATGAGTTGACAAAAAACAAGTGGCAAAGTCTCATAGCTTTATGAAGATGATGGCTATTTACACAGAAGAGTAGATTAAGAAACAGTGTACTTACGTAAAGGTTGATCAAACTAAGAGCTAACTTCCTCTTTGCCTTCCTTTCTGCGGTATAAGTTATATGAGAGTAGATATTACCCATTAATCAACATCAAACAATGTAAATAGCTGGTTAAAAGCAAATTTGCATTGAGTCCCTATGCCTGATAATAAAAAGGTATTCCAAAAAATAATACTTAAAAAAAATCTGGTTTCTACAAGCTACAATTTTCTTCTTTAATAACAATGTCTCTTAGAATTACTCACTTACTTAATAATTAGTCTTCTAATAACAGTTTTGTCTTAAGGCGGACAGTTCTACTAATTACTTCAACTAACTTCTACCAAACTTATATATATAGTACGTTAACCTTCACTTTATTGTTTCAAGGCGAGCTCCGTACAGCAACCATCATGGACCGCGAGGTGACACCCGGCTACCGTCTCATCGCCCAGGCGACAGATGGAGGAGGCCTGTTTTGCCGCTCTGACATTTCCCTGAAGGTGTTGGACGTGAATGACAATGCACCGTCTTTCTCGTCTTCTCATTACATGTCGAGCGTGTATGAGAGTGCGGTGCCCAAAGCTTTGCTCACACGCCTCCAAGCCAGTGACCCAGACGAAGGTGAGACAAGGCACTGGTGAATACTTAATCTGACAAATAGTTTTCTGGGAGCAACATCGTGTTCATTCGTGCGAGAGATATGGTCTACATAAAGCATAGGGTTCATAGACTTTAGATGGTGAACATTTGATAAAAGCTATTGCTCTATTGGCTTTATTTGTAGAGTTTTTGCACTTGGAACAAGTTTTTAAAACAAGCAATGCAGACGTTATCTTACAATGTCTAATGTACTATCGCAAGAGCTTGTTTTTTTTTACAATTTTATTAGTTTGTTGAAGGCTTTGTAGAATCTGTTGGACAATTAAACAAAAAAAAAAGTCTTTATTAATTATAGTCAAGGTAAGAAAGGAGCCATGGGAGCAAAAGATATTATTGTGGACCTGGCATATCTTCTCTCATTTGCCTGAAGGTTTTTATTCCTTAACTAGTGATTTCCCAGTTGCATATGAGAGAAGGGTGAAGCAATGGATCTTTTTTCAGGGCATATTTTGATTGACACAAAAATCCATGGTTTAAGCCCCAGCTTCTGCACTGAATCTAGGATAAGGAGAAAGATAGGGACCATGGCTTTTTGGGGAACTGCATTTATATATTAATAATGTCATTTTACATAAATGCACTATGTAACATTTCTGGTGCTTCTGGCAGAATGTGGTGCTTTCTGGCAGAATGTGACACAAATTCATTCTCAGGTGTTTATGAACAAATATTGCGAGTGTTCATCCGTCTGGCTACATTACAGAACAATCATGATGACAAACAAGTTACCTACAGAAAAGTTATCTGCATCTTTAAGTATATGATGTTGCTTTCGCCATTTGCTCACATAATTATATTATATTCAATCTTTTGTTAAATCCCAGGTTTCAACCGCACAATTGTCTACTCCTTGGTGGATTCTGTCAATGGCTTCTTCTCTATTGACCCTATTTCTGGAGTGGTTATTCTGGAGAGACCTCTAGACAGAGAAAGTCGTGACTCTTACCGTATTCGAGTTCAAGCAACTGACCAGGCAGGACAACAGGGGGCGCTGTCTTCTCAGGTTAGTGCCAAGAAAAGCACTTATTGTCTGATATTATGCATTGTGCTCACATAAGTTCTTTTGTCATGTCACTTAAGCACGCCAGCATGTCCATAATGTTTGTACCCTATAATCAAAGGTAGATTATGTAGATAGCAATCCATCTTCTTGGTTATTTTCAGACTGTTTTTCAGTCCTTACGCATGACTAGAACACAAACCAATGAATAAAAACATGTTTGTTGACTGCTGAGATCAGATAAGAAAAGCTAAGATTTTAATTTAGATAAGTCCTCACCAAAACGGGATGGGCCACATAGGGGAAGGTGACAGTTATGGAGAAGGAAACAGAGATATAGGAGAAACCTAAAAGGGCGATAAAAGCAAAAGATTAAACCAGCTTAGGCCTCACTATAAGGTCATATCATTGCTTTATAGCTTGATAAATCTGTCATATTTTGTTTTGGTACACTATGACATTGCTAACTTCGTACAATATAATTTTAAGCAGTGCCTAAACTATAATCAGTATCATAAAACCGTCTCTCTAACAAGACCCAGCGTGCCTGTTGTTTTATTTCACTGAAGACAAGTTGTAATATGTAATTAAAGTGAGAAACATAAAAGTGTCTCCAAGGCAAAACTTGTAACAGCAGTAATAAAAGAACAAAACATGCTCTGAACCTGAAACAAATCACTTGGAAGGGACAACATGAAACATAATTGTGACAGATTTTTGTTGTTTTAATTCATTTTCTGGCATTTCTCATCTTGAGTTAAGGTTGGCAAGAAAATAGAATTGTTCATATTGTTATAGTTAACTAACTTTCAGGACAATCATTATTAGTGGGTGATGTCAAAAAATGGCAGTCACAATTTTGTTGGAACCAGATGATGATTTTCTATTATTAAAATGTTTCAAGCATATTTCTTCACAACTTTTAGGGAGTAAATTAAGTCATCTGATTCTTCTGAATGCTGACTTTAATGTGGCCGTCACTCATTCAGAACCTTAGATCCTGACCAGTGTGATTATTACGTCGCAAAAAAGTTATCTTTGAGCAGAAATTGTGGAAAAACCATATAACAATTTTGCAAAAAAAAAGGGATGAGCAATTATCAGTTTTTATTTCATCAGTTGTCACAATATTGTCCTTTCCTTGATTATTACTTGGGAAAAAAAATTATTTTTTTTGTCCATTTTTATTTTCCGAAAAGATACTCTATTAATACCTGATACTATTTGCTTTAGATCATCAAGTATATTTATGTAGGCACACTTTACTGTATTTCTTTAGTATACTTTAGATTGCTAATACTTTAATAAGCAGTTGTTAAAAGACTATTTGTCCAGCAATAGCCAAAGTCAATACAAGCAATCCAGTGGGGTGTTAAAATACCTTGATTAGCATAAAGGGCGATCCTATGGATACTGCAAATCTTGGAAGTACGTATCTATGAGTTATTATGTCCTTTTATTGTCACTGTTGCCCTGGTCAGTCTCAGTGCACACACTCTCTCTCACTTCTATTAGAACTGGCTGGATGGTGTTGCGATTCTTTTAGCTGTTGGCCTTTTCCCTGGACACCTCACTCTATTGATTCCCCCAGTCCTTCATCTTGTTAGCAAAGTGTTTAGTAGTTGTATTAATGTTTATAGCCCTTCTGTCTCCCTGACACTGCTCTATAGCTGGCAGCACTGACAGCAGATAGTTAGAAACTCAATCTTTCAGTTCTTTTTTTTTTTTTTTATTTCTCCCCAGGTGGATTTGACCATTTTAGTGCTGGATGTGAATGACAATGCCCCAGTCTTTCAAAGAAGAGATTATTCAGTCACAGTTCCTGAGGATGTTGCCGTGGGGACAGAGGTGATGCGTGTTTTAGCGACCAGCGCGGACATCGGGCCAAACGCAGAGATCACATATAGCATACGGTCCGGCAATGAGCTGGGAAAGTTTGCCATCGACAGAAGATTGGGTAAGTGCTAAGGAGACTGTGGCTATTTCAGGCTTCAGTGCAAATGACATTGGCCATAAATTCATTAAATATGCAGTTTGACGCCATAACATTATGACCACTGATGGGGAAAAGTGAATGTTATTATCCTATTATCTTTCACATTTCCCCAAGAAGGGTTATATTGAGAGCAAGCTGTCCTTGAATGACTCTTTGGAGGTAGAAAATTATAAAATGACCCCTGTCCAGGTAATCTTGCTCTATAAGTTTTGTAGTGGAGGGACACCATGTGCTCTCTTTTTTATCATATCTTTTATTTATTATCTCTTTTTCAGTAGAGATTGATACATTTTATGCCATTAACGTAACATTGTTAAAAAAAAAAAAAAAAAAAAAAAGCCAATAGACAAAAAAAGATTTCAGACCCAACACCAGAAAACATTTTGAAAGAGACATTGTGGGGAGTTTCAAGTTAGCAATAAAGCTTAAAGCTAAGTTTTTCTCCCCTTGAAAAATAATAAATAAATAAATCATTTGCACCATAAAAAAAAGATAAAATATATACTGTATGCTAAATTTTCGATTATTATTTTTTATTTCATTATGAAAAATTATAAAGGTAACTTATTTATTTAGCTGTCCATTTATTAGCTATCCCTACCCTTAGCTTTACTACATCATTCAGAAAGTTAGATTTCATAAACTAGTCATATAATTAAGAATGACAACCGATTACTATTTTACAATTTCTGGTCATGTTTGGTCAACACAAACATTTATATCTAAACTGACTGTTAGGTCATTATACCTCATTTTACTCTCAAGCTAATGCCATTTTGATTGGAATATTATCTGAGAGTCTTAATGTTAAGCAGCCTATTATATCAAACTATTGTTATTAATATTGACTTGGTGACATATATTTAATTGTTTGCATATTCATTACCAGAGCTATTTGCATCTGTTAGGCTCCATATCATGGCTGAAGACTTGGATTTCGAGGTGTGTAAAGACTTCTACCTGACAGTGGAGGCCTGGGACAATGGGAACCCCTCTGAGCACAGCTATCATGGTCACATCGAGCTTATGGATGTCAACGACAAGCTCCGCTTTCAGTCAGGACATATACAATGTTCTAGTGAGCGAGGATGCGCTGTTGACAAACTGTCACAAGGGTAAATACAGTTCTGTAAACAACAATAGGACAAATGTTGACCTAAATTTTACTACCTTAAAAGCATAAGCAGTCCATGTTTTACTGTACTTAATGCATTCTGGGACTCATAATTCTTTATTATGATGTGTTTAAAAGCTCTTTTCAAAATTTCAGCTGCCAGAGTGAGTTGGGTTGTGTTGGGATGCTAGCAGATGCCAACCGAAGACTAACATAACATAAAGAAGATTCGAGCACTTGCTTTTTAGGAACTATTTTTAGACTCTGAAAACTCATTTTCACCTGATTTTAAGTAGTTTTTTTAAATAATAAAATAATAATAATAATAATAATAAAATAATAATAATAATAATAATAATAAAAAAGAAACTAACAAAATAGGGTACTGTGCCTTCAATGTTTGAAAAGTGTCAAATTTGCAATTCAATTCAAAATACTACAAATATTTATAGTAAGTTTCAGTTCCAAACTTTTTTGTACTCATAACCTAAAAGCATGCCCTCTTATTTGAATCATAATATCAGAACAATTACAACAGAAGTGCTAGGAAAGACTTTCTAAATATTTTACTTAATCTGTTGTTTATTCTCAGTCAAGTGACTACTGTGCACTTACTTACTCTTATCTTTTTGTCAGTTGTTGGCGGAAGATCTGGACAGCCAGGTTAACGGGCGAATCACCTACTCCATAATGAAAGGAGACCGCAGTAACCACTTCTGGATTGACCCCGTGACAGGCCTGCTCAAAGTCAATAAGCGTCTTGACAGAGAACTAGTAAGGATAAATCTCTGTCTGCACTATCTCATAAACAATCAATAGCAATTTACTGGTTCATCAACTCGGGCATAAGTGCTCAAGGTCGCACGCCCAGCACACTCCCACATTATGCAACTGTGACAAGATTGCTTACAGTACTTGGGTTACTGGATAAATAACTGTGGTGTATGATGAATTTTGTTTACTGCCTCTAGGTGTCCAGGTACACTCTGTCTGTGCAGGCCTTTGACAGCGGCTCCCCTGCCATGTCGTCCACTGTCACTATTAATATTGATATTGCGGATGTAAATGACAACGCTCCGGTGTTCACGCCTCCAAACTCGACAGCCATTATACAGGTGATGTCCTACACAGTCTATATCAACGTTGTAGCAGTTCTAACAAATATATAGTATGTTGACATGGTTTTGCACGTATAGATTTAGTCATGTTCTTTTTCTATTTTTCTCTCTCAATCTAGAGTCCTAAACAGGTGTGATTAAAATTGTATGGGAAAATAATGTGAAGGTAAAAACTCATTACAACTAAAAAAAAAGTTTTTGCATAGTTATGTTTATAAAATTTGTTTCTAGATCTACTCTGAGTATACTTCTTCGTGTAATTGACTTTTTTTTATGTCCTGGAGGATGACCTTCTACTTGTTTACAAAGAAATGTTGTTCTTTTAGCTTTTGTATTCCACAGTTAGGCGTCGAGTGTATCTATATCTATGAAGACTGTTCAAAAGTGTGGTTTTAACTTTCTATTTAAAAGGTGTTCTGCAGATTCTTTTCCACCTCCAGAAAGTTACATCATGGCATTTACATGATCAGGGAAATTCTGATTTCACCTAAAACCAGTCTGACAAATTTTGCTCCTGTTTACATGTGTGAGAGTAAACCGATTACCCTGGAGAGACATGGTCCTACTGCATCAGGTCCACTACTGCATGATCCAGGCATTATGCTTAAAAATGGTTAAATATTGTTTGTAATACTGTTAGCAAAATTACACATTGGCCTTTTTGGGACATGTAGGACTGTTTTAAATATGTCATTACAGGTAGGCTGCATGTGCCACTTTATGCAGGGCGCTTCATTGTTCTAAACTTTAATTTTAGATCTGAGATGTGGACTTTGAGGGGTTCTGAGCATACTCAGCTACAGTCCAATGCAGACAGATTGTCTGTGTACATTACATCTGAATATGGACAAGAATCGATCAGAACTACATAAGTCAATTGGATTTCCAGCACCTCAAAAGGTGTGCCCGGGTTTTGATGCACTTTGGACAAACAACTCAAATTGGACTAGGATGCAAACACCCTGACTGTGTCAACTTAACCTAACCCAACAATAAAAGAAATGTAATGCCTGTAAATACCTATATAAGTGTTTCTTAACAAATACCTTGTGCTTATTAATCCCTTATAAAAAGTTAAGTAAGAAACTTTATCTAAGTGTTTTAAGTGTTACAAATTTCTTAGAGAGCTTACACACTTTTTTGAATGAGTGTGGTTAGAAGGTCCAGCTTAATGATTTGTTGCCTTTTACAAAAGACTAGCTTGGGGAGGAAAAACTATACATTTGCAGAGGCTAAATCAGTACTTGTGCACAACAATAGAGATTTCACCCTAAATAAGCGGCACCAAATGACAGAAAATTGGGCCATACAAAATGACTCTTCAATTGCAAAGATTACTCAGTCTGTAGTGGGTTGACACAGTAGAATAATGAACAGTTTGGCTGAGCAAACAAAAACAAATCAGACTGTTATGGGACCAATGGTAGTCTAAGCTCTGTGTTTGTGTATCATAATTGGTTTTGACAGCTTTGATAAATATTACATAAAAGTTACAGAATTTGTCTGGACTCACAAAGCAGTTTGTTCCTGAGGCAAATGAAGCGCTGTGGGATTGCTAGAAGAGAAATAACTCAATGAACACAATTAAGTGCATATTTAAGTGTCTGTAGCTAAATAAAATGCCATAATAAAACAAACACAAAAATATTCTATACAAAGTACAAAAAAACAATTTTTTAACTATTCAACTCTAGTGGTGTAGTTGACCAAAAGAAATAGCCCTGCTGATAGATTAGTCAGCTAAAAAGGGGTGTGACATGAGCTTGAAAAACTATTGTATTTTTTAGATATAGGCTGCAGAAACTTGAGTCACTATTTTTAATGACTTGAGACATGACTTGATAAAATAAACAAGACCTTTACATTAACAAACTGGAACATGTCCCTCTTCACTTCTTTTTTGTGACTAAAACATTGAATAACTTATAAAAAATATAAGACTTTGAGCTCGACTTGGACTTGAGGCCAAACATTTGAGATATACTGGAGACTTGCAAAACAGTAACTTGGTCCCACTATTAAAAAATGTACTAAAAAAATTGCAACTTCATGAGAGTTCATGCAAAGAACAACTATTTAAATAGACTTGGAATCACAAATCTTCAAATTAACTGCTTGCATTATAATTTTTGCATCTGTTCTTCATGAATCTGAACAATGTATATAAAATAAATAATCATCTAATCAAACTTGGTCAACTAAGACACCATTGCTTAATTAATCAACAAAACAACTAAAGACGTACAGCCATATCCAGCTCATCAATGTTTTTCCTCTACAGTTAAACCAACCTGCAGGCTCTGTTCTCCAGAGAGTGTCCGTCAGTGATAAGGACTCCCCCAGGAACGGTCCTCCTTTTGAGTTCCGCATTGTTTCTGGAAACGAGGGCGACTTCTTCACATTGGACCAGAGCGGAACCCTGAGATCCAGCCGCATGCTTGGACCCGAATCACCCAGAGAATTCACCTTAGAAATACAGGTTAGGCTAAGACATTGTACTGAAACGACCTGTGCTGCAACACACTTCTAAGTTAAGTTATGCACTGTCACATTCATTGCTGCCCTAGTTTTATTAATGCAAGTTGTAAAATCTGTTTATGGGAGTCACAAGGTTAAATATGGCCTTGTATATATTTCTAGTGGACCATAGGAATTAGTAAGAAAGCTTGTCCTTTTGATTTCATTGCTTTTAGCTTGAGGACACAACGGTTTTATTAGGACTGTCTTTGTGTGTTTGTCTTGTCTGAACAAACTGAGCTCATAAAACAGCAATGGTATTGGATCTTTTCAAGGAGTTAGAGGTGATAATTGTAGACATCTCTTTGTACTGTTCCATTGAAGGCAAATTTAAGGTTTGAAAAGAAAAAAGAAAAGTTGTGGAGTAGTAGTTAACATTTCATTTATGTATCTATTTAAGAGCAATTGCTGAATGGTATAAGATGTGATGCTGCAAAAGCCAAAATGAAATAGAAAGATAAGTTATTATTTTGTTCTTTTAGCGAAAGTGTGTCCATTTGGTTTTATTGCTTTTTTCCCTGAGGATAGCAGTTTTATTAGAGAAGACTTTTTACTTTGTATATTTATCTGTTTGTATCAAGTAAGTCTTTGGAAATTTTACTGAACCTTTTCACAGATAGAGGTGCAAAACTTTCAATGTAATGTGATTCATTGTTGAATACAAATAAAAGATCAGATGAATATGTAATGAAGGTTTATCGCAGTTTGCATGCAGTAAATATTGTATTGTATTATATTGTGTATTGATCTGGTCAATCATTTACTGCTAAAATATACAATATTTGAAGACATTAAAGGTGACCTGTTATCTAATATGCAGCTTAGTAATGTACGTTGCAAAGAGATTGACCATTATTCCTTTCTTTTATAGGCTAGTGACTCTGGTAAGCCTCGTCTCACTACCTCATCTTGGCTTTTCTTGAGGGTCATTGGAAACAGCCAGTACAAGCCCGCTGTCTCGCCTCTCGAAATCTTTATTGTGATGGTGACTGACACGTTTCAAGGCGGTCCAATTGGTCAAATCTACGCCACTGACCGGGACCCCAGTGATGTGCTGTCCTTTACCTATAAGTCTCCTCCCAAAAGCATGTTCAGCATAAACAGACAAGATGGCAGCATCATAGCATTGCCGGGACTAGAGCCAGGCAGGTATGTGTGTCCAAAATATATGTCAAATATGCACTGAGACGCCTCATTGTTTCTTTTATATGTGCAATACAGTGAACAAAATCTTTCTGAACTGACAAAACAAGCAGTTTATATTTATGCTAACTCAATATAGGAATTACGGCACACTGACTTTTCAGGGGTGTGCACAGGCTTTTTTCTCCAAGGTGGCCACAAGACTTTAGTGAAAGTTTCCTAATTCAATTATAATGTTTTAGTGAATAAACAGGTATACAAATTATATACATTTTCTCTGTTACAATTTAGTAATATTCCAAGTTATATCAAAGAAGGGGTCCCACCCACTGCCAATCTTTGCAAATTATATGTTTTTACAGCGCAACGTTTTGGCCCTTCAGCAATTTTCAGGGTTGTTCCCATTTATCCTAAACACCTGTCTCAATGTTGATGTCCAAACTCTTTTGTCTTTTTTCTGTAATATTCCAGGTCAAATGGCACAAACATTGATATTCATGCCAAATTTACTGTCATGTATGTTTGTACATGACCGGGCACTTTGTGTAACAGTTTATCTATGAAAAGTGCTTTATAAATAATCTTTGATTTGTAGCTTCTCTGTGTGGGATGCCACCTGGGGTGGCACAATATCCCCAAAGCAATGGTATTTAAAATTTACACAAAATGATTAGAATTTAGCAAAAACAATTCTGAAAAACTTTTTGGTAGGAATATTTCTGATTTATAATCACTGCATCTCTGTTTCCACCACTCTCAATTCCTTTTGTTATTTGTATTGAAATATAAAAGCACATTTTGTCCTGCTCACAGGTACCAGATGAATGCAACAGTGAGTGACGGGCGATTTGCGGTGATGCTGACGTGACGGTTGTGGTGGAGCAGATCACAGATGTGTTGTTACGTAGTGCATTGACCCTGCGTTTTAGGACTCTCTCCCCTGAGGACTTACTCGGCCGCTACCTCGGTCAGATCAAACTAATGTTGCG
Organism: Mugilogobius chulae; assembly: GCA_038363315.1. NCBI lineage: Eukaryota > Metazoa > Chordata > Actinopteri > Gobiiformes > Gobiidae > Mugilogobius > Mugilogobius chulae. Next base: position 28,942,088 of record CM076399.1, on the reverse strand, counting down.
TGGGATAGCCGGCTGGAAGTGGTCCCCTGGACAGCCAGACCCTCTACACATCCTGAGTATACAGCCTGTGATTGGGACGCCCGACGTGGATCTGCTTTGGTCCTTGGAGAGGCCAGAAACAGCAGGTAGCAGAGATAAAAATGACAAATGCCTATAATTAAGTCACATTTGAAGGTGGCAGAAGTACATTTAAAAACTGCAAAGAGACTTGTTTTATGCAAATATATCAATGTAATCTGTACAACTCAAAACAACTAATAGGTGTCATCTATCAGTGACATGATCAGTGACTAATGCATTATTTGAGCTCATGAGTTGTTTATGCTTTGATGATAAATTATACATTTTTGTTTCCACTTTTTTGCAGGCAGTGGGTTTTTCTCACAACCGGAGATGTCTGTAAAGCTCGAGGAAGCATCATTGAAAGGACAAATTCGAGGTGTGCTGTCAGGAGCTGTGCTTTTGAGCAATGCATGTTCTGGAGATCTGGACTGTGGAGACAAAGTGTGTGAACCAAGTCTTGTGATGGATGGGACATCTCTGGTGACCTACAGTACCGAGAGAATCAGCCTGGTGGCACCAAGATTTGGACGAACTGAGACATGCACCTGTCCTGGTAAGACTGTAATATTATACAGTATAATATATATATATAATTATATATAATATATATATATAATATATAAATATTATATATATATATATATTCATGTCATTACATTAAACCAATGTTTCTCAACTTTTTTGTCTCGAGTAACAGTAGGCATACAGGCATAGTCTCACTACCCTCTAATTCAGGGTTATAGGGGTATATTGTCAGTTATTACCATTATAAATCATATTTTCCCGTCACATTTTTAAATCCAGATGATATTTATATTCACCTTCTTTTAATGCCTTAAAACGTACCACCTGGCAAGGGCTTGTTTACTCCCTGGTGTTTTTATGCAAAAACACAGTTGGAAAACACTGCATTAGACAATAAAAACTGAACTGTTAAAACTAAAGTACATTTTAATTGGTGCAGAATTAATGTCAATGTCAATATTTCCCTCACAGACTTATATTTGCTCTCATTAAGAATACTTTTTATGTTTTAGTTAAACATATTTTATTTTTACCATAAATTATTGTTGCCTTTACTTGTGTGAGTGTTCTTTTCCACCTTGCTAAGATTATTTTGAGCATAGGCAAAATCCTGTTGATTTAGATACTCAAATTGTTTACATACTTCACAATATAAACCAAACATTTGCAAAAAAGGAGTGAAAATGTAGTATTTCTCCCACCCCTAACTAAATTTCTCACTAACTAAATTCTACTGCTTCATTTTTTGCTTCATGTCCAGCTTCTTATCAAGAGATGGAAAGGCACACATTGATCTATTATTATTAGAAAGCTCTATATAACATGTGTGTAGTGATAGTAACACATAACTGATTTTACAGGAGGGATGTGTCGTGCTCCACTAGAGCTCTGCGAAGGCCAGTCCTGTCCCTCAGACATGCAGTGTGTGCGCTCTGGTCCTACAGCGCCATCTGTCTGCCAGTGTCTGCCTGAAAGACTGGACAACTGTGCAGGTACAATCAAAGCCAGCTTTTCTTTCATTTTTATATGTTACAATAATTTTTATTTATTTATTATTATTATTATAGGTCAAACATCCTTGAGTTTTTCTGGAAACAGCTACATCAAATACAGAGTAACAGAGAATGGCCAAAGTGGAGAAATGAAACTTGGTCTGAGGATACGAACACTTCAAAGACGAGGGGTGATAATGTTCACTCGTGTCAATCCGTGTACAATGCTTAAGGTAACATTCTATGACAATTTAAATTTTTTTCTGTAAATGTATCTCCATTCATAGACCTAACTGCGTCTTTCTGTTTGACAGATTGAGGGGGGTCGCTTGTGGTTCCAGCTGGATTGTGACAACACTTTAGGCATTATGGGTATTTCCGGGCGGCCCATAAATGACGGTTTGTGGCACGCTGTATCGTTGGAGTTGACCAGGAATTACACACTTTTGTCTTTAGATGACAGTTATGTAGAGCGACGCAGAGCTGCCAGAGCCCCTGTCCGCCTATGGCCTTTGGCGCCAGACTCCTCCTTCTTCTTCGGGGCTCAAGTAAGGCCCCGAACGGTTTAGGAGAAAAGCCAAGTCCTGGACCAAGCAGGGGTCAGGGTGAGCTCGGTGATCGTGTGACAAGGGGTCCACCAAGAGCCCAGGATGGTTTTCAGGGCTGCCTTGGTTCACTGACGCTGAACGGGAATGAGCTACCGCTACAGAACAAAAGGAGCAGATACGCAGAGATCGCAGGAGTGAGTGAGGTCAAACTGGGATGTGTGCTGTATCCGGATCCATGCGTCAGTCAACCCTGCCTCAATGGTGCCATCTGTAGCAGCCTGCCCTCTGGAGGTCTGTAATCTTTATTTGTTTCAACTTATGTTATAGCAAAAGACAAAAGACAAAAATAACAGAAATTAAGGCTTTTAATACATTTTCTAATCAAGTGAGTGCTTGATATTTTTGTCTTTTGTAAATGAACTGAACCTTTTGTCAAGAGCACCCTAGGTTAAGGATACCAGAAGCTCTCTGTCTCTGTTCTCTTCTATGTCATAACAATTTGAGAAAAACATTTAAGCAACTTAGCATTTTGGTTTTTAATTGTTAAATGCTATGGTGAGGGTGGTGCTAATCATCCTTGTCATCTAAAACTCATGGATAGACTGTTTAACACTAACTTTTACTTCCACTACTTACTTTTAGTTAATTTTATGTGAATTTGAGTCGACTAATTAAAATAGAAAGACATGACAAACTGAAAAATGATCTCTAAAATCTGTAAATAAATATATAGAGTAAAAGATTATTTTTAACTGTATATTTAACAAGATGTCCCCTCTATAATATAAAAGTGTACAGTGAGTGACACTGTCCTTTCCTGTTGAAGATAATTTTCATCAGATATTTTCATCAGATGTGATCATCTGACATAAATGTTTCATTGTATACCTATGCATGTATTTAATATTGCTTTTATTCAATTTCTCGACCACTGGAAAAAAAAAGAGCGAGACATGTTTAATACCATACTGTGAAGCATTCTAACAGAGCTAATAGTCTATTTAAATGGTTGGATTAAATACTGGAAAAGCAGCGTAAAGCTTAAAAATATGTTGTTGTTTTTTTCAGTGTGATGATGAGTGACATAACAAAATAAAAGTTAATGAAAAAAGTACCATTCAGTACACAATTAAATTGATCTATTTGCATGATGCACAAAAAAACAAAGAAGATTATTGGTAATTTGTAATTTATAGCCAATTTAGACCTTTCTCAAGTCACTTTAAAATAGTAATAGTCTGTGTTTCACAGATTCTGCAGAAATTTGCTCTTCCCTGTCATATTTTTCTCATACATTTTTACTTTGTAAGCAGCCATGTCTGTATGCTTGTGCGTCTCTGATTTATTGCATCTGTCAATCCAGTGAAATTTGGAGATGGACATGGTGAACTTGTGATATGTTTTAGTTTAATAATGTTTTTTTGTTTGTTTGTTTGTTTTTTAAGAAGGCATCATTATGAACTTTCCAGGCAAATAAAAAGTGATTTGGTAAAGTCTATATTAGGAGGGGGATCACTGAACGTCATGTCAGGAAACACATATTTTAGTGTCAACAAGGTAGACAACTATTCAAATACTGAACAATATTTGATAAGTAATCGTTGTGTGCCTTTCTCTTCTGAACAGGTTTCTCGTGCAGTTGCAGTGCAGGCTTCACTGGAGGGCGCTGTGAAGTCGAGCTCACGTCATGCATGCCAAACCCATGCCAGAATGACGGTGACTGTAAGCCTTTGGGCAACGCATTCTTCTGTTCCTGTCCCAAAGGACTGGGGGGTCTTATGTAAGTAAGAAGAGACCTGCAGCTGCACACACACAAACTCATGCTTTAGGCTTTAATTACTCTCTGTGCAGTGCACAAACTATGTTGAACACAAGACACATGGAGACACAATTCTCCTGTCGCTTCAAGATGACTCAATAAAACCCATTCATCCACATAAATTAGCACTCGCTCCCAGCTGTGTGGTTTTCTCTGTTCTTTTATGAATTAAATTAGTGTTTCTAATTTAATTCAAAATAATTTAGGTGTGTAAAGCTTATAATAATTATCTAGCTTCTCTTCTAATTACAGCTCTAATTGTCTGTGTAACCCTAATGCTGGCTGGAGCAGTTCACAACAGACTCCACAAGGGGGCAGGTTTTCCTTAAATGTTAAATGCTGTGTGGATATTCATTTATTAGTTCACAAGTAAAACTAATATACAAATAACATTGATTTTAAACGTACACACATTTTCAAATAATCATCTTTGTATGAAGCAGCTAAGATACAGCATGTGCAGTTATATTTAATTTAATTCTAATAAAACAGTTTAAAGCACATTGTAGCTGCAATCTTTTTTTATGACAGATGATAAGTTTGCTTGCAAACATGGAATTTCCATGTTTGCAATGCGAAGTAGAACTTAGTCACTCTAAATCAGAGCTATACTAACTTTTTTACATTTAAAACAAGCAGAGCCTACCAGCAGTCATAGATAGTTGACCAATTGAAAAAATTTAAATACGCATTTACCGCTAGTCAAACTAAAACCAAGATAAAAATAAAGAGTTTATAAAGATAAATATTTTTGAAACGTGCAGAAAAAAGTGCTTGATGAACATGACAGTGAATGCTTGCCTCTGTGCTGGCTTTCCAGGTCAAAGTTCACAGGTGCATTGTGCCAATCCCACGTAATCCTGGACAGTTTTCAATCTTTTGCAGCTCTAATGGAAAAAAAAGAGGAAGAAAATTAGTCTATTAGTATGTAAAATATTTATGAGAATCCCAGTCAGATAACATAGGACAACTGTAATCTCTCTCAGTCAAGTGCTCATACATAATGCCACTACAAGAATGCTGCTGTAGGGCTTTGGGGATCTTATAGCGCATTTACCACCCTTTGGAGCGTCTGCCTGGAAACGATAATTGAAAAGCAACACATGCATTTTGTATGTCCCAGCAGGGAGCCAAACACGAAAAGAGGAGATATGGACAAGAATGATGTGAAAATAACGCTGCTACTGAATACAAGCTCATTTCTTATAGGCAAAACAGCAAAGATTATTGAAGCAAGGACTCAAAAATTACACTCAAACATGAATGATTAAAATAACAAACACACAACTAATCATTATTTATTTCTTTATATTTTAGTTAGTTCTATGTATTTGTTTATTAACTATTTAATCCACAAATGAAGTACAAATGAAATAGCTCTAATTATCTTCAAAATGTCATAATAACAAAGGAAATTAGTAATACAATACATTAAAAAGCTAAAATGTATAATGATATATTTGTATCTATACAAATTGATCAACAATCTTGAATATGCTAGGGTTGTCAATACAGCCACTGATAAATATTAAAAGAGGTTTTGAAACAAGATCTCCCAATATCTAGAACTTAGTTACTGATTACGTTTTGTGAACCTAAGCCCACTTCTCTTAGCACCTGATGGTTCCCCTCTCCCTGTGCAGAGACCACATGAGGTCTTGTTGAACTTAGTCTGACACATTTCCAGTTTGTCATTGGAGATCATACAAGGGACAGAAAACGCCAGGCAACACAACTCCTACATGATCAATTAGGTAATCGAACCCGTCCTCTGTAATAAAATGAATAAATTAGCATACAGTAATTATGTAAATTTGACCAGAATGTCTTTGAATGATTTGGAGCCTTAACACAATATAATAAAAAGAACTAGAGAAATGGTATAAAATGTGGCATTAAATAGTTGTGGTATCAAAGTCGGGCTTCTCATTTTAGAGGCATGACAGCACTAGAATGCATAATATAATTTTAAAAAGTCTGCTACTGCCAGTAAGTCTCCCTGATAAAGAATAGATGCAGACTTAGTTATTACCTTCATCAAATGTTAATTACTCTTTTGCTTTCTAACGATTGTTGACGCTTTCTCCTGTAGCCATTTATCTGTCTGTACTTCTGTCTGCAGATGTGAAGAAGATGTTAATGAATGTGATGAGGAGGAGTGCAGTGATAATGGAGAGTGCATCAACACGTTTGGGTCATTTTTCTGTAACTGCTCTGAAGGCTTTGAGGGCGAGCTTTGCAGTGATGAGGCCCCAGGGGAGCTGCTGGACGACACACAGGTACAATGTACCAATACACACATACATACATGTTTATTACAAAAAGAAAATATTACTTGGACTTCTTAATTGCTCCATTATCTAACTTATGCTTTGTGCTAAATAATAATACAACTTCAAAAACTACATTAGACATATGTTTCTTAATTTTCTATTACACATATTTAGTTTTTACTCCCCTTTTTATATTAATATATCCATAATAAAATGTGCAATGACATCAAACCTATGGTTATTTTAATAAAAAAGGGTAATCTACTAACTCAAGAGAGTGTGTATTTTTTTTTTTTTTTTTTTTTCCACCGAATGCTTCTGATATGCCCACTAATGACAGGGTCATTCATGTCAAAATAATATTAGTATTAGTGGGCCTTTCTGTGTTTCACCCTTCTTTAGTTATGTAGCACTTCCAGGACCTCAGGTTTCACCCTCCAATCCAGAAATCTCATTTTATGTAATGACCAAACTTGAGTGACAATAGAGTGTACCTTACTTTTTCAAATGTTTTGTGAAGAAACAATAAAAGTTCCATTCATAAAGAGCATATAACTATAACTTCTTCTAGTCATTTACATTTGCACAGCATTCGCTTCGTGAATCAAAGTGAATGACACTACATCACATCAAGTGAATGACACGGTACATTTAAGCTGCAACATTTTTTTTTCTAAATTACACAGCATGCGTTTATAGCTACTTAAAAATGCCTGTGCTTCTTTGCTGGCTTCTTTTTGCATTTAGCTCTCTCCTAATTGAACTTGGCACAGTGGGTGAGGCTGAGGAGAATTTTGAGTGAGCAGCGGCCTCCCAAAAGGTCTGCATGGCATGCCTGTCTCTGTGGTGGTTCAATGACAAAGTGGAAATAGGAAATCAGTCAGTTTTTTAGGTGTTTTTTCTGTTGTTTGCCTAATAATAAACTGTACACCAACACTGAGACTGCAGGCATAAAAGGAAAACTATACAGGAGAGATGTATGTATTATGTATGGATTTATATATGTACTGTGTGTGCATTTTCTAGGTATGCAAGACATTAGCTGCAATGCTTTATACTTGACTAGACTAATTTAGTTGACCTATTTTCATTTGCAGGACTTATTTGCAGTGTTTTAATTATTTAAATGGGCGACTGTCAGGTGAATTAAAATAATTCTCAAATAACACAAACAAATGCTCTTCTTTATGTTCTGTAGATTATGATTTCTTTCAGACACAATTTGACTTTGGAAATTCAGTACTTTATCATAAAACATTTCCAACGTTTAATGTTTCAGAACATCTAGCACGTATTTGAAAGGGCTTTAATTCGCTTTGATCGAGGCCTTTGAGAATTAGCAGCTGTCTGTGTGTACATATGTTACCCATGGTTTCCTTGATAATGGGAGGAAATCAATACAAAGTGGTAGGAATTGATTGCTCTTCTGTGCTGATTGCGATTCCTTTGTACAATTTGTTGAGACTGTTTTCAGACATATTGTCCCTAATGGCACTACGTTGACTAGAAAATCTGCTTAGGTGGTGATTGACACATAGATGACCAGAGTAATTTGTGCTATGCTATGGAAAAGTCTGCGATAAATGACTTTGTGTAGGACTGCACGACTTTGGAAAGAAAAATCAGAATCCAAGTCATAGCAATTGAATTTGTGATTGTGATTATATTTACTGTGTGTTTCAAAAAAGTAGGCTTCTGTCAAGAGTGGCAAAAGAAGCCGATAAACAACTTCTGCAAGAATCCCTTGAATTTCAGAACACTGTTGACGTTGAAACTACAGGTACAACTAGTTTTTCCATGTTTTACTCGGTGCATTCTTTGTCCAGCCTTTGCAAATCGTTTGCGTAACTATGATTGACTTTTCTTCTATGATAAAAAATATGCAGTTATTAAAATTCTTAGGTAACAGCATACTTCTAGTCGGCCATACCAGCTTGTCAATGCCTCCCGTCAGATCTCTGAAACTAAGCAAGATAGGGCCTGGTCAGTGCTTGGATGGGTGACTGCTGAAACATCAGGTGCCACAGTTGGACCACTAGAGCGAATTTTCTTTGTTTCTTGGGCAAGATTAACAGAAATATTTAATCTTAACTCCACATATTTTTGCTCACTTACCTAATGCGTTCAGGCTCACCACAATGGGTTTTGAGCTTGTTACTACATTTTTAAAACAGAAGCTTAAAATATAGACAGTTGCACTTTCTGGATTTTAAGGGACAAACTATTTATTATTAGACATAGACGAGACACTGCAAACTAATTTTTACTATTAATACTTTGGCAATTTATCTGTGCTAAAAACTGATTTTAAGTTGAGGTAAACTGTTCCAAGCAATGAACTTCATATAAAGGGCTACGAGTGTCCTGGAAGGTGGAAAATTCTCTAAAGTGAGACTATGTACTACATTTACATAAAACTCCAAACTTTCTGTCTGTTTTTAGGCCGAGCCTCTGTCGTATGTGGGACCAGGAGAGATCATCGGCATCGGGGTGCTTGCTTTTGTCATCATCCTCCTCCTTGTTCTTTTCGTCATATTTCGCAAAAAGATCAAATTTCGGAAAGACTCCAACTCGGGACCCTCTCAGACGATCTTGGGGGTCTCCACTATCTCTACAGAAACAAGCTACATGCTGCAGAAGACCGGGATGGGCGCAGAGGGCATTGAGTTCAAAGCCGTGCGGGTTTCTGGTTCTCCTGGGACAAGTACGTATGGAGAGATTGGGGGAAGCACAGGTGGTCCTCCTCAAGTGATGGTCCGTCCCAATGCTCATTCACCCCTGCCTGGATCCTTAGGCGGCCCTACACTGAGAGGAGACAAGACTACATCAAGTGACGGCAGCCAGGTACGCAACAATACTTTTTTAAAACTATGAGTCAGGTACTCCGTGTTCTTTAAAGAATGAATTGAATCTTAGCCACTTTCAAACTTTTCACAGCAAGTATTGACTGCACAACTTATCTAAAAGGCTTGCTGCTGCTCTTGCTAAATCAAACTTTTTTTTTATTTAGACAGAGCCTAATTCAAGTATTTTCTGTGAATGGAAAGAGACAGTGCTCAAAGGATTTCTTGTATAGTCCAATATCACAACAGCATTTGTCATAGAGGGTGCTACAAACACGTTTTACATAACCACACAATTTATGTATATAATCGTGTATTTTATAAGGCTCAAGCAGGTGACGTCTCACAATAGTAGACTGTTCAGTTGGTCTAATGTTAAACTTACCAGTAGTGACCAGCAGTTTACTGAGTTGTCCATAGCTATTGTAGTATCTGCTCTGTATACCACTGTAGCCTTGGGTCCAAGCAGTCCAGAAAACTCTGATTGGTTCAAGTATGTATACATTCTATATGCTCCTCCTCACATAATCTTATAAATAGACCTAACATTCCATTGTTCTGGTTCTTCCCACCTTGGCCCCACAGGATGGACCCAGACTAAACTGTCTGTCAATTGCATTTCTGTAATAAATATATACTCTTTAAACAACTGAGAGTATGTCATTCATCACCTCACACTACACCAGGACACGCGGAGACCCAGACGGCACCGGACGGATACAAACTATTTAGTTTACTTTTTTTAATATGTGTTTTTTCTAATGCCATTATTTCCATGGTAACTGTTGTCGCTTCCTGAACCTTTTGGGGGAAAACTAAATATTTGACTAGATACAGTAATTATGAATGCCAATTTGTCTAATGATATATTCACTTTGAAATGCCTCACTTGTTTAGATAAATTATCACTAATCATTTTCTAATTAACAGGTCCACTGCCATTTTTCATTACTGAACTGCACAGATCTCTGCATGATTAAGCAGCAAAAATTATCTTGATCCATCAGCCACAGTCACAACTGGTGTATGTCTTTAGTGATCTCATGTTTGTGTAAAGTGAGTAGAGCTGGTCAATATATCAAATCTGAGATAATATCTTAAAAGCTGTTTTGAATATATCAAACTAGATTTCAAATACATTGTTTAAAAAAAAAAAATGCATTAAAAACAGAATAGAATTACAAATGAAAAAATTCTATTGCAAACTTCTAAGTATGGATAGAAACATAAAATTTGTATTAGAATTTGAGCTTCATATCATATTCTTGCTTACTTGATTTTTTTGTGAATTGCAAAGAACATGTAAACCATGAGCATGTGGTCAGATATTAGTTTTGAAAAGTTTCATCTTTTAATCAACTAATCGATCATTAGGTCTTGTGTTAAGTCAGTTATTGTTATATATTGGTTGACTACAACCCTATTTGTCTGATAATAAGCTTCAACTAACTTGTTTAAAGACATGTTTGAACATTTTCCTGTTGGACTGACATAAAATCTTTAGCGAAATATTTAACCCTAGGTTGTAATTAACTTAAGGTGACCGTTCCACAACCCATTCCACAACTCATAATTGATTCGATTTCACATGCCATAAGTAGCATTTCAGAGCAACTCCCGGAAAAACCTGTTAGATGATCTTTAGTTTGAAAGTTTTAGCAAAGCTTCGGAGAATTGAGATATTTTACATTAGTGTCATTTCTACCCTGGTCGAAGAACTGAGTAGCCAACTCAGGAGAAGAACCACAGTTAAGATGCCACACAAAAGTTGTTTTAGTAAGTGCACAATCAAAATGGCAGTATAGTATAGTTTGCAGTTGTGAAAGAGCATCTCACATTTCTCTATTAATTATTAACTTTTACAGTACAATAACAGAGCTAACAGAGACAAGTGTTGTGACTTTCTCACATGGAGCCTATAGATCCAGATATTTGCCCAGACAAAACAACAAACAACCAAATTTAGCATTATGCTTGACAGGTGTCGGAGATTCTAACTTTTAGCAGACAAAAGTACAAGAAGGAAAAGAGAAAGTGAGAAAACAGTAGAGATCCACTCCTGTGAACAGACAAGTTGTAGAACTCTATCACAAAAGAGTTCTACTACAGTATAGCCTGAATCTCAATTTAAATTGCACTTTGTAGAAGAACTGTAGAACTGTATTGTGATTTTTTTATCTACCATATTCTATCAGTACATATGTTTGTCCTCTTACAGGTGGGCAGTTTCCTTTCTGACATGTCTAACATCAGCAGAGGGGCAAACAGGCGGGGCATTGCAGTGTGCAGTGTCGCCCCAAACCTGCCCCTGTCCTCCCCACGCTGTCCGGAGTTAAGCCCTGTCCATAAGGTGCCCTGGGAAATTCCACAGCCACGACAGGACAGTCCAGCGTCAGATCCTCCCGACGGAGACCAGAGAGAGGAGCAGTGGAGCCAAGAGCTTTTCACATGGAGCAAACTCACAGAGAACCCAATCCACAGGGTAAGCAGAGCAGGGGTGGGTCTACAGGGGGCAAAATCAGTACATTACATCCTCAATTAAGTGTGTTTGCACGCTCATTTGAGACACAAAAATGTGGTATATTTTGCCCCCTTAGAAACTTAGATACTTTTGGTCAGTTTTGTGTGCACCATGCCTAGAAATAAATCTATACTCAAGAGTAGGTATTACTGCAAGAGATAGATGAATAGAAGAGATGCTGTTCTCCCGCCTGAGGCCCAAATCACAGGGATAAATCTCTAGTCATCCACAGGAACCAGTGGTAGAAAATGAATAAATGCACTCTTAACTTTAATTCTGCCAAAATTTTCATTGAGAACAGTAAAATACAAAGCTGTCTTTTAATTTTTTTCAAGCTGCAGTTGCTTAAAGAGGCTGTACAAAACAGCTCTGAGGAAATAAATGAGGCTGCTGTGTACTGTAAACTGCAAATCACACAATGCGCTGTGAGGATGCTATTTGTTGCTAGCTGTACCCTGACAGCAAACCTTCAATTTGGCCTCTGAAAGTTGTAATACATGCTTTTGACCTCAAATGTACAGCATTTTCAGGACCACGGACAGCTCCTTTAAAAGGCACACTCATGTGCAGCGAGTGAGGAGATGCATTGAGTGACAAACATGACAGTATTTCCAGCTAAGTTAGAAACACTCACAATCACTCTAAATTACTTTTAAAATAGCTGTTTTTGAAAGTAATTTAAAATTCCATCACCACCTAATAAATCCGATGACGTAATAATTAGAGTATTTGTTATGGATTACTCAGCTTTTGAAAGCATGTACAGGAACATGCGCACGCCATCACATGCACACTCACAAACTTTAGATCATAAAAGGCAGTGAGTACAGAGGCCGGGCAGTCATTGTGCCCCACCACACCATCTCGCTTCACTTTGAGCCTATTTCACACTGATATATGCTATTTGATCACTCACATCAAAGAAAATAGCCTAAAGTAAGAAGCAACTGTAGTTAAAAGTCTATTTTTATTTTCCTTTTCATTTTACATTTCTCTACTTACCTCTTAGAAAGTATTCAATTTTTCTAAGCAGTGACAAAATTGGCAATTACATCCCGTCGCTCTGGAGTTTTTAGCCATCCTCAGTGTGCTTCTGTCTGAATGCTCAGGGTAATCAGCCAGCACTGATGTCCTATGTTCTTGTCCTACTTTTTGCCTCCCCTCCCCAAAAAGTTATAAAATCAAAGTAGTTCAAAGTTGTCCACTTAAAGAAGTTTTTTGCACTGCTCTTCCCCCCACAACAAACAGACGAAGAGTGTTTGAAAATAACTTTTTAAAGTTCACACGGCGAATAAAAGAGCTGGAGTGCAAGTGGGCACAAGGTGATGCAGCTTTTTCCCCCAATTTTCCCCGTCTGTCCTTTCACTATTTTGAGCTAAGATTGAGGCAGCATTTTTGACTTATATGTCAGCATTATGTGTTCTCTTCCATTGTTGTTTCTGACAAAAAGCACGCAATTAAGTTAGTCACAGGTCAAAATGAAATTGTGGCTGGTCCCAAGCCTTTGACATTTGTATTTTAAGTTTGCTTTGCTACTTAAAGTGACACTAAACTCCTAAAATCTGCCCACAACCAAATGTCAAATAGAGCTGGCAAAGTGAGCAGTGCTGAAAAACAGAAATTGAGAGAGAGAAGTCTGAAGGTATAAGTCTGTAAATCTGTTCTGATGATAAAAAATTTTAGTGTTGCTATTAAAGAGAAAAGTTAGTGACCACTTTTATGAAATCAAACTCAACGTGACATTTAGATGCATTTTGCTTCTAAAACGATATTTTTCTATAGATTAACAAACATAATTTTCATTCTAAAATGTCCTTGTTAAAGGATAGGTTGATTTAATCTTTTTTTTCTGTCTAGAGTGGTATCCGTAATTCGTGCACCAAATGTTGGCTGTTTTTTTCCTGTAAACTTGGCCGGAACTGATATTTTGATATATTTTGTTATTTTGTTGTCCATAGAGATCTAGTTGTTCCGATTATTATTTTTTTGTTCTTATGACTATATTTGTACAATCATGATTATCGAACAATCACATTATTGGTCAGAATAGAAATCTCCAGCAGAAATTCTTGGGTGTAATCAGGGCAGTTCAGGATTATGTCACATAAAATAGAGATGTTACTGTCAATGAGCACAGATAGCCAACAGCAGACAATGCTATTTAAACACAATATGCATAGATTTGTGACAAAAAAGTTGACTTAGTGTCTCTCCTCTTTAAAGCTTTCTCCAGGTATTATATACGATTTTCATGGAGATAGATCAGTTTTATACCATACTGTGAAAATTATAGCTAAGCAAACAATATTTCACAAACTTGCTCACATTAAGAAAACACTTGTCAGTACAATGAGACCCCAACCCCAACAGAAAAAAAGTTTTCGTTTAACTATATTTGTCTGGCTAATGTCTGATCATGTACTCTGCATCTATTACAACTGTTTTGTCTTTTGTTATTACTTATGAAAACCTTATTTTGTTATTATTGAAGTTATTTCCCTAGTAGATTAATAAAGTTTGTTCAAGTCTTTATGTATGCAAACCAGAGAGGTCTTTATAATTGCAAACAAATCTATACATCCCATTTGTCTCATTTCGATTTAATAAGAGGGCTACTCCAAATAACAGTTGCCTATTATAGTCAGAAATGAGTTCAGTTGACAATCACATGAATGTCGCTGCCCTATAGTCACTACTCACCACTGTTAATTCAAACAAATGCCTATATGTTTTAACTTTTGCTACTCAAGGTAAAAAATAATTAGGTAAAAAGTAAATTATAAGCTGTTTTTAAGTGCAGAACAGTAGAAAACATCAAACTTTTCTGGCATAACCTGTATTTTTTGAACTTTTTATTGCCTGAATTATGTGTCCACTAATGAGCAGGCTTGAGGCTAGGTCAAGTGAACTGCCATTATCTTTTGAATTAATGAATACTGATTGCCCAGATGTGTGAATCAATGCAAAACACTTATTTAGCCCAGACATAAACAAGTGTATTATTAATAAGAGATGGTAACAGACTGGGATACACGATGGTCGTTATTCTGTCACTACCTGCTGCAGCATGAATAAATCAAACACTCTGAATAATTAAATGTGTGGAAAACACTTTATAAGCAAATCAGGTTGGCATATTATCATTCTGTTTTTGGGAACAAAGCTGGAAAAATAGGTTAAATCTGTATTAGACTGGTTATGTTAATGTTGTGGATTAAAGAAGAATCTTGGACATTTATATGCAATGAGTAAGTAGGATATTGATTGATGCATGCTGGGGAAAGTTCATTAACTCACATTCACATTGTGGCTATTATACATGTCTCACTTTAATGGAGCATGTAGCTTTTGCTTTGTTTGAGATACCACAACTAAGTCAGTAAATAAAGACTTTTTCTGCAGGTTGCTTTACTCACTTAGTCAATGTCATGATATATTTTAAATGCACTTTTTACAACTTTCAGAAGCCCGCATGAGGTGAGCTGTGTTGACATGCTACTGAGGCTAGAGCAAAGCTAATAAAAAGTGCACTTTCAGGAATTTACGCAAAACAAAAAGCTCTATTATTAGACATAAACAGGAGACTGTGCAAACTCATTTTCCCATGAAAGGATATCCTAATAAATGATTTGGGGAAAAATCTTGAGAATAAATATTTTAATTAGTTATTATTTTTTTAAGGCTTTTTTAAGTTCTAGAGTGAACTTTTGAACTGATTAAAGGAGGTTTTGAGTTGTTTTTGTTGTTTGACTCTGTTGCCAGGGCACAAATAAATGTAATGTTTGACTTTTGGTTCCATTTTCAAGTCATAAATGAACCTGAAAAGAAATGGTATGTTTTTGTTGCGGCTTGGACCCCTGCGTGATGCGAAGATTTCTTTAAAAAAAATTCTTCTCCATGGTGAGATGTGGACAGCCAGTAGCTGACTAACTAATCTAGCAGTGGGTTTCTATGAACACTCACAAAATAGACAAATCACTACCCATGGAA
This sequence comes from Mugilogobius chulae, assembly GCA_038363315.1. NCBI lineage: Eukaryota > Metazoa > Chordata > Actinopteri > Gobiiformes > Gobiidae > Mugilogobius > Mugilogobius chulae. Next base: position 28,926,514 of record CM076399.1, on the reverse strand, counting down.
GTAAATTTAAAAAGTCAACTTATAGACCAGAGTATAAAAACAAAATGCTTGTGTTACATTAGCAAGATACCATTTATTAAGATAAACTAAGGCATTTTTGATAGGAGAGTTATCGTGATCCTCCAAACTGCTTTTGCCACTGAAAACTATTCGACCACACCAGTAACAACAGTATTGTTAGAAAACAATATCACATTTAGAAGTGCTTTGTGTTAAGCTATACCACTGGAATTAGTATAAATGCTAACAACCTCTTTAATCTAATATTATTCTGAACATTCCCCAAAACATTGCAGACCACAATCGTTTGAACAGTTTAAAGAAAATCCCTGTTTTGTTTCACCACACAGTACCACACAAATAAGCTAACCTTAGAAAAAATGTATGTAGAATACAAAGCATATGTGTCTGCACTGCTTACAAATGATAAAATGACTTTTTGTGTGCCTTTTGGTGTAATTGTTAAGGCAGGTATTGCTTGCATCTATAATGTAAGATTAATCACAATTGAATCAAAATCACAATATTACACACACAATACACAAGTAGTAAATCACAAAGACTGCTTTGAATGCCCTGAAGGTGAAAAAGTGCTACATAAATAGACCAATTTGAAGTATCACGTAACTGTCTTAATCTTTGTTATTGCTAATGTTATTCTGCAAAAAAAAAAACAAAAAAAAACACCTAACTCTGAAGATTTGATCTGTAAAGTCTCTAAGCGTGGAGAGGTGTAAGAGTGAGCAAGTTTGTTCTGGTGTATAATCTGTGTAATTTTATTTGATGTATAATTGTTATATGTTTTGTTTTTGGTATCCTTCAAAAACGAGATGGCACATTTCAAGGGGCATTCCACAAATTAAGGGAATTGAAATTGAAATTAAAAACATTAGTTTGAAATAGAGTTCGTCTTTTAAAACATAAAGTGCAGATGGAAAGAATTTAAATATTGTAAAAAAAAAAACACACACACATTCACTTTGTTGTCATGGTATTACTGTAAGCAGAAAAGGTAGCACAGTCACAGAAATTTTCCCAAATAAGACTTAAATTACTTATTATTATATTCCCTCTGGTTTGAAAAACATAAATCACAAATTAAATTGTAACCGCAATGCAACCATTAGACTACACTTGGGTTTTTCTTTGCACTAGCACTTTCCTCCGTGTCACCATCTGATTCCACAATGATGTTTCGAACAAAGTTTTGCTGAGCTTAGGTTGTGCCAAAAGTGAGCATTTCTTTACATGCACCTGCGAGACTTGTCAGATGTTGACAAGGAGAATTCAAGAAAAAAGTGAAGATTTTTGACAGCTCATACAACCCCCCAAAAAGTAGAACGGATTTACAAAAAAAAAAAAGTTTGGAGGATTAAGATGTGCCTTGGCTGAGTGCTGGGATTAGAGTAAAGAGGTCGTCAAATGTTGCCACCTAAAGGAAATTAAGCAGGCAAAACAAAAGTGACTCAGTAAAAACTAATATTCTATTGGAGATGTTGTGTTATGCTGTATTAGCCCAGGCCTTGCTGATTCATAGTGATTGATGGCAGTGTCTGGCTTGTTGCGTTCCATTGGTGGGTTGGACTTGTTTCGCAGTTGCTGGACCGTGGCCTCCTCACAGCTCAGGTCTGGAAAGCTGATGTTCACAACACTTGGCTCTCATTGAAATTGTATTGTCTTTGTCAGATAAACAAAAACCTGCTTCACAGCACACCCAAACAAGAGCAGATAACAGTTTCAATATTTCAACCAAACATAGTGGCTTTCTTTTTACTTTTTATTGTTGCTTGGCATAGCAGTCACTTATCTCCTGTAGTTTCATCAAAAGTGGAAGAATTACCTGAGTATATCTTAAACATACTTTATTATGTTTTGTCTAAAATGTCAAAAAACTCTGGATTCAAAAGAAATAGAAGGAAAGTAACAATAGTGGTAGTAGGAAGTTTGAACTTGCAACAATTCATCATTGTGACTAGTTGAATAGAAAAAAATCCAAGTCATATTTTGATAATTGTAATCATTATCTGGACTACAAGGACTCTAAAAGAAAGTTGACTGAAATTTGTGTTAGCTGACTCATTTTTGAAATTATTAGATTATACAGATTCAACAATGGGTCCTTATTACCATACCTAACCCTTGTCATTCCATTCATTCCTTATGGGGAATTTGCCGAGTTGTGCGAAAATGTATCAATATTTAAAAACCACAAAGCAAAGAGAGGCTTTCAACTAGATTATCACTGGCAGCACGGTTACACCTTCACATACGAGGTAAACACTTCACCAGGAAAAGCCTATGTGTTTATGAAAGTGCACATTTTTGGCCCAATGCTAAAAGCTAACAAATAAATTAACTTAAATATAGAGTAAACAATTTGATAAAAAATACATTAAATGCCAAGTCCATTGCTTTTGTAAAAAGCTATAAGCGCATGAAGGTCTTAACATGCTCCAATGATCATCTGGCTGTTGTCACTTTGTGTTAAGTAAATATTAATTATTTTAGGGCATTTCATATAATTCTCTAAAGGGAATGAATGGGACGAGAACGAATTATCTACAGGTGTTTTCAGACCGAAACTTGCCAAGCCGCAGCGTGAAAAGGGCCTCTGACTCCACACTAGGGCTGTCGACCAAGAATGTCTTTGGTCGACTAAAATCCTGTCCCGTCGACCGATTAATCGACTAAAAGGGGGTGTGGTCAATGCTCTGAAGCTAGAAAGGGTTGATTTGACGCAATATTTGACTGTGCTCAAAAAGATTAAAATAAACTAAAAAGCCAGCAATTTGTACAGAAAATGAATATAACCATGTGTTTATTTAAAGAAATGCAAATTAGACAGAATGATTTGGTCCCAAAATATTCAGCTAATTCACTACTTTTTGTTGCTGTTCAACAGTGGAAAAATACAATCTTATAATGCTAACAAGTTAACAAAAAAGGGTTGAATTAGATGGTATGTATCTATGATGATTTGCCAATAGAACACGTAAAATTAGCTCCTATTCCTAGTGCCGATTTTAAGAATACAGTAAATGTGTATTTTTCATATTTTAGGTAAAACGATATTTCATTTATTTTAAATGAGTCAAAATCTAGTTAAATCTGTTATTTCAGGCTCAGATTCACTTATTCTAATTTAGAATGATTATATTTTTCAGTGTAAATCCTGGTCAACTAAGAATGCATCGACCGATTAATCGACCAAACGACTAAAGAACTGCAGCACTACTCCACACGCAGACACACCTGCTTTCACAGAAGGAAACATAATCACTGATAAAATAGAAAGGACAGGCCTGCTAGTTCTTAGGCTTCTAACATATGCTTTATTATACTCTTCCATAACAGAGCAAATCATTTCAATGTGTCTTTTGTTGATTTTTTTTTTTTTTTGGCCTATCAAGCTTTTTATATAGAAGCTGTTATCATATTTATTTTTGTTGAGCGACAATATAGCGGCTGTTGTTGACAACCTAACCTATTCAAACCTAACCTAACCAAACCTACTCACACTGTGATAATTTTTTGTGTCACTAACATTCCCATTTGTATTCGTTTTATTGCATTAATATTTTAAGTTAGTCTTGGAGGGTAGATTTTCTGAACCAGTGACATCACCTCCAACACAAAACTCATTCAGCACATGTTCAGACAAGGCAGGAGCACTGAGAGCAAGAGATAGATGAGAAAAAGAAGGGCAGACAGTGACCGCTCCACAACAGCAGAATCTTAAAAAGGGAAAAATACACTTGAGCTACCAGCACTTTGGATTGACTGTTTATGGAGCGGTGATTTACAACGACAGAGGATTGTTGACCTTCTCTCATGGTTCAAGGAGAAGACAGCGAGTCAAGAGATTAATAATGACCATTTTATTTGGCAGCAGGACCTTCTTTTTTACGATGGATCAGTAAAAACATAAACAAGGAGATTCCCTAACAATTCAACGGTGATGAATAGAACAGTTGTGTGGCTTATGTTGTCTATCAGCTCAGGAAGTGTAATAAATTATTACAATATTAATCAATTAATATTAACTAATTTTGCAGGGTTTGAGTTTCAGCTTGAGTGGATAACTGAATGTCTTTAGCTAATACTTTACAGTAACTACTCTTTATTTAGATTTAATAAAACATGAAAAATCTGTTTATTATGAAAAATTACTTATTAATTGGTGAGTTTTATTAGAGCTACTTATTTCATCCCCCAACATATATCCAAAATAAAATCACAACTGCAACAGAAACAGAAAATCACAATTTGATTTGTATCCAGATCTTACAGCCTTATTTTTCCACACTCAGAGATGCCTCACATTGCATTATTCATCCAAGTCTCCGCACCTGATGAGGCTGGACTATTTCTGTAGGCACAGCTGCCACTTCATCCATCACCAAACACACTCACCACATTGACAAGTGGAAGAAGTGTCTTGCCCAAGGACACAATAGAAAGAGCTGGTTGGAGCTGGAGCCAACTTAGCAATTTGTTCTGACCAATTTTTTATCCACTGCTGTCCTTACACTTCTGAAGCACTGTTACTTAAAATTGTAGTGTATTCAATCAAGACACGCATCTGCTAGAATGAACAATATCTAATGGGCAGCTAAGCACAGAAATCAAACTAATAAAAAGAGTTTACCTACTATTTCCTACTTTTCCACCTTCAACCCCAAAGGCGCCTCTGCTTTTCCCAAGCTAACTTTTAATCACATTAGCAGACCTGCCAATCCTTTTATAAGCTCTTTTATTTCGCAGATAAGACTTTTTATGCCGCATCAATAATTGCTGCTTGAGTGATTTCTATGTTTACATAACATTTAAACTTATTTGGGGCACTTAAGAGTCATTTGAGTTAACAGTGGTCCACTTGAGCTGAGCACGTTTATCTATATTTCACATCTGCTCATATAAACTGTATAATGAGTGAGTTTAGGATTAGGCCCTGAGTGACCGCTGCAGCTGCTGAATCCTGCTCATCTTTAAGTGGGTGGACTGGGATCACCTCACACATCTGAACTGAAGTCCAAGTTTATGTAGAATAATAAGCACACTGCTACTAAAAAGTTTCAGTTTTCTTACTATTATTTTTTGGTTTGTTTGATATCATATACATTCCCAGTAGGTTGAAGTTCATAAATCAGTCCATTTTCTGCTACTTATTTGAGGTAACAGAGGCTGCATGAAGTGTGCATGGGTCATGGGAGGGTGTTGAGTCCTGTAAGAGTTACAATAGTGGCCCATACAGAGGGCAATCAAGCTGAGACACACAGTCACTATTGACCAGCCTTTTGATGACAAAGTAGTCATTGCACAACACACTGCAGCCTGCCTCGGATAATTACATTGTTCTTTAAATGGATTTGTTTGTTGTATACTAATTTTAAACTTTTCTTCTGCTGTGTGCATCTGCTTTGACGCCTTTGTGTTTTCATTCAGTAAGCATATTAATATTCCTAATAACTGTGTTTGTGTTTTGGTACAGATATACCAGAGTTGGTGAGAGAAGGGACCTGCCTTTCAGACTCCACCTCAGAGGAACACTCACTAGTTCATACACGTCTGAGTCCTTTGACGACAACGGTAAGCTCTCAATATTTACGTTGATGTCTGAGTGAGCAAATGACACAACAGCTCATTTGTGACTGCATTATTGTAACACTGAACATAAACAGCAATGATCAAGCCAACACAAGTAACACGTTACAGGACAAAATGCCTTACAAACCTGCTCTTCTCTGTTATGTAAACAGATGATCTCTCAATCAATCAATATATAATGTATTTATGAAACAAAAAAATAAACTTTTACTTTTTAATGAAAATAACTTCAGCTTTTGAAGAGGAATTGTCAAAACCCAAAATATACCAAATCTACTGTCATTAAGGCCCAGGCTAGTGACAGCAGCTATACTGCTTCCTATATTGACACCAAAAAATGTCGGCGGACTTCAAAACCTGATGTTCTTTTGTCCAAAGCTTCTTCTCATTTAAAACTAGAGGTAATCAGAAATGAGAGGCTAAAACTACAGAGCCTCAGCATTAAAAAGAGTCCAGACAATTGTTAGTGCTCCAAAGGGTTCAGAAACAAGTTCAATTGGAATTTTAGATGATTTTAGTCAGGCATTTAAAAAAAAAAAAAAAAAATGGGCCCCCTCTTAAAGGGTTAAGCGTCTTTTCTCTATGTCTTAGCCCAAAAGTCAGACAGAGCTACATACTCAAGTCTATTTAACTGAGTGACATATGAGAAGCAAACGATCACATTGTTCATTCTCTGTATGATTTCAAATCAAACCTCAGACGGATAACATTTTTGTGCTTTGTTCATTCATTGATTCGATGTAAATTTGCAATGTTTTTTCAGTCCCTTGTGTTATTTTTTCCTCGTATGCAGGCATATTATTATAAACAGCTTGTGTGTGATTGGCTAATCCACCTGTTAATCACTCATAACTAAAGTTGGAGAGCTGAATCCTGTATCTAAATTGCACATCTTGGTAAAATTTTGGAAAGGCATAGTGAGGAAATACAGCAACACTATTCAAATGTATTTATTGATACAGCCAAACATATTATTTACTGCAAAGATAAATAGGCAACTACAACTTGTATACATTTTGCTTCAGTGTAATTAAAGTGAGTAACACATATAATCTCACTGTACACAAGCAGTAATCTAAATTTAAACCTCCACATCCAAATCCTGTGAGCACACACACATTTATATTCAGCTCTTTTCTCTGAATGCTATAGCTTGTTTTCCACCTGATAACTCACAGCCATTGATCCTTGGCTAAATATAACAGGTTGGAGTCACACAGTAATGAGCACGTGTGGGTGCGTGCCATAAGATAAGGCTTCCATGTTGTTTCCTTTTCGTTATAATTACTGTTTGCTGAGAAGGCTGGTGTCCTGGCTGTCGGTTACACCTATAGGACCAGTATATACGTAGTACATGTCAGAGATGGCTGTTAGTACTGCCATGTTGTTTTTCTGTGTGCAAAAATAACATGTCTTATTCCAGTCAGGGAACATGCATGCTCCACTGCAGCATAACCAGAAGAAAACTTCAAGTGTGTTTAATCGACTAGTTCTAAATCAGGTTTGACTCAGAACTGTAGTAATATGTGGATAACTAGATTGTGCCAAGGTCCACAATTATGCACCAAGTCTTTCAAGGTGTTTGAGCTCCAGATTTCAGGAGCTCTATTTTGGTTTCAGTTTCTTGAAAAAATTCTACTCTCAAATAATAGATAACAATCAATGGGGATTCTCCATGTGAAAGTTTGCAGTCCTTGCTGGATTGTATCTTTACATTGCTTCTGCTCCTTTGTCACTCCTTTTCTCTCTCTCTTTTTTTTTTTTTTTACAATTCTTTCTTCCTGTCTCTTCTTTTCTCCCATTTCTCTCCTTCTGTCTGTCTGCTTGATCCATCTCTCACTTCTTCTCTCTCTCCTGCTCCATCCCTGACTCCACTTTCACATTCCGGGGACATTCCTGGAGGATTAGTCCCTGTACATTCCCAGGCTCTTTGCATATAGAGACCCCCCTGAAGCCCCTCTTCTGTTAACAGTGTGCTGCTGCTGCGGTATAGAATCAGAGGAACTAAAAGACCCCCCCCCCCCCCTCTCTCTATCTACTCCACTCCCCTCTTTATGTTCTCTCACTTTGATTGTACCTTCTCAACATAAAGCTGTTCCAGTAATTGTCAAAGACCAATCCTAGAAAAGTGGACCTGAAGGAATTAATGTGGACTGCTTTATTTAATTATTTTATTTTTTGTTTATTGTTTGGGGCCTTTATTTTTGTAGATGCCGATAGTAACATAAAGTACTGTAGTTTACTCACATAGATGTAAAGAGAAAGCATAAGTTTTTCTTCTGTTAATGTTTTAATATGACATATGGCAGCTCTGAACAATTTTGTTCAACAAAAAAGGTACACTCATACTTTAGGATCACTTGTCTTAATGCGTTCAGACTGGACAGCACTTTGGCACCAGAAATCAATTCATGTCCAATATGAAGTTTACACTTCGATGCGTTTACTGTGCTAATGGGTATCTAAAAGAAATTACTTCTGGTGTTCCAGTGAGGGACTTTTGTTTGACAGACCAGGTGGAGAAAGTGGCTTTAGCGTAGCTATAATACCTAATAGCACAATTTCACTTCTTCTTCAGACCATGTTTTTCGACACTGTCATGTCATACAGCAATGATTTGGTGTCGCCATACTCTCACATCATAAAATAAATGATTTTGGGCCATTTTACAGAAATGAATCAATGAAAATCTACTCATTTATGTCTGAAACATGCATATTTTCATGTCTAAAAGTATTTTTTTTAACACTAGTTACCTATAAAATATGCCAAAATCTTTCACACTGTGTTTTAAATAAAGACCTATTGTGCAAATCTATTTTTCTAAGTTTTAAGTTCTTCTTGTAATGGCCTTCTGTCATCATTAGTTTACTTATGAAGATTGATTCATACTTGCTTGAGTAATACATTTGTTGATGACTGAGAGCTCAGAAAAGCTCTGTTCTCACATGCCACCAATCCCTGCCCACTTGTCTGTAGTAAAGATTATTCTAAATATTTATAATAATTGTAACACATTTTTGGTTCAAAACAGTCACATGGACACGTTTTGTGTTTTGGGGTGTCAGCTTTGAGAATATTTTGTGTCAGAATTCGCTCCTGTTTTATAATGCTTCGATGCTGTCTGGTCTGAATGCAGCATTACAACACTACAGATTCCAAATTTAAAGTCTGCTGCTCTTTCTATTTCTAGACTGTTTTACATCCATTTTCTGTTTTACAAAAAATCTACAAACGACATAGTTTATTCCTAAATACATGAAATGAGTCCCCAATAATTGACTATTTGAATTGATAGGTTGCTTGTTTTGGGATTTTTTTTCAACGGCCCGATCACTTGTTTGTCTCAGAAAATCTTGCAACACTGTTTCGTTTTTGTTAATTTCTGTGTGACAGCTGAATTAAGTGGGAAATTTCTGAAAAAGATTATTATTTTTTTAAATTCACCTAAATTTAACTAAACGACTTATTTAGTTTCCCTTCAGTTCATGTATACTTGTGTCTTTTTTGTGAGCTAACTTGTTCTCAGCTGAGTGAATCCTTTGTGATTCCAGTGAAATAAAAGCAGTCAGTCAGTTCGAGCATATTTTCTCAGCACTTCCACCTCCAGCTCAAACGCTCTATTAGTGCAAGCTCAGTTAAAGCACTGTGAGGTAACTTTGGCCCGTTTCCCGTGGACTCCTGTGTGGACCCTTTGTGCCGGCTCTCCGCTCCAGGCCAAAGTAGTAGCAGTTTGACGGTCTGCACATGTGGAAGCGTTCTGCACCTCTGGGACGAGAGTGGAACCTGGGCCTGCTCCAGACACACTCACACACACTGGGAAGAGGAAGAAGACACAGAGAGGGCTTTTTCGGAGAGCTGCTGGAGGATTGCCTTACTTCTCAGTGCCAAAGCGAAAACGTGCTCCGAGCCAAAGATGCACCTCAAAAGCCGTCAGCTGTTTCCCCGATGGGACAAGCCAAAATGAGTCAGAGCTGTAGTCAGGCTCCTCCCTCCGGCCGGGGTTTTCTGCGTGCACTGGAAGTATAGAGCCAAGTGGGTACAGTAAATGTGTTAAAGGCGCCATTGTGACAGGGAAGGAACAGCGGTAACTAATGGAAACAGGTCTGAAATGTAGATGTTGACGTTTTGGAGGCTCTGTATCATTATGATCTAGCCTTACCTGACACATTTTTTTTTGTTCATCCTTTATTTAACCAGGAAAGTCCCATTGAGATGAATAATCTCTTGTTCAAGGGAGTTCTGGCCAATCTGGCTACAGTACAGTTGCAATACGCACAATCCAACATATCATAAAAAAGTTTTACTTAAAGCAATTACATACCATAGATTTTCAGACAATTTCTATACTTTTTATAACTTGACCAACCAGATGGTTTATCTTGCGATATTTGTGAATTCACAAACTCGCGATAAACCATCTGGCTTTCCAACAGCCCGATTGGTTTGGGAGTCCGAAAAAGCGGTGTTTCGGCCCAATCACATCACAGGAGCGTGGTTTTGAGGCCCAATCACATTGTAGCACATTGTTGACGCAGAGTCTGATACGGTTTTTGATGCGGTTTTAGCAGAAATACAGAGTAATTTCTTTTGAAAGAACAGCAGTTTGTGTGACTTGTTCTATCCATGAATCTATTGGTTCTATCCCACGCGGACATTGGATACACCATTACGATTTGTTACTGTGATTGGCTAAGCACAAATAAGGTAGGACGCTCACCCAATCAGCTCGAAGTACTGTATTTCACTGAACATCCCACCTTTTCCAAAACTCTTTCAGCGAGTCAAGTTCCAGATGAATACTGTGGAAGAACTCAAATCAGAGTTAAACACAGATCCATTTGGTGTGAGTCAGGTTAGACCTTTTAGGGTAGATTTAAAGTGAGCTATTGATGTCAGTTCTTTTAGTTTCAGGGCTTTTTTGTAAGTTATTCCATGCTGAGCGTGCTGTAATGAAATGCCGCTTTACCAGTCTCTGTGCAGACTCTTGGGACAAAAAGCAACAGTAAGTCTTGAGATCGCAGAGACTAATGTCCGTCTGTTTTAGGCTGAATGTACAAAGATATGGAGCAGACGCATAATGTCTTTGTACATGTGCCAGTGACTCAACCTGTGAGTGTCCGTCCTTTACAGTTTAAAAAAACTAATAATTATAAATTGCAGAGAAGCGTGGCAAATAGAGTCCAGCCATTTCAGAACTTGGGTTGGGGCATTCATAAATAAGGTCCTTGTAATCCAAAATGGGTACACATTTTGATGCAACCAGTTTGTTTATTTATTAAAAGAGAAACACAACTTGTTTCTAAAATAAAAGTCAAATTTGTTTCTAAAATGTAGAGTAGAAAGCACTTTGTAGTAGGGTTGGACCATTAATCGAAAATCAAGAGATCGAATCAAACCGAATCGTCAATTATTTGGTGGTGGCATTAGAATCGAAAGATCAAAAAACAATCTTTCGTCTGTTAAAATGTTTGGAGCAAAAGTCAACCATTGAGCCAGAATATTGATTTATAGTTTGAATTGAATAAATAGTCTAATAAAATTTAGTTTTCTTTTATGTTTAGAAAAGCCATTTTCTGTTGTTTTAGAACAGAATCAATAAAAAAAAAAAAAAAAAAAACTAAATTGAATTGAAAATTGAGATTAACCTACTTTTATGAGAACAAAAAAAAATTGTGATAATATTATTTCCCAAATCGCCCAGCCCTACTTTGAAGAAGAGCTTGAAGAGTTCTGTAGTGAAATCCATAGACTTGTTCAAAGCTATTTTAGATTAATTTCTAGAATTGCAATTTTTCCTGACTCTGGAACCAGCAGAAGGTCGGTCCACATTTAGTCTTGACGTTGGCACCAGCTGAAGACCGTCCATGGTTAGTAATGTGACTGATAAAAAAAAAGTTCTTTCACTTTCAGTTTCATGCCACAACTGTCAATTTCTTTGCTTCCAAATCCAGACGTCTAATTCCTCTTGGGCTCCGTTTTTGCGCATTCCTCTCTCTCTGTTGCTAATTTCCTTCTTATCCGTCCATATCTAAATCCAGTGTGCGGGCTCATGTTCCCGTTGTACAGTAGAGAACTGACTTCTTTGATTGGGCCCCAGACTGGCCCGGACCTTCTCATCTAAACATCTGTCTGTGCCTTTATGTGCTGTACTGTAAACGGAGTCCGATCCCATGGCGTCTTTCNTATTACTATTTTAAACTTTTCTTCTGCTGTGTGCATCTGCTTTGACGCCTTTGTGTTTTCATTCAGTAAGCATATAATATTCCTAATAACTGTGTTTGTGTTTTGGTACAGATATACCAGAGTTGTGAGAGAAGGGACCTGCCTTTCAGACTCCACTCAGAGGAACACTCACTTAGTTCATACACGTCTGAGTCCTTTGACGACAACGGTAAGCTCTCAATATTTACGTTGATGTCTGAGTGAGCAATGACACAACAGCTCATTTGTGACTGCATTATTGTAACACTGAACATAAACAGCAATGATCAAGCCAACACAAGTAACACGTTACAGGACAAAATGCCTTACAAACCTGCTCTTCTCTGTTATGTAAACAGATGATCTCTCAATCAATCAATATATAATGTATTTATGAAACAAAAAAATAAACTTTTACTTTTTAATGTAAAATAACTCTCAGCTTTTGAAGAGGAATTTGTCAAAACCCCAAAATATACCAAATCTACTGTCATTAAGGCCCAGGCTAGTGACAGCAGCTATACTGCTTCCTATATTGACACCAAAAAAATTCGGCGGACTTCAAAACCTGATGTTCTTTTGTCCAAAGCTTCTTCTCATTTAAAACTAGAGGTAATCAGAAATGAGAGGCTAAAACTACAGAGCCTCAGCTTTAAAAAGAGTCCAGACAATTGTTAGTGCTCCAAAGGGTTCAGAAACAAGTTCAATTGGAATTTTAGATGATTTTAGTCAGGCATTTAAAAAAAAAAAAAAAATGGGCCCCCCTCTTAAAGGGTTAAGCGTCTTTCTCTATGTCTTAGCCCAAAAGTCAGACAGAGCTACATACTCAAGTCTATTTAACTGAGTGACATATGAGAAGCAAACGATCACATTGTTCATTCTCTGTATGATTTCAAATCAAACCTCAGACGGATAACATTTTTGTGCTTTGTTCATTCATTGATTCGATGTAAATTTGCAATGTTTTTTCAGTCCCTTGTGTTATTTTTTCCTCGTATGCAGGCATATTATTATAAACAGCTTGTGTGTGATTGGCTAATCCACCTGTTAATCACTCATAACTAAAGTTGGAGAGCTGAATCCTGTATCTAAATTGCACATCTTGGTAAATTTTGGAAAGGCATAGTGAGGAAATACAGCTACACTATTCAAATGTATTTATTGATACAGCCAAACATATTATTTACTGCAAAGAAAAATAGGCAACTACAACTTGTATACATTTTGCTTCAGTGTAATTAAAGTGAGTAACACATATAATCTCACTGTACACAAGCAGTAATCTAAATTTAAACCTCCACATCCAAATCCTGTGAGCACACACATTTATATTCAGCTCTTTTCTCTGAATGCTATAGCTTGTTTTCCACCTGATAACTCACAGCCATTGATCTTGGCTAAATATAACAGGTTGGAGTCACACAGTAATGAGCACGTGTGGGTGCGTGCCATAAGATAAGGCTTCCATGTTGTTTCCTTTTCGTTATAATTACTGTTTGCTGAGAAGGCTGGTGTCCTGGCTGTCGGTTACACCTATAGGACCAGTATATACGTAGTACATGTCAGAGATGGCTGTTAGTACTGCCATGTTGTTTTTCTGTGTGCAAAAATAACATGTCTTATTCCAGTCAGGGAACATGCATGCTCCACTGCAGCATAACCAGAAAGAAAACTTCAAGTGTGTTTAATCGACTAGTTCTAATCAGGTTTGACTCAGAACTGTAGTAATATGTGGATAACTAGATTTTTGTGATTGCTTTGAGTATGTGATTTGATTAACAATTCCTTTGGATATTCTTCTATTTCCCAGGGCATTTTAATCACAGACTGGAATAATATTACTTTTGAAATTTTACAAATTATTAGAACTTTTCGATAATTTCCAATAAGACTCTGTGGAAATAATTGTTTTAATCTTTCTTTTGAAACTGCTTTAATATAAGTTTTTGATATTTGCTAACTGACCATTCCAACCATCCATTGGATGTGATTAAAGCTGGAGGACCTGGTTTCCACAATTCAAACCAGGAATTTTTTTCTACATCCTTCCAACCAGTTATTAACTCTCACATATTCTTTGGCACATGGTTACTATCTACATTTATACACTTATTAATTATGGCTTAAAACATTTTTACAGAGGGCAAAGTGAACAGCAAGCACATCAATCAGAGGACTGCTTTTTTTGAATTATTACTTTTATTTTACTCAGGCAGTAGACGTTGTTTGATTTCCTCACAAAGCACTGCATTTACAATATACGTGCTGGTAGGAATGAGAAATTTTACAAATTACAACTTTAAAAAGTCGGGTACCACAGCTTTAAATCTGAAGCTGTTGTGGGCACAGTTTATTCTTAAATACTATAAACTTGGTTCAAACACTGATATAAAGCCTCATTTATAAATCCCTTATGTGTCAGTTGAAAGGATATAAAATGTTCAATTATTTAGTTGCCTGAATAAGATATACAATAGAAAACATGACGGATTTATTCTCTGCTTTCCACAGCTTCCATAGTAACAGTCATACGTCTTGTCAACGATGCAGTCAACAACATCGAAAATGAAGGTACTACGACGGCCCTTTTCTAAACTTTCTTCTGCACACACTGCCAGACGTACACTCCGGATTGTACAAGCTTTTTTTCTCTCATTGACAAAACAAGCTTCTACTTGAATTGCCAATATTTTTGTCTGTATTTATGACACTAGATCTCTCTGTGCTTCTGTTCCTTCCCCTTTGGTCTGTCTGTCTGTTGTTGTGTACTGCCTCCTTCTGCCTCCTTTCTCTCGCTCTCTCTCGCTGCCTTTGTAGTGTCAAACATGGACAAAGAACCGCGGAGGAACAGCCCTGGTGAGTGAGATGCACACCCAACCAAAAACATCTTATTAACCAACCATCCCTTTTGGCGTAATTCTTTAAGCTACAAGCCTCTGAACCTTTTGTGTGTTCCTGTTTTGTAATACTTAATCACATTCCATGCAGAAGAGATTGCTATTTGCGCTTCTATTCATTTCTTTGAATGAAAATGCCAAATCTTTGGTTGTTTGTGTACTTCTTACTACTCGTCCTAAGGCACATTCCAAACAACACATTAGAAATAATAGAAATCCTGGTTTGTGCCCATCAGTGTTGCTAGTTCACTACAGTAATGACTCATATTTTTTTTTTTTTGACAAAATAAAAATCCTTGACGTAAACCAAACTACTTTCCGGAGTGAAAAGCGGATGTTTGTGGACAAATTCTTAAGAGAAAACGAACAACTTCTAGACTGATGGTCATATTTAGCAGAATTATTTTTAGCATTAGTACGTCATCTTTAAGACTGATGTAGGCCATTGCCCTGCAGGCTGCAATTTTCAAATAATCATGTTTTATAACGTGAACCCAACCTACTTCCAGAGTGAATGATTGTTTGTCAGTCTTTCACCTCCCATACTGCAGAGGCTGAGGTAGCAAATTGGGAAGAAGCACAAAAGAACTCAGTCAAAGAAAAATAGCTCAAAATGCCAGCAAAATACAGAACATTTCTGAAGAGTCTGAGCGACGTCTATTTGTCTCGAGCCAAGGACAAAGCGTGGACGATAATAAACAATCTCAAACATCACTGTTCAGGGAGTTTGAGCCACCTCTTTCAGGCCGGACTCAGATGTATTGATACCAAGCTTTCACTGTAAACACTACAGTCATTTAAAACCCTGGGTAATTACTTGGCAATTAAATAAACATACATTTTATTTACCAGAAATCATACTATAAAAAATTAGAACATTGCTAATAGTGATTACTGTGTGTCCTGGTATAATGAGAAAAAATATACCTAAACATAAACAAAATATACCAAACAAACAAATAAACAAAACGAAACTTGCTTATCTTCTAGTCTATTTTTTGTCAAAAAGATACACAGTACAAATATGTAAAAGAAGAAATACTAAATTGTGCAACATTTTAGGCAAAGTACAAAAGTCGTCCCTGTGCCAGATACTTCTAAAAAATGAAAAAAAAAAAAAAAAAAAAATTTATTTTTTAAAAATTAACATCCAGTCCATTGATTAACACCTTTTAACTTAATCTCCCATTCACACTTTTCCAGCTACTACCCATTCAAAATAACATAATCCCTAATGAGTGCGTACATATTTGGTTTGTTATCAGCCACTTCTTTGTCAGTCAGACATGCAAACATTAGAAAACTTCTGAGAATCAGGTTAAAATCTCTGTTGGCAAATGATTTCAACGACTTGCAGCAACAGAGCAAAAGACTGTATAATACATTGACACAACTAAATACTTTAACACGCGTGAGAGTTCCACGGAATAAGAACACGAATGCCACACTGTGTATTCTCTGGAAGTTTAAACCATTAAGTTGACACACAATTATGTAAACTGTGTAGCTTATGTCAGTATGTCTAAGTTGCCATTGAGGATTATTTAAACACCACTAAGATTAAAGCTCCTGGTCAAGTGGGGTGTAGCGATGTACGAATTAGAAGAGCTTTCACCAGCCCGCAGCACCTCTCTGGAGTTTAGGCCACTTTGAGCCTGGTCCCAAGATGCACAAAATAGCACAAATGAAGGCAGTTCTTTCACACTAAAAGAGGCAGAAAGTACAAAGTGTGTCGGCTATAACGGAGGTCTGTTTGTACAAAAGACTCCACACACTTTAGACTATTTTCATTAGCATGTAATTATAATTAGTGACTGTTTGTTTGAAGAGGGCTAGTTAAGCTACAAGCCATTGTTTGATACATAACTAAGCTTTATAGGATTGTAAGGCTGAACATTGTGTAAAAACAAGAATATAGTCTTGTTCATGTCTTTTATTATTTTTGGTCAAGTTTATTAAAATCAAAACTTAAAGGTGTGTACGATTTTTGGTAGAGGGCCTTTAAGATCATATTGCTTTGTCCATACAATGTTAAACATTTTGTGTTTTGCCCTTAAGATGAACAGATGTACAGTGCTACCAGGCCAAGTTAAAAGTCAGATCTGTGGAGAGGCGCAGCTGCTCATAATCAGGAATGTTTTCAAACAATAAAAAAAAAACTTATAGTGAAATCAATTCTATGTTTACTGTTCTACCAGGGAAAAGTTACAAAGTGTATATTCAGCAAACACTCAAGTAAGGACAAAAAACACAGCTAAATGGATGATGAATGAATCTAATTAAATTTTAACATATAATGGAAAAACAAAAGTTTTACTCGTGGTTTCAGGTCAAACCTGTTTTTTTTGTATTATTTGTTTAATGTTTTTATGTTGTTTGCATTCTTTTGATGTGAAGAGTTTCGTTGAGTGTCTTTCTTACTTACTGCAAACCAATTTCCTCACAAGGACATTAAATCTACAAATACAACTAAATTATTGTTCAAATAAGTAGTGTGAAATAGCCAAATATCCAGTTTATTCACATTAAGCTGTAGAACTTACTCAGATCAAGCAGATAAAACGCACATAGCATTAACATTGCCAAGAGATGACAAGATCTTTTTTATTAATTTGTAAAAGTTGGCACGGTTAAGTTTTTGGAATAAATTTTATCCTAACAACATATGAGCTGTAAACACCAGCATATGGCCTATAATGATGAAAACCTTTAAGTCAACAACAAAGAAATAGATCCCCCAGGTTTCTCAGCATCGTTGGGTCTCATACATTTCATTATAATTTATTTTTGTAGCTTATTTGTTTTTGTGACTTAAAAAATACCACACTCTGTTTACACGCTTCACTGATGGCTACCTTCCAGACCTTCTTTTCTTTTCCCCACTGTCATTCTTTATTGTTTGTGTCTGTATGCTCTATGTGAGTTAGTGTTAGAGGTGGGAGATATATCAACAATAATGTCACTACCGCTGCTTTGTAGATTTGCATATATAGTAAGTAATCTATAATTTAAATCATTAAAAATACTTCAAAAACAAAGAGAAATATCAGTGCAATCTTCCAAAGAATGACATAATGGTACCACTTTACAATAAATACACCTTAATTTGCCTTAGTAAAGGATAAATACAGCATAAATAAATACGTAATTATTCATGATAAAATGGTGAATTAATTGAATAAAAGTTTATTAATGCTTAATAACTACTTAATTAAGGAGCTGAGGTTAGAATTTAAGGTTTGGAACAATTCTGTAGTTACAAACCATTCCATCTATTAGTCTTTATTAAGGATCTATTAAGCCTAATAAATGTGTACTTATACTAAGTGTTACCACATGAAGTTATATTGATGCCATTTAGTGCTTCATTTCATGGTTTATTAACATTTCTTGCAATATTTGAACCTCCACCAAGACATTTACTGGCACATTTAGCACATTGCTGATACATTGTGAAAATAACAAAAAAATATTGAGACATTCATTTTTGTCAATATCGCCCACCTCTTGTGAGTGTGTCATCATCTAAGCTTTGGTTCTGTCACATACTTGTTTTGCTTTGCACTTCGCTGACAGTGAGCCGCCACCAGCCCAGCAACGATGAGATTTGCTTAGAGTTCGTCAAAGAATATCTGGTGGATTGTAAGCACATTTAACTGTTTTGTCCCCCTCTAACCCCCTTCGTGAGTTTAACCAGAGCCAGTCTTGTTGTCGCCGCTCAGCGTGTGCTCTCTGATGCTGTGTGGCTTGCTGGCAGTCGCTGTGAGTCACATCTCCATTGGCATGTGAAATACATTATATATGTTTTACCAAGAGCTGGCAAAGCTAATGAAGAGCAAGCACCATCCCACACAGGGCAACCCTCTGGCTCTCCTCGCTTCAGTTCTATGAGATTTTTTTAAACTCTGCTCATTAATACAAACATGAATTATGCAACCTGCATGCTGTGATTTGTCAAGTTGTAGAATGTCCACAACAGTTTCATATGTTTATGATAGATTTCAGTCTTTAATTTTTTTTTAAATATTATTCATTTACACAACATAAAATATTGCAAAACGAGAACTACTGTAAATATTGAGCAGTGAATAGAAGATGATCATATTTTCACACACGCATAAATTATACTTCTGATTGTTTGATGTGGGGTTACGCGAGGTTCTTCATTCATATTTCATGTTTGATCACACATAACAGGCACATTGTGTGAGCTGGGAGGATGTTTTCACCTGGAGGTCATGGTGTAGTGGAGGAACCTATTCCCAGAGCAAAGCAATCTGCTGCAAAGACATTCAGCACATGGTTGGGGGTTGGCGTCTCCTTCACATCAGCGTGTATGGTCATGTGTAATTGAAATTCACCAGCACATGTATAATGCATTTCTCCTGACTGAGACTGAGCTCACACTGGGAACATGCCACTTGCAGGCATCATCAAATAAGAAAACCTCCACATAACATTACAGATAAAAAAGTAAAGTTTGAGAAGGACTTGTATATATGGACAAATGTATTTCGTTGTAAATGGAATTAGGTTCTTTTTTTTAACAGTCGAAAAACATCTGAGCATTATCAGTCATTACCTAAAACGACCTCTTGGGATTTTACAATGAATACCGTTAATTTGTAGTATTTCTATCATCTCTGTAGTCTTATCTGACAAAGTTGTTTTAGTATCCGCATTATGCTTTAAATTTTAAAAGCACTAAATGCATGCACAGTGTAATTACACTTTAGTTGTTTTGTGCAAAATGAAACAGTGTAAAATATTATACATTCTTTTAACAAACCTCCAAGCTACCTTGTAAGCTTTAACTATCGCTCGACGTAAAAAGAAATTGTGATACTAATCCACAATGCCGTTAAAGGTGCACTCAATAACATTTTTAATGAGGGGTCCATCCCTTGCTTGTATTCATGGAGATATTATTGCTTTGTTTGGAATGTTCCCCTGCATATCATAACATATTAATCATCCATTACCTCAATTACTGATGTTTTTTATTTGAAAACACAAATTCAGCGTTAGCCACTTAAGAGTCAGGTTATAATTCCTTTAAAATGGTGTAACTTTTAATTACTTTAATCTTTCACAACACTTTGACATCAAAGCATGAATTTGCAATGGCACAGAGACTTGTAGAGCTTTGAGTCATTTTGAACAGTGTGTCATGTAAGATACTTCTTTTCCATCTTAATAAATTAGGACAGTGCTGTTGTTTAGAGCCATAACGATTTATTGACACTTCCTAATGGGACATAATGTTATTTCTGGCTCACAGTGCGGAAAACCAGTCTGTGACACAAGACACAAACTGAGTCATATGTGTCCAGTCATTTGGCAAGGTCTTCGTAAGTGTTAATAAATTCTCATGACTGTTTGAGATGTTTTGTGTCAAGAGAATGCAAACATGACAAGCCCAGTAGCACAGAGCAATCATATCAGCACTAATAAAACAAACTCATTATTGTATTTTGCAAGTAATTTTGGATTGTTTTTGTCTCATTAGCTTCCCACTGGGAGTCATCCAGTCAGTCTGCAAGTTGGTTATCGCCCTCGCGTCTGCGCCCGCCCGAAATTGAGTCTCAGTACGACCTAGAGGACACCCAACAGAGTATCAGGCGAGGAGGCAGCACAAGATCTCTTCAGCTGGATTATAGAGTCATGAGTTATACGACCACTGGAGACAGAGGAAGAGCCAGAGGAAGTGGTAAGATGTTATTTTCTTTAACCAGTTGTGTTGCATTGTTCTGTCATTCATTATTGTAAACTGTAATGTCTTTTTGTTTATAATAACATGTTGTGAAGGAGAACAAATAGTTCTTCTGGTCCTGGTTTATAGTACAACACATTTTGTGGTATGTGTTCAGTGATTGCTGCTCAATTAAAAAAAAAAATTATTGAAGTTTAATGTGTATATCATGTATCAAAATGAATGTAGAGATGTGCCATGTATCGAACTTTAGATATTATTGTGAATGTCGTTTTCAAGACATCCAAAATTTGAATATCGAGTAAATCGTATTTCGTAAAAATTACCACAAAAAGCTAGTTAAGCATAGAAGATCAAGAAAAATTGTGTAAAAAGTTGCATTTCACATTAGTCTGACAATAGGCTGTGTTCATGTAACATCACAACATTCTCCTGACTTTATTTAACACAGACGTTTGGATCTCAAATTAATTTTTTTTAAAGACTTTTTTTTTTTTGGCAATACAAAAGTGAATATGTATTGTCACTAATAAAAGTCACCAGATTGAAATAGCTTGAAATGATCTTTTAGATAATTCATGGCAAGTTATACAAGTTATTAAGGAGAAAAACTAGCTCTTGAGTCAGTCTACAACATGAATTCAATCTATTCAAAGAAATAATCTTCTGAATATTGTTATCGGGATATGCCCAAAAAAATCTAGATTTTTTTTGTCAATTTCGTCCAGCCCTATGTGAAAGGCAATATTTCTGGACACTATTGTAAACCTAAATGACAATATATTGTGCCAGTCAGTACCTATTACGCAAACAGAACAAAGGGAAAACGGCAAATAATCCTTTGTAACACATCTCTTATAGATCAAAAAAAGATCATAAAAGTCATATAGTGACTCACACAGCTTTTATCTTTTAAATTTAAAAGATCATCAGATGAAAAGGAGAAAAAAAAAAGTGTAGATGCCCTATTCTGATTTGTCTTTTTTTTTCTCTCATAAACTTCTTTCTGGGGAGAGAACAGAATGGATTAATTAGGAGAATTGAGCACAAACACAATTTTTAAAAGCAAAGCAAAGCACAAAAAAAACAGCTTCTCTGAGGTGTGTCTAAGTTTCTTTTAAAGTGCATCATTTTGGGGCAATTTTAGTGCCAACTGAGCAAATGAGCAAGTTTGAGGTCAAAACAGTCACAAACCCCCTGTGTCTCACTGCAAAGGCCAGTGTCATTTCTAGACTCTACGACAGGGGTGTCAAACTCATTTTGACAAACATTAGCATCGGGGTTGTCTTCAAAGGGCCGGTTGTAACTAAAATTAATAGTTGTACTTGATTATTACTCATATATTTATTGAAGTGACAATTACTGAATATACAGCATTAGTCTGAAAGATGACTTACTTGTTATGTTTCAGACGAATCATTTCATTAGGTTAAGACACCCAGATTACTCCTGGCACTAATATAAAATGAAAGTAAACCTTATAAGACCTTGAGGGCAGCATGGAATGAAGCGGAGGGCCGCGTCTGGCCCCCGGGCCTTGAGTTTGACACATGTGCTCTACGAAATCTGTGTGGATTTGTGCCAATCAAACCAAACACACTGCTACATTGCTACTCTTAGCCCTTCCTTTCACCTTTTCCTAATGTTTTTGCAGCACAAAACTTTATTTGATATGGGTTCTGGGAGTTTTTTAGGGGGTTAGCTTCACTTTAAAGTACTGATAATTGTTTTTGTATTCTTAAGGTAAGAGGATGTTCCAGTGGGAGAGGAACCAGTCAGGTGAATGGGAACGAAGGCGAGTTCTTAATTGCGAAACAAAAAACAATGAACCTGACAGCGACATGGCACTGTGCAGTGATTCTCCTGTTTATGAAGAATATAGAGAAACTAAACCTGGAGGCCAAGCCACCGAGGGCCTGTACGACACTTTACCCCCAACTCGCCCTGCCTACGAGGGATACCCATCCAGCCCCCCGGCCTCAACCTTCACCCGGCCCAGCTCCTTCCCCCACTAAGGGCCTGGGACCTACAGACTGAAGAGTGGAGGCAGAGGTCAGAGGAGGAGCAGGTGGAGGTTACTGCTGCAACACTGTCCGGCCCGGGTGATGAACTAGAAAGGCTTTTGAACCTAGTGTCACTACGAGCCAGGAGGGCCACCCGAATAAACCGTGCCTCTACAGGATCAGAGCCAACCTGTGGATGGGACTCCTACCACTGAGCATCTCTCTTATAGAAGACTATTATTATTCCTATGAAATAAAACAGGCAGTGACCCAAGATTAATTACACTTGACATTAATCATACACCACAGTGTGAAAAATGATTAAAATATTTCTATAGTTACTTTCATTACGCATATTTATCCCACTTTAATCAAGCCCTAATCCACTGCAGATCCAGGCTGAGGACAATAAGCTGATACAGACGCTATCAACCTTTGCTATTTAGTTGATAGTTGAATAGACTGAATAATGAAAAAAAAAAGATACCTTTGCAAAGACCATTAATCAAAAAGAGACTATGAAACTATATATATTTTTTTGTTTTAAAGAACACACCCAAAGGCTTTGCAAAAGATGGTAATAGCTCTACCACCCACATCTCCAAAGCTGTTTCTGTTCAATGTTCCCAATTAATCTAAGTCACAATAAAACCCATTTTTGTTCAAAACTACTGGCACAATCAGCTGGAGAAGTGTTGTGTGAAAAGCAAGCCAAAGAAAGGAAGATCTAAAAGAGAATTTGGGAAATAGAAAAAGTTTTTTTTTTATGTGTTTGTTTTAAAGCAGCATTTGCACCTTTTGGAAAACGGGTGTGAAAGTAGAGGACTTCGTCATAGTGAAAGAGACTCATGGAAAATTATTATTTATAACTTTTTTATATTTTCTAACTTATTTTTGTATTTTGATTTGCCACCAATTTCCCCTATATATTATATTACTATAGATTACACTTTATGTGGTAATTTGAGTAATGCTTCATAGTAAGTAGGCACTACAGAATGGGTTACGGATGAGTGAGCTCCGACAGGAAATTTATTACATGCACTGCACATCATCAACACATGTACATTTATATTAAAATAGTAAGTGGGATTTGTGTTTAGTTGGCATATTTTTGATGTATGAAGTGTATGTTATTTCATAACACGTTTGATCCCAATATTTGGAGTAAATCTTGTCAGTGTTAGATGCATGAAAGTGTTTTGCCTCATTCACTTCAGATGTACTTTAAAAATGAATCAGACGGTGACACTGTCTGGCCTGTTAACAGCATAGACATGCCGGTACACTGGTTCAGTGCAAGAACAAACCTACCATCTGCTGAATGTATCGCACATGTACGGGTTTCATTACATAGCTCACTACACTCAATTTACCTTGGACAATCGCTCCTCTGAAGCCATGCATCATCCAATTTAGACTATTTTAATTACATGGGCACAAGTCCCTGGTTGCAAAATAGGCATTGATACATGTGGTTCCCCAAGCATGGCACTGGGCCTTAGGGCTTTTGTACACGATTCAGTCCTGCTGTGGTTTGGCTAACTCGCCATTTGGTTTATTTTATTTTGGGTTTATTAATTTAAAACAGCTTGCTTTACAGATGTTTAATACATGTTTTTGTTCCAGTCTAAATGTGGTTATTTTTTAAACCCCTTTAAGCTTGTCAGACTTGATTTATATCTGTATATGTCCAATATGTTGACAAGATGAGAACAAGATTTTAAAATGCCCATGTATAAGGAGGCCGATGTAATCCTTCATTCGTCTAGGAGTGATCCACAGCAGAAAGTCATTTTCAATCAGATTGAAAATGACTTTCGGATGAGAGTCGAAATGTCTCAATCTTCAAACACGCTGTCCATTTTGAAGCATTTCTACCATGTATGAGGAGTCCATAGTGTACGGTAGAGCTGACTTGTCAAAAACATATGGTTTATCCTGCTTTAACCTCACTGCCCACCATCACTGTACATGTTTATTTATTATTTTAATACAAGTATGACTTTGTTTTACATGTATCAGGAGGAAAGTCAGTGTTTTAATTATGTTTTGATTAAAATGTATTATGTATTAGTAACATTTACCATGTTGCTTATCTTGACATGGACTCACTGGAAGAAGAGATATTTCAATTGGATCTTCCTGATAAATTAAATAAATAACATCCCAAAAAGAAATATAAACTGACCATGGTTTCCAAATCTAGAAGTTATTCATGAGTATTTTTTTTTCCGATTTTTGATTCTGCAGCGTGACATGATTAGAAAGCGTACATATACCACGACATAACGCAACATGTAAATTGCGTATGATTAGCACGAGTTTAAGGCTCTTTTGCGTAATTATAGTACGCGTCACAGTCCCCGTTCATTTCAATGGAGGTTGTTAAGAAGTGTTCTTATTCATGAAAATGAACAAAATCACACATCTAATCTTAACCTACCCCAAGCCCCAACCCTAATCTTAACCATTTTAGTAACTTTTTCCTGAACTTAACCGTTTCACCTGAAGAAAACGTCTCCACGTGGCTTCAACCAAAACTCGTGGCATTTTTACGCGGTGAAATCTCGTGTCATTTTTACGCTTTTTCATATTGTGCTATATGTACGGCGTAACATATGTACGCAAAACAGGACTGATATCGTGCTAAAAATACGCTATTTTTGTGTCGTGCTAAATGTACGCCTTCTTGTGAGACCGTGTTGCAGCATATATATTTGCTTTTTTCCCCATATATGTTTTTTTTTATTCAGCACTTTCCAATATCCAATGTAGTTTCTGTTTGTTGTTGATGGTACTTCACCTTAGTTCCAATGCAGCTTCTTTTACTCTATGCACATATGCATGTATATAATATACATTTACTTCTTCCCACCTGGAATTCCCATGTGATCCCCGGTATGTGCCTAAAGGCTTTAGGAGCCAACGCTGCTGTGCAGTACAGACACTAAAGCATAAAGATACATTTGTTTGGTTTTGTACCACTGACAGCAGGGCGATGCTCTACTCATACATGCTTAACTTAAATGGGATAAAACCTTTAGCCAGACGTATTTTAGTTAAATGACAAGATTGTACTTGTTCAAAAGGATGTGCTGGATGCTTAAAATAGGCATGGATGGTTTAATATAGACAATATAGTCAAAAGCTATGCAGTCACAGTAAAGCTAGCAACAACATTGTCTATTTTGTTGCCCCACACAGCCTCTTACTCCGTCCGAATTCATCAAATTGTCCCCATAGCTCCTAGCTCCTTAAGCCAAAACCGGATGCACGTAACCACACACCATATTAAGTGCTGTCCGGATTGTCAGTTCAGTTAGGAAGGGGTTAGGAGAAGGAGCCTGTATGTTTCCTATCATAGCTCCTTTAGCATAGGAACCATAGAAGCTTCCTAACGGCGGTAAGGAGCTATGAGACATCCCACAATGCACTGCACAGATCGCTCCAAAAACGAATGAATATTCATGACAATATATGATCTGTGAATGAAGAGTTTGTAATGAATGAAAAGTTTTACTGCCTCAGACTTTAAACACACAATACATAAAACAAACTTTATAAACTTCGAAAATATAAGGTTTTAGTGCCACACTACCTTCACTAAATGTATTGTCCCATCTCTTAACACCATTTACGGTTGAAGAACCGTAACTTAAGTTAACTTGCTGCAGCTGCAGGCAAAGCAATACTGGAATATATTTGTTTTTTCTCATTCAGACTGCTGATGGTGAGTCTGTAATATTTATTCTGACTTGTCCTGTGCATATACTGTATGTGATGAAAAGTGTTGAAGCTTCGTGTTTAAACTTTTCACAAAGATGGCTCAGTCTGAGGTTTATTGTAGTATTTTATTAAACAGCAGCAGATTCATGTACAAATGCGTTGTTTCTGTAACTCTCGTGTCATTCAAATCAGCGCAGTAGGTCCGTGTTTTGTAGTCCGCTGGTGGATGTTGTAGTTTTTCATAAACAGCTGTAAAGTCGCGTCATTTCACTCGTTGTTTCCTGCCGCTGACTAGGACGTTCAGATTCACCAAACAGAGCTAAGAGCTCTTCTCTCAGCTGTCTAGTGCTCTTACTGTTGACCTCCTGACGACCTCCAGTGGTAAGGAGCTAGAGGCTAGGAACCAGGAGCTAGGGGCTATAAATTAGGCTATTCAGAACCAGGGTCAGTTTGGCCGTGCTCTTGTCTGCCCCCTGTGGGTCACGCAGAGGTGTTGTTGCTGCTCTCACACTACAGTAGCCGCACCTGTGGGGCCTCGACACTTTCCACTTGACCTGTCTCTGTGGTCTCAGGACGAGCGAAGCTGCTGGAGCCTAATTCAGAGCAGGACAAATGTGTGAGCATCAACATCAAACACCAAACAAAGATAAGCCGATCAGCAGAAGCTTCTTGTACCACAAAATATATTGTACTGTATGTTTTTCTGAGACACATTTCTTAGGCATCTGCCCAAATTTGACTCTGCCCTGGAGGAAGGATTACTCTGCTTGTTTCCATAGAAATGCTGGTACTTAAGCAAAATATTCCACAGTGTTGCATAAAACTTTTGAACTTTAGGGTCACTTTGAACTTGTATCGAGAAAATTTTGTTGTTCCTACTTCTCTCCATGAAGATATCTTTGTTTTGCTTTGAAAGTTGTAGTTTGAAGGCTGCATTATAGGACACAGCCTTGTTTCAAGAGGTGTGACGCAACTAGGCTTCGAATGTAGACTTTGAAGGATGCAGACTCTGAATTGGGACACAGCTATAGAAAATATGTTGCTTAGATGTTTATTGAGGCAAAGAAAGAAAGAAAGAAAGAAAGAAAGAAACTTATAGTTGTCAAATTTTCCAAAATGATTTAAGGAACAAATAAAGACCTTTCCATATTAAGTCTCTAAACCTAAATAACACATATTTGTAAATTCTTCTACTAAAGTTAGTTTTTTTCTGACAGAAGATTGCCTGCGAAATAAAAATACTTTATCTAATCATTGCCAGTTAGAAATGACAGAATGTCTATATTAATTGCACAGTCCTAATTTAAATATCACCAGTTAAAGACGTGAGGCGCTTTGTCATCCTTTTAAGGCCTTTCTCTTTGATTTCCTGTCTGTGGTTTTGGCGGCTCAATGTATCTGCATTGACCGTGTGCCGTGATCAAATTATGCATGCTTAGTGTCTAGAGCTGCACAATTAAAATGATGCTTTTGTCTTTAAGTTTTATAAGTCTGTTTGCTTTGGAGGTAAACAATGTACTACCATTAAAATCCTAGTCATTATAAAAGGGGAGAGAATAGAGATTATGCAGATGACATCACAGCATTGTAAATGTCAGCAGTCAGTGGCAAAAATGAATTAGAGTAAATGGAGATTAATTAAAATTAATCTTAAGGACTCAAACACAACTATGATAGGAAAATCAGCTACAGTTTGATATAAAAAAAGTATAAACAACCACAACAACTACTGAGTTTGTATGACATGTAAAAGAGAAAATCAGGTAAACAGTTGCAGAAAAGCAGAAATTTCTCTCACATTTCTCACTGACCCAAACATTGGATCACACACAGTTCAACTTCTGATTTTTTTTTTTTGAATATTCATGCCTAAATAAGATGTGTTTCAGTCTGTTTAATGTATTTGTTGACTTTTTTTTTTTTTTTTTTTTTTTTTTTTTTTTTTTTTTTTTTTTTTTTTTTTTTTTTTTTTTTTTTTTTTTTTTTTTTTTTTTTTATCAGATTGTGTTTCAGCTTTAATTATATAGATTTTCAGTTGTGTTTACGAATAATTGTGCTAAATCGCCAAATGCTACTAGTTAGCATAAGTATGCCAACTAAAGTCCTGCGAGTTAGCAAACAAGCTAACTAAAGTCTCCACTGTTGCCTTGACAACAGAAATGCTATTTTATAAAATGTCTGCCAAACAAAAGCTTCTCGTAGGTAAAAATAGACCCAAACAAAATAGCAAGCACATTTTATAAGGTGTTCTTATACTTTTGGCACAGGATTTTTCAGCTAAGAGAATGTTTGTACACAACCTTTGTTGTTCAAGTTTATGTTGTTGAGCTAAGAACATTGCAACCTTTGAACAAAATTAGTTTGGGCAGCTGATGAGATCAGGTAATGGAAATGATGTTCAAATTAGTTTTCAGGTTAAATTGAAAAATAATGATCATTTTAGGTAGCACAAGCAAAGAAACATTTGTTTTTGTCAGTTAGTAACTTCTCATTGTTTAAAATATTTAGTATACAAACTGGTAATTTTATTATTATGCAAGACTTATAGAATTTAACTCTTTTTTTTTTTTTTGGCAAACTATAAATTACCTTTTCCAGCTTTACTCCTAACAAAATATAAGTGCAGGCTTCCTATCTGTTTAGCAGTTGACTTGTTGAAAATTAAAGGTTCATTTCAAACATCTGACAAGTACTTTTTGTGTGTCTGCCCAAGTTAACAAATGAAAGGACCTTTTTCATCTATGTTTGACCTTTGACATTTGCACAGTGTTGCTTCCATTGCACAAGTGATCGTTTAATTCTATCCAGATCTGAACCACAGTAATTAGTTGTCAAGACTGAGAGGGATTTGTGATGTTACCAACGCGTGATAATCATCTCCATAAAACAGATCCAGCCTTAATTAAAGAGAGTGTGACCTGCACACTTTGGCATTTGCTAATGACTTGATTTGTGATGAAAGGTTGACTCTTGTGCGGAGGTGGCTGTCGTCCCCATAAATAGTGAATTTGTCAGAATTTCACCTTTTAAGTTAGAATATTATTACATCTAAATAATATATCTGATTATGTTTTCCTACCACTTGTTCCCATTGGGGGGGTGACTGGAGCCTATCCCAGTGACTTTGGGCCTTAAGCGGGGGAACACCCTGGACAGTGGCCAACTCATCGCAGGGTTAGACAGACAAACATTCACTCTCTCATTCACTCACAGGGGAAATTTACAGTGATGCCCAATTAACCTGAACATACATGTTTTTGGAGGTGGGAGGAAACCGAAGTACCCCGGAGAGAAAATCTTGAGATGTTGATATGGTCCGACCCGGGAGTCGAACCCACGACCTCCCTATGGGAAAGCCAGAGCTCTAACCGCTCTGCCACTGTGCATTTTACTCCAACATACAGTATCTGATGTTGAAGTAAAATGAAAGTAAAGCCTTAGTCATTGGTTTTACACTAGGGAACAATAATTTAATTTCATGAAACAATAAAAAATGTTAATTTGTAAAAATGGTAAATTGTAAATGTAAATTTAGTCAATGTGAAGTTGCTGTTTTTTGTTGAGCTTAGCAAAAGGGTAGTCAGATATTAATGTAAAAAAATAACCCTAACCCTAAGTATCTAGATATTAAGATTCTAAAATTTTGACTTTTTTGAAGAGTTAAAGCAAATCTGTTCTATCTCAGCCATAACATAGGTCTATTAAGTAACATAAGAAATAATAAGATGTCTTTTCCCAAATATTAGAGATTCACCAATTAGGATCAAATATTGGTGCCAGTTCATCAAATTTTGCTACATCAGGTCAATCCTATGTAGGTTCAGCTAGTAAGTTGATTGGGCATTATTAGGTGTAATAGGGGTGTTGTTTACTGCCTGATGTTGGCTCGTGTTTGAAGGCTGTTCAGTCATTACAGTACTTCCAAGATAAATGGTGGTTTTATACCATTATTTGATATACTACTCATTGGTAATACCTGCATTTCAAGGAGAAACAAAACCGTTTTCAGTCCCTACGCTGGAATCAATTGATATGAAGTTGTGACATTGCCAAATGAATGATAATGACATCAGGTAGTTTGGGACAGCTGATTGTAAGCAGCACATGTTGACCCTGTTTACTATAATCGTCAACCAGATTCAAAAGAGAACACTGCAGTTTACACCGATCAAATTCAGGACAACTCAAAAGAAAATGCACCATCTGTAACCTTGTATTTAGTTGTTAATTCTTCACACAGACTGGTGGATCTCTTTACAGTTTGAGCTACCCTGTGTTTTTCTTTACAATGCCAAAGTCCCGCTCATACACACAGAATAAACAGCAGGGATCTTACTATGCTATTGAAGACATCTCCATGGCAACCAGACATTCCTATGGCACTTTCATTTCTGTCAAATTTGCTCATATACATAAAGCTTTTGAGCCAATTAAGCTGTTCCCGTCTCTGCATATACAGGTAGTTGTACAAGAGTAATTCACTACAGCTGCCAGAGCGTAACATTTTTCTTTGATGTCACAGAGCACACAGGAGTACCAAACACCCACTCCAAAACAGCGACTTTATTAGCACACAGATAGACGCTATAGGTAAATTTGTGCTAAAATAATTTCTTTTTGTGTAGAAGTTGACAGTTCTGCCCATCTCTTGTATCTTGTATCTGTGTATCACACAGAATATTATGACTTGATATTAATTAAGTAATGAGATATTTTTTACAATAATACATAAAAAAATATTAATGTGTGTATTGCAAAACAGTAGGTTTATAGTTCCATAATTTTAGGAACTACAATACTGCAGAAAGAAATTCTAAGATGCAGCTTATTCAAATGTGTTTACGTTTTAAATCATATGAATGGCCGGGTTGTAATACAAAATGGCTTCCCTTTTATATGGATCCACTTTGGTGCTGATTGACTATGAAAAGTTTAGTGTTGAGAGTGTTGATGTGAACAGCAGCTTTGACTGTGACTTATGTAAATATAACACAGCCTAAAAGTATATTTAAATGTTCTTTAACTAATTTTTATGTTGCATTAAAGTATTGCAATACATGGGCTATGATATGATACAGAAAATTGTATTCCTAACTCCAATATCACAAAAAGATACAGTATATTGTCCCAGCCCTATTGAGTGATGCGTTAACAGATATGGCATCAGATCGCCCCATTATCTCTCTTTGTTTTCATAACTTTAACAATAAACAAATGACATTACAATTACATTTCCTTAATACTTCAAAGCCATTTAACCTTGAGGTTTTGTTTCATTCTCTCTTTTTAGCATATTGTTCCCTATCAGTGTTTATATGTAAGGAACTTATCTGAGCCCAGGAAGCATTGTGGTACTTGGTAAACAAACAAAAAACAAAAAAACTTGGGGCTTCTGCAGACTAGTTTAACTCAGAAAGTCAACAGAAAGACATAACCCATAATAAAACTTGATCTGAAGAACCAGGAGAGTGTGAATTTGAATAAACTTCTGGAATATGTTTGAGGAAGATGTGAGTAAGAGAAAAAAAAAAAGCAGAGGTAACAACATCAGCTAGAAAATATACATTCTTTACTTATAGAGGGTTTTATCGGTCACTTTCTGCTCTACTGCTCATGTTCCCTGCAGAAAGAGATGCTGTCCGTCTAGTTGGCTGGGGAAACTCCTTTGATTAAAACAACAAAACAAGCTAGCTGTCTTGGATCAAGTATGAACCGGTATGACAGTCTTGCTCTTGAAGCTTGAAACAGTGTTTTTCTTGACGTTTTTCACTCACTTGAATGTAATGTTTATGGGTCGAATTTCTTTCAGAAATGCAGATTTAGCAGCATAACTTTTGTTTTGGCAGTGATAATCTCTTGTAGTTAGCTGACAACAGCACTAGCTGGACTTGTTGCTACAGTTTGGTCAATCAGCAGCAGCTCTTTCTGCATACCAGGTGCGCACGCATCTCCCGTGTTAATAGACAAATAATCTCTCTATACATAAACATGTAATGTACAGAAATATTTCATGAATGTCTGAATACCACAAGGACAAATTAGCTGCTGCAATAAAAAAGAGCAAACGTTTTGTCTAGTGTTTCATGTAATGAATTTCTTGTAAATTACATGGTTGGGAATAGATTGTGGTCAAATGTCGGCCATCTTGTTCCTGTTGAGTTTCCTACTTCTCTACCCAAAACACAAAAGGTACAAGGTGCACCTCTGAGGAACTGACTGTATTTCAGCATAAAAAAGAAAAAAAAAAAAAGAGAGAGAGAGAAAGATTGCTTCTTCAAAAATAATAAATGTGGGTTTGCTTTGTACCATCTTGTCAAACAAGATACCAATCAGGCATTGATGTTACTCTATGGCTCACTTGCATCTGTCATCTCACAAGGTCATGTCGGCCTGTGGAACAATGTCAAAAATATTATATATGAGTGGTTCCCAAACAGGGGTTTATAGACCAGGGGTACATAGGGGCAATTGCAAAAGAGCTTTGTCTACATGGGGTTAGAATTTCAATCTCAGGCTAGCTTAAAAGAGTTAACTTCAAAATGTTGCATATGCTTTAATATAATTACAAGATAGTCATTGCTTTTGCATGATGTGTGCAACTACAAACATATTCTTCAAGAGCCTTGGAGTAGGAGGTACCTGACTGAACATCAAAGGTCTCACAAGACACTCGACAAAAGAAAAAAATAAGAGGGAAACTCTGCTGCAGATCCTGAATAAATACAGTAAGAGACTTTATTTGCTTGTAAAACACCTGGTTTATATAACCTATTTATAGCACAGACATAAGATTAAATGAAATATCTCGTAATTCAATTATTTTACATACAAAAGGGAATAATTTATGATGTATCACTCTTTGCTCCACACATTTAAACTGCAACTCAACCCAGAACTAAGCATAGATAAGACTATGACTGACAGAGATGCACATCATGAGTAATATAGTTTGTATTTTATTCATGGCACAATCTTGTTAAATGCTGTGTAAAACTCATCACTTTTGTAGATATATCTTTACTAAACTAAGAATATGTTAGCAGTGTTGCACACCTGCACTTTTTTGACACAAACACATTCAGCATAATGAGCCAAACGTGTAAAAAGCTCTGAATGATCTAGGTGTCACGTTTGTTTTGTGTCATTGAATAAATTTCTCCTCGTGTTGTGGTGACTTGTGCTTGTGTTTAAGTGAGGTCTTAAAAAATAGGAAGAGGGAGCTTTTTCGCCCACAGAAAGGGAGCAGCCCAAGCTTCCTCCGAGGCACACATCCCTTACATAAGATTGTATAACCGTGCCAGTGTGTCGCTTCTTGAGAAACCCAAAATGCAAACAGCACACCGCAGGTAGACTACTCCTGCAGTGCACTCAGACACAGCAAATGACAAGAATTACTCTGGCAATCTCATGCTTTATTCAATAATTACAACACATTACACAACATGTCCCTATGTCTTTTATTATGTCTACCTCCTTTAAGCTGCTGATGCTACTGAGGTGATTCAATGATGTTTCAATCAAAAAAGGTTGTAACCTGTCTGTGCCAAGACTTACATAATACAAAAGATGTTTTATAAGAAGTGTTTTTGCGCATGCTGTGTCCGAATATGTAGCACCTGATTCCATTGTGATGGATGTGGAGATGACAGCTCCAGGTGAGTGTGGTTACACAAAAAGAAACTTCAACTTCAAAAATATACTATTTCAATGTTTCTGCACTGGCAAATACATTTGTATTTGGTATGCTACAAACATACAGCAGAACACATTTTGGTCCATTCACATTATATTAGATTGTGTTATTTATTTATATTAGGTTGCCTTCACAATCTAAAATGTATCAAGCCCTGATGGTATGGGCAGTTTTTCCTGTAACTGCACTTCGTCATGAAATGTCTAAAAGGTAATTTTACACATTTTCAATCTTGTGATTTAAATGAGAATGGCTCATTCACATGAGAGAGAGAGAGTGGAGGAAGTCACTGAAGGACCATATCCTGTGGAGGCACTCTATAAAACCCACGTTTGAATTTGTAACATCGCTATAATGTGCTGTCTCCTTGAATTCAAGTAAACCATTTTATCTGCCTTCTTGAATTTTTACTTTTAGCTGTCATCCATCTGTATTAAATATTATTGGTTTACATGGTTCACATACATAATGTCACACAAACAGAATCTATTGCTTTCATATGATCTAAAATAATCCAACAAATATACTGTGTTGGTCTAATAACATCATTGTTGCTGGGTTGACAGAACTACAACTCATTATACACTATGGTCAGGTTAAATATTCAAGCATTATTCAGTCACACAACTGCCCTGGGACAGATGGTTGGAGACAGGCCAACAATCTGTGCACACAACTTCACTGATGATCATCAAACTCCACATGCACCAGTGGATTCATACAGAAGTACATGTGTGTGTGAATTACAACACCTTTAAAGTGAGCACTAGTTTACCTAGCAAGATGTGTCAATTAAAACACTGTAACCTTTCTGCAAGCTGCCTGTCTCAATATAGATAATAATAATAATAATAATAATAATAATAATAATAATAATAATAATAATAATAATATAATAATAATAATAATAATATAATAATAATAATAATATAATAATAATAATCCATTCCATTCTTTTTTTTATTTTTTATTTAATTGTTTATTTAAAACAAGGACAGTGCACAGATACATTAATCTCACAAAAAGAAGAGATGCTCTGCACCAGATTTAGCTATGAAGCTAATTTCCATCTGTAGTCCTTGGGCAGGTTTTAAAAGAAAAAGTCCATCATTGTTCCCTAAACCAGTGCCTCTTAGATATATTCACAATAAAAACACCTTATAAATATTTTACAGTTCATGACCTCAGTTTACAAAATTATAATTCATCACAAAATATCAATTTAAACTGCCATTGCCTATTAAATTCATAATCCATCATAGCAATACTTCTAAAAAAAATCCTTTTACCAATTCATCATTAATACAATACCTCTTAAAATACAATTCCTATTAAATTAATACCAATAATATTTCTTAAAAATACTACAAATTAATAAGTTATCATGTACAGTTCATAGTCATTAGATCTACTACTAAAAATTCTGGGTGGTGGTAAGCTACTATAGTAGCCACAGTTGCCCTGGGGCAGACTGACAGAAGCGAGGCTGCCATTTTGCGCCATCGGCACTTCTGACCACCACCAACCATTCATACACTCACTAGATCCATACTAGGCAATGTGGGTGAAGTGTCTTGCCTAAGGACACAACAGTTTCTCCTCTGTTCACCCCACTGTGGCACTTGAGGTTCTTCCGCGGTTTCCCATCCGAGTACTGCCCAGACCCAACCCTGCTTAGCTTCTGAGATCTGACGGGATCAGGCTTTGGCATGCTGGTATGGCCACATACCAGAGGAGATGCTTTTGCTATGTCTAGAATCCATCCAACTCAAATTACACTCACAAGTCAAATTACAAGTCAAAAATATTTGTAACAATAAAAACTGAAATCTACAGCTGCATTGCGGAACATTCTGTAAAATGTATATATTTTTATTTGATATAAAAAGCATATTTTAATTTCAAAGGATTTACATTTAAAGCTAGTTTTCCTTTTATCCTTTTCACTGCACTCAGACATGCTCTTGTACATGTAGTGACACCGACAGGGTCAGCCCAAAGTCAAACTAGCAACAAGCATTAAAGCTAGTGTCTGTGGTGTTATTGCTCATGGACCAACCTGGCAACACAAGAAAGGCTGCCTCAAGTGCTATATCACATTACAATATTTACACTTTATTGCAAAGAAGCTTTCTTGAAGAACCCACAAAGAAATGGAGACTTCAGCTAATTACGCCGTAGTGGGAAAATTTGTCAAAATGTCCCACAGTATCATTGGATGTACAGAAGAGCTCCACTGGTGATAAAGCACACAGGCCTGAGAGATTCACGGTCAATTCTATCAAATATAATTAATGACAACAACAACAACTGAATGAACTTGCATTTGTGTTGAATAACGTTAATAGAAATAGATGGGTGGATCCATGTTGACAAATGTTCTACGTATTCCAAGTCGAACCTGAAAATGTGTACAAAGTTGCCAGCTGAGCAGCAATGACAAAGAGAGTTCACTTTCACACGTTTTTGATAACAGATTTGATTAGAGGTTTACCAAGTAACTTTTCTGGTGGAGTGTATCCCACTTGTTTGTGTCCATGATCATTATTTTTTATTTTGAAGTTTCAAATTTTTTTTACAAATGTTTTTGCAAGAAAGAATTGAGTTGGCACAGATCTCACATGTACATGTCTCACATGGTAACTTATTTTGTTTTAATGTACTGTACATGGATAAGCTTAAAACCATATAGCTGTGGTTCTTCAAGTAACGTGCTTTATCCCAAGTAGAAGATTTGGCTTTCCAAATGCCATCTATATCTAAATTGATTGATAACCGGATTTCCAGGTCTAAAATAGGGATAAAAAAGGTCTTGAGTAGGGACACAACATTGTCAGTCAAGTAATTCTTACTTGTCAGAGAACAAGTAAGAATTAAATCAATGAAGATAAAATATATACAGTATGTATATGTTTTAAAAAGTACTTTAAATTAAGTAAACTCTAGAACTGAAGTTCCAAAAGAAGAAGCTCAAGTACCACAAGTAGTACACATACATTTTGAGAAACTCTGTGCTAGTGTGAGTTGTTCCACGCAAACAACAACAAGGATAATTTTAGTGGTGCACAAACAAAAAAACAAGTACCTTATAAAATAAATTCATGGTGGAAAAACTAACTCACAAATAAATAAAATAATCATTGGAATTTGTCCTAAAAGGATGAAGAGTGCAGACAAATCCTTTCTTTTAAAAAAGCTAAACAGAACAGCTTTAAGTCTAGGTTTGAACAGTGTCAGTGCAGAGACCTGTCTCACATCTTTAGCAATGTCACGAACAGTGTTGGGAGTAACTAGTTACTTTTGTAACTAGTTACTGTAATATATTCCACTTTTCAGTAACTAAGTAGTGTAACTCATTACTTGTAAAAATGTTGATAATATATTACAGTTACAATCTGAGTAACTCAAGTTACTTTTATATAAAGTAATTGCTTTTATATTCTATTGAAAATGACACTTCAGGACCAAAACACCACTAAAATACTGTCTGTTGCTTAAAGGTAAATCAAATATTATGAGGAAAATGTGTTGTGACATCACATTTCCACAAATTAACCAGTAAACAAGTGTAAATGTAACAGGATTAGTGTTGAACAATGTCTTAACAAATGTGTGATTACCTCAAAGTAACTCAGAGTAGTGTAACTCAGTTACATTTTTGAGACAGTAATAATGTAATACAAATGTATTACATTTTTCTCCCTGTAACTAATCATATATAATGTATTAGTAACTTACCCAACACTGGTCATGAAGCAACATCGCCATAGAAACAAGCAAGTAGCAGACTCTCCACAAGAAAAGTTACAAGTTGCAACTTTAAATCTTTACTGAGAACATAATATGCTCAATCAATCTCATCATTACTTTAAAATTAGTATTTCGGGAGAGTTAAGTATATTTGAGTAATTGTGTTTTGTTCTGCAAGGCTCAGTGCTCAGAAAACCCCCGACCCCCACCCACATCCTGGACAGATGAAAAATGAGTGGCTCACCTGCAGGTGTTATTATCCTTTCCAGACCACTGGGAGGTGAAATACTTCCCAGTTGAACATTAGCAATTCCCATTTCAAAGTATTCCAACTGAATCAGCTTGAATGTATACAGTACAGTCAATGTTAACTTGTAGTAAGGTTATAACTTGGCTACACTTTCTGTGGCCGTTTAACCTCTCAAATTGTTGAACTTGTATGTGTAGTGGGAGTTCCTTCCCAATTCATAAATAGTATTTGCCAGTTCAAGCTGTGTTCCGGCACAATTTTTTTAAGTGTGAGGTGGGAAATATCCCAGTTGCCTAGAACGCACTAGTTTGAGAGACATGCTGTAAAATGTAATGCCATTATGTATTGCTTGTTATGGTGAAATGTCACTTTGAAAAGATGAGGCTAATTATTTTATGTAATGCAAAGCAATTACACATGTATGTTATTGCTTAACACGAAGCACATAATGTTTCTTAAGTAAATCTCTTATAAATCACAGCTAAGCAAAGTGAAGGCTGAACAGAATGTCTTTGAAATTGGTCTTTGCTGGCAAAAGAGTGCTTTGGTCTCTCTGAGATTCTACTTAGTATTGGTGATTTGTCAACATGTTTGGGCCTTGTCAGGATCATAGCATAAAAACTGGATTGCACCATGTTTGACCCCTTCACATTCGATAACAGTCTTCTTAAAGTATAAAAAAGACAGATAAAAAAGATGACCCAGGAAAAGGTGAGAGATGAGTGTGGAAAAGTACAAGGCAGATTACTATTCCCCAGTTGAATGCGCCGCTGTGTGATTGTAAATCCTCTGCTGTTCTCAGTAACACCAGGATTACTACGGCCGGACCTAATCTACGTTCATAACATCTGTCTGACACACAAAGTCCTACATATGACTGCAATCTCACCAATGTCACCAGCAATGCATAACTCCATTTAATTTTGAGGATTTTGTCGGAAAACAATAAACACAGGACAGAGAAGGACGTACAAAGAAAGAATCCTCAATGAATTCAAATCATTCATTTCTGTCACACAGCCGTCGTAGCATAACAGATTAATACCAAGGTAATCCACCAGCATATGCCAGGAGAAATTGCTGCTGCTGGAACGTCAAAGTTACCCTGTAGTTTATGTCTCTTATTGGATTTTGCTGCTCTGTGAAAGTGTCTAAATGTCAATGGATTATGACAATTTAAAACGGAGGAATGGAGGTATTTACAGAAGATTAAAAGGCTGTGAATGTTAGTGGACAAAGACAGACATTTTTCATTTGGCCAATAAAAGATTAGTTTAAATGTGAATGGCTTTGGAATGAAAAAATATTTGAATAAAGCAATCAAGTTACATAACATGTGTTGTTTTTGCACTGAAAGAACTTTTTGCAGTTCTAGGTCCTTGTTTTAGTTCCTGCACACATATAAAGCCTTATCACACTGTAGAGACTTTTTTTTTTCAGTTCCAGTTCTCGGTTATGGCATGTTCACACAGAGCAGGAGCTATGGACAGGGACTGTTTTAGATCCTGTTTTGGAGCAGGTACTTTACAGTCAGATCAGGAACCTTTTGGTAAAAGCACTTTCACAACTCCACTAAATTACTTATTAAATGTCCCAGACTAGGCAGATGTTAATGTTAAAGCTAGCTAGCCCCATTTTCAAAAACTGTAGCTTTGGGAACATTGACATGGAGACAGTGTAGTTCTTCTGACTAAACAGGGGCTGGAGGAATGTTGGAACTTAGTTCTTAGTAGTTTCATGTGCAAAAATGCACAAAATAGGAACTATTCACTGGAATCACTAGTGTATAGTTACTTTCTGTTGTGGGGCAAGTACTTTCAGTAAGAATTTTGTACTTTGACCTTGTTGGATAATATGTTTAATTTTCAGACTGAGGCAAGTTTATCTGAGAAAATACTCTGACACTAACAAAAATGTTTATTACATGAAGCAGAACTGTTTTTAAAGCAATATTAAGTGATTACGCTTATGTTTTAGCTTGATTTGCTAAAACATTGCTGGAGTCGTAATAAAAGAAGGGGTCCTGCACAATGCCAATCCTTGCAAAAATACATTTATTTACAGTGCAACGTTTCGGCCATGCATTCTTCAGGCAAACAGTGAAAAGGGTGTAAGGAGCCATCTTAAATAGGGTGTGGCTCTCATCGAGGTACGTCCCCTCTAGATGGCACAACCCACAGAAACAACATGCTGGAGCCATAATGACAGAAGAAGAACAGATAACAATTTCTCCTACAAAGGAAACGTTTTTTGTTTTGTTTTGTAAAGTTCAAGAACAGCAGACGAAGACGCTTGTAGTCAAAAATCAAGATAAGTAGTCATATCCAACACTGCGCAGTTAGTAAAATATACCTATTATGGACACCAAGTGATTAGAAAAAATAGCAAGTATACTCTGCATGCTACATATTTATGAGACCTTTCGATTCTAACCACGTCACCTTCCTGGAATTTCATGCATTTTGAAAAATTGGGCTAACAGCGTTTAGTGTACAGTCTGACATCTTCTTCTCACTATGATGCCTCTGAAAAATGCATTGTGATTTCATTTGCTCACCGTCATTTTTTGTATTGGTTAATTGCTGCGTGCTGATGTTAACCTCCATAAATCTTGAGTCATTACACAACACCTATATATTTTGTAGCGAGACTGACTGATGGATCAAAAAGCAAACTATAACATTCCGACTATACTTAAGGGCCCCCGGAGCGCGCCTCGTTAACTGCAGCAGGAGAGCTACATTGTCGCCCTGGAGATTGCTGAGATGTGATTTCGTTATAAGGCACAAAGACTCCATATTGTGCTTTGATCATCATGGTTTTGTTCCCGCCTGCCAGCAGAATAAGAAACACCCCAAAATGTGCTGAACCTGCTCCTGTTCGACCGTTTAAATGAGTTCCTTCATGAACAGTAAAACGCTCATATCGGTAACCTTTAGTGGATGACTGCAAGGCAACAAGAAAGTGTACGCATCAGACTTGCAAGGTTTGCTCGTAAACAAAGTTTAAGCACATTGTTTTTCCCAAGAGTTTCAGATATCCCAAGAAAGATCACCATTGTTGATTTGTGTGACTATTTTTGTTTGTCGAAGCTGTGCACTTGCAAAACAGAGTAAAAAATACAGTCAAAAAACAGTAATTAACTAGTCATTCAGGTGTAACTTATGGGGCCCCAAGCCCCAGTCTCATGCATAAGAGGGAGGACCATTTTTGTTAAGACGCCTGACTAAAATCATCTAAAAATCAAATTGAAAATGAGTGCGAACCCTTTGGAGCACAAACAATTGGCAGGACACTTTGAGAAGGTGATGCTTTGTAGTTTTAGCTTCTGATGTCTGTTTAACTTAGTTTTAAGTGAGAGAATATGCTCTGCACAAAAGAAAAAGTTTTAAAGTCCGCCTAAAATGTATTGGGTAAATGTAAGGATCAGTATAGCTGGTGTCACTTGCCTTGGACAGAATGACACTAGTTTTGGTATATTTGGGGTTTTGACAATTCCTTTTCAAAAGCTGAAGCTATTTTTATGTAAAAAAAAATGTTTTAGGGACCTGTATTAACTTAAAAAGGTTTAGGCAAATCTCATTAAAAAGTCTTATTAAATTATGGAACATTTTTTTTTTATATTTTTATTTTCAAGTTTTGAGTAGAAACTGATTCTGCTCCATCCCAGAATGGTTGATTTAGCTGTAAGTAAGAGGGTTCCAATTCGACTTTTATCTATTACATGTCAGGGAACTTGAGAGTTGATTTTTATAACATGGTGAGCAAAAATGAATTAATTAAGTAAAAGTGAGAGGGCCCGTCGGGGGGCCCCTCATAAGGGGTTACATTATGAACAAACGTATTGTTTGTTCTAATTCAAATTAAATGAATGTATTTTTGTATAGCCCAATATCACAACAGCAGTTGTCTCTGAGAAGGTTGCTGATTTAGCAAACAATGAAGCAGTCATTGGTCAATACCAAACAGAAACACAAAAAAATCTGAAACATTGTCATTGTACTATACCATACAGATCCACGCCAGGTGAGTATTCTGGCATATATCTGTACAGAATTCTTGGAAGCTGAAAACATCCCAGTTCTTGCATGGCCAGCATACTCAGCGGACATGTGACCCACTGAGCATGTTTGGGATGCTCTGGATGGGTACATACGACAGCCTGTTCCAGTTCCTGCCAATAATGAGCAACTTCATTGAAGAGGAGTGGACCAGCACATCGACCACAGTCCACAACCTGATCCACTGTGAAGGAGAGGTGTTGCACTGCATGAGGCAAACGGTCACACCAGATACTCACTGGTGTTCTGAGTCCCCGGACCCCCGTTTCAGATTGTCCTTTTCTTGTAGCCAGTCTAAGGCACACTTCTGCAGTAATCATGCTGATTGATGTGACACACCTGTGTGGTGGGATGGATTATTTCAGCAAAGGAGAAGTGCTCACTATCACAGATTTAGACACATTTGTGAGAATAATTGATAAAAAGGGTTATTATATAAATAGAAATCTTAAAATACAATGTGCAATGTAGAGAAATTCATATAGAAAATGTAAAGGAAAAAGGTTGTGTACCAGACTCAACATTTGATGCCATTAGTCCTGATATTTGTGTCAAATTCGTTGCCTTTTGGCTAGGATTCCTCTGAAAAAGAGGATTTTAATCTCAACGGGACTTGTGTAAATAATGGTTTGATAATTTATCAAGAAGACACTATTATTAGTGTACAATAAGAATGTACTTTAAGTTTTACTTATAAAATTCAGCCAGGCATAAATACAGTTAAGCACATTTTATACTTAACCCAAATTATTATGTATTACCGGTATTTGGTTTGTTCTTTTCTTTTAGGGAGCACATGTTGTCCCCTGTCCCACTCCCCTCTTGGGGAGTGTAATTGTTTCAGATGCTACTCTTCCAGTGACGTGGGTCAGACCACTGATGCCGAACCCCTCCCTCCTCCTGGACATCGGGCCCCGCCTCCCTCTCCAGGATTAGCCTGTCCTGGCCCTACTAGATGAGTTGTTTCCTTTTGCTAATGGACTCTGGCTCTACAGACTTAAACTCTATATCTGCAATTAGATCTGCGTTAGTCTTAGTTACATCTATAGCCTGTCCAACCATGGGAGTGAATCTCTTCTTCACTGTGGTTCTTATTGAGGTTTCTCTTTTCCCCGTAGATTTTTTCTATTGAGTTTTTCCTTGCCTAGAAGGAGAGTCTAAGGACAGAGGTTGCTCTGGACAATTATTCATTTGCTTGTTTACTCATAATCTGCTTTCAAATGCTTGATCAATCACTGTTTCTGAATGTTTGTTGTTTTATTTAATGATTATTGTTTTATTTTATTTTCTACCATTCATGTTTGCTAAACTAACAATTTTGGGAAGTCCTCAGAGACGACTGTTGTTGTGATTTTGGGCTACACAAAAATAAACTGATTTGATTTGATTTTAATTGGTTTCACGTAAGCATTTTATTTATTAAAACTTGAAAATATTATTAAAAAAGTGAACTAATGCACACATAACAGTTTTGTGTTTCCCACATCAGAGATTTAGTTATAGATAGTAAAATACACTGGGGAAAGAAACCAATCTTGCCTGAATGATCCTAAATTATAGACTTAAAAACGGTGCAGAAGATATCAGAGATCTTTCTATGACATCACAGAAATGGAAAATTCAGAGCTGTGATTTATATAGCTTTTAAATTATTATGATACTCCAACTGTAATTTTAATGAGGCGGCATTGTTAGAGCAAGATTAAAAACCAAAAAGTACATTTTGCATAATGCAACCCTAACCCTGTGTCCTTAATAATAATCTGACAGAAACACATGCAGAAAATACCCCCACTCTTTGTTAGCGGAAAATGAGACAAATATTATTTGTGTTTGCATGTGCCAGATAAAATCACCTTTGACCGTAGCTTATCACCATCTCTTTGGCCTCTAATGCAGACAGTCTGATTCAAGATTAACCCCAATCCCAATCCACAGACTTCCATGAAATGACACACAATATATTTCCAAGCTGCTAAGATTTTTGGCCATCCTGTCAGACTCAATAAATAAAATGTGCTTCGAAGACCACTTACTTGACACCAGTAAAAAGCCAAGCCAAAAATATTCATGCATTTGTGCCTAAGGTCCGTGAATCTGTACAGTTCTCGAGCGTGTCCAAAAGATAAGATGGATCGCAGCATCATAAGTCCCAGAGCGAAAAACATGGAAGGACCATTTGCAATTTTGAATGAGGTCACAGTGAAATGTTGATGCAATACAATGTCTTCAATAGGCCTTTTATAGGATATTTTTTTTATTAATTATAGACAATTATATTTTTATACATTTTATGTTTCTCAGAACTGAAAATGAGACAAGGCGTGTTGTTGGGACTGGCCTGCATACTGCATATAGGAAGCTTCTGGATAACTGGAGATCAGAAGGTTGGTTTATTCCTGCTTCTATAAACTTATTCAATTATAATTAACTCTCATTACTGTGAACTAAATATTACTCATGTAGGAGGAAAAGTAAAGTGTCAGAAATTTGCAGAGTGCAAAAGTTACTCAAATAAATCTACACAAATATGATTTTCATTCTGACCTAACCAAATTATAGAGTATGTCAGTAGAAAGGTAAATCATGTAGGTCAATGTAATAGAGATTTTACAGACTGTTCACTCTCTACTGCTTGTTCCAGTAAAGTAAGGTGGGTGTCTGGAGCCAGTGACTCTGGGTCAACAATCGTCAATCTGCCACAGGGCTAACAAAGACACAGACAGACAATCATTCACCCTCTCATTCATTCATTCACTAGAATGAATATTTACAGTGTTCCTGTTTTTGGAGGTGGGAGGAAGCTGGAGTACCTGAAGAGAACCCACTGTAACACAAGGAGAACACACAAACTCCACCCAGACAGAGAGACTGAAATGTTG
The DNA here is from genome assembly GCA_038363315.1 of Mugilogobius chulae. NCBI lineage: Eukaryota > Metazoa > Chordata > Actinopteri > Gobiiformes > Gobiidae > Mugilogobius > Mugilogobius chulae. The sequence continues at coordinate 28,881,725 of CM076399.1, read as the reverse complement.
ATTTTGGTACAAACCCAAATTCAACTTTTTTTTTTAACAAACTAAATAAAAAGTATTCCAGCAATGTTCTACACATATGCTTCAGTTGTGCTTTCCCTGCCGCCTTCACACTCTTGTGTCTGGACAGTTGAAATCACCATCTGTGGATTTGGTGAACAGACCCTGAACACAACAATGGCTTAGGAAGATTTGGCTCCGAACAACTGTGTCATTAATATTAATAGAGTCCCATAGTCACATGGAGCAGGATGGGGACTGAAGCATGTGGTGCCTTTACTGTAGTCTGGTAATCTAAATTTGTATTCAGACTTTTGCACTCAAAGCAGTTCAGAAGTTTTATTTGTGTTATTGCTCCCCTGTGCAGAGTAAAGCAGATATATGGGTTATGCAAAATGAACTTGCACCGAGTGTTACAAAGAAAAGAGAATGACAACAAAGAGTGTTTTTGCTCTGCAGATTCCAGTCCCCATTTGAAGAGTGTTTGGTGTGGGCCGGGTACCTTCAGTCACACCTTGAATATTTTGGACATACAGTAGCATATAACATATAAGGTCTTTTCGCACATGACTCATTCCCCCAATGCTTGTGTTCACAGTGATGGTAAATGCAAATGGAGTCTAGCTGACTCTTAACTTTCTGTATAGTGTGAAACTATATTCATTCATTTTCTACCGCTTAATCCCGTTAGGGGTCGCGGGTGACTGGAGCCTATCCCAGTAACTTTGGGCCTTAGGCGGGGAACACCCTGGACAGTGGCCAACTCGTCGCAGGGTCAGACAGACAACCATTCACTCTCTCATTCACTCACCAAGGGAAATTTACAGTGATGCCCAATTAACCTAAACATACATGTCTTTGGAGGTGGGAGGAAACCGGAGTACCCGGAGAAAACCCACGGTGACACGGGGAGAACATGCAAACTCCACCCAGAGAGATCGTGAGATGTTGTTATTGTCCGACCCGGGAGTCGAACCCACGACCTCCTTATTGGGAAGCCAGAGCTCTAACCACTTGGCTACCGTGCACCCCTAGTGTGAAACATTAAATCTAATCAGTTGGGGGAGCTGATTTTCACAATGCAAACATAATATAGGTTTTAAATCTGCATTCTTTCTCTCAAAAATCCAATGATACGTGGTTAATATTGACATGTATTCAATTTGGTTGCAAATAGGGCTTTTAAACCTCTTTTTACACAGAGCACAGTGCAAATGGAAAGGGACACCCAATCAGAACGCAGCATTTGGTAAACGCTGCATGATTAGAACTAAAATTCTTTATTATTCAGTTCAGTAGTCAGTGGCATTATTTTTTCACAAAGTGTATTTATCACAGACTTTCTAGTGGAAAACACAAAATTTACAAATTTATTACTAAGAAAGAAAGCTACCTCAGCTTGGGTTAGCAAAGTAAATATATTTTCCCTTTGCACATAAAACCAAGATGTGAAAATGCAAAAACAAACAATGAAATTAGCAATAGAACAGAATTAATCTCGAGTATTGATAAGTTTTGATGAGTGTATTTAAAGAACTTTTTTAAATGTGAAGGAAGGCCTACATCAAATGGCAACAGAAAAAGTACCAGGAATAAAAAAAAAGTGTCCATTGAGATTTGATTTGGCATGTTTTTACATTACTTGTCAATTTTGATTGTCTTGAATGCAACTGTCTATGTGTGAGTGTTCAGCCTTTCTGAACACTCACACATGCAACATTCACGATTTAATCTGATGCAGTTTTCCAGTGTTAACTTTTAATACAGCTCCAGAACACAGATCATTTTACATTTTGTTGATTGTAAAAAGCATTATTGATCTGAAATGACTTTGTAAAAATGGAACCATTGAATCCTGGTAGAGCTGAGAAGATGAAAAGCCTAACTCTTTGTACCTGGTTACTGAGCATTTGAATCCATGCAGCATGTGCACTCTCTTCTTTGGATACAGAGATGTGGGTTGAAATTGAAGATAGGTGAAAATTCAAGCATACAGAACGATATATAATTAGTCAAACATAAGTGTGTGATGAGAAACAATGTTATTACATAGTCAAACAAGGCTAGAAGCTCATTTTTGTATAATTCTTATTCATGTGTAAATGTTTCTATATCACAATCATGTGCTACTGTACATAAGCCTTTTAGCGTATGACCTTGTTATGTGCTCTGCATGCAGTCCAGTAGAGTCTGTCTGATCTCACTGTGGTCACTGTCCAATGGTGGCCCCCACCCATGGGACCGTCCCATCACAGTTCTAATAATCCCACCCGGCAGCGCTGCAGGGCATTCGCTGTTCTGCACAGAAAGAGTGAGTGTTGGCCTCAATATGTCACCAATGCAGCTGACAGTATCGATGGCACATAAGTCCAGTGCTCTGAAAACACACTTTGGCTTGGCGGATGTGTTGCCACCCGTTAGATGTGTTACTGTATATGTTTGGATTCCACTGCTCTGAGTGTGTCTGAACACACACAGGTAACATACAGCAGAGTTTTCCTCCTTTGTCCAGATGTGGTCAACTGCCATGTAAAGAAACACCAATCACTCTAAATGATAATGTTTCTTTATGTCATTTTGTTTTACATCCTTTAATTCACAACATTTAGAGTCAAATCTTCATAAAATATGTCAACATGTCAGCAAGACCCACCTCACAGCATTATTTGATTATTTTGATATGGCCTATCTGATTCACACATTTATTATTTTAATCATGAATATATATATATATATATATATATATATATATATATATATATAATATATATATATATATATATATATATATATGACTATGGCAACCTATTATATTGTTTGCCAGCATATTGCTCTTAGCAGACATATTTTCTCTGGTTTGTATGTTTTTGTGCTTGTGGGGGTCCTTTCTTTTTATATAGGGCACTCCAATGATAAGTTTCTCGATACGCGCCACTTCTCCAAAAATCCATTGTGTCTCAGTAAGTGGTCTATCTGTCCAGTGTTTATGAGGAAGCGGTCTTCCATTGATAACAAAAAGCAGACCAGAAGTAGCGTAATGACAGCGCTCCAGTTGAGTCTCATCAGCGCAGTTAATCTGACACATGTTTCTCGTAGAGCGCAGCTCAGATTGGAGTAGTTGTGTGCGTGCACGCGGCCGTGCGCACCTCGGAGCATTGTGCCGAGATCAAAGCCAGATGGGAGTCACGCTGGGAATAGACAGGGGGAAATAAGGGAAGCGCGTTTACACACACGCACACCCAGAGCTGGAGCCGGGCGCGAGGAGACGGCAATGGGATTAGGGTGAACACTTGGAGGGAAAGTGACTGCTAAATTGTTTGTCTCTCCGCGCGCTCACTCCGGATTTCTCCTCAGCCCACAGCTTGTGTGTGGAGTGTGTAGTGTGTGCATGTGTGTCTGAGGACTCCTCTCCTGAGATATCCAGCACAGAGCTGCCGCGCCACGCAGCAGAGCGCTGGATGCGTCGAACAGTTCAGCCAGTGCGTGGCAAGGACAGCGCACAAGACAACACAACGAGGGTCACATTTTTATGAAAGGCATCAGACGTCATGCGACGCTTTGGACATTTGGAAAAGAGGGATTGTGTGTATTTAAAGCGTGGCCACAAGACGCAGACGGTCGGGGATTAGAGATGCCAGAAGAGAAAACTGTTGACGAGGAGGAAGACTTAAGCGTTGAAGCTTTGCTCTCTGTTTGGACGATGATTTCAAATAAGTAACGTACAAAGAAAGACAAAACAAACTTTATTTGGGTCACACTGATTGTCATTGCTCCTCGTGCGCAGCTCCGGACAGGTGCGTTCATGTGCGTGTTAGGACAGAGCTAAGGGTCAGTGATGCCGGACACACTGACCCTCATTAAGAACCGGACAGAGCTGAGGCTAGGCCAACTGGAGCACACGCTGGCCACAGAGGGCACGGCGCGCCCCGCCTGGGTCATTGGCATCCTGGCCAGTGTCCTCATCTTCACCACCGTGGTCGACGTGCTGGGCAACCTGCTCGTAATCATCTCTGTGTTCAGGAACCGCAAGCTTCGAAACTCCGGTAAGACAGATGTGTCCCTCCTGTGGATGATGCAAAGGCTGCGAAAGTGCGCTTCAACTTATTCCTTTAGCACTTTGATGCGTGTTGTCTAGTTAAGATTCACTGCCTTATTCACGATTCATGTTCACAAGATTGATCATTCAGCAAAGCATGTCAGAACCTTAATTATAACGACATAGTGAAGCACATGTATGCAACTTCACAAGAGATTATAGGCTATTTTAGGCCTATTAAAGTCTAAATTATGATTGTAACTTATAAAAAACCACAACGAGCTTCTCTATAGTTATAAAAACAGCATTTTTTGAGGCAAACGTGCACTTTGACGTGCACACCGATGAGCTAAACTCAAGAGCGCTTGTTGTCGCTACACAAACAAGTTTAACTGCTCGTGCAGCTATGTGCAGGACCTGACCACTTCTGCTTTGGCCACATAAAATCCTCCAGAGTAGAAAATCATCTGTACATTCAGAATAAACAGCACAACAGTCAATGTAAGTCTTTGTTTGTGTAAAATTACCCAGATAGACTCCTGCTGGTTCAATTTAGCATAAAAGTTGTAAAAGAAAGCGTGCTTTTACAGAATCATTTGAGCAAAATTATATCATAATAGAGAGACAAATCCCAGCGGTGGTTAATCGAATGCTTCCTATAATAAATGCGTAAAAGTCAACAAAACTACTGTAGTGTGGCTCATACTCCACTAAAATCTATCATGCCTGTACCGAGGTCTAGAGAAACTGATTTATCGTAGAAGTCATTGCACCATCTCAAACGTATATTAAAGCCTACAAAGTTGTCGGAGTTGGTATTTCTTGATGTAATGCTGACCAGCTGTTTTTTACTTACTCTCTGTACTTCAGTCCGAGCAGCATCATACATTTACATATTTGTATATCAGCATTCGCTCTGTTTCTGCTTTCATAAACCAATACGTGTTCTGCAAAAACAGCAAGTTCATTTCAATTAGAGACCTTGCTGTTCACAGGAATACGGCTTAAAGGTGACATTGTGTGCTTTTTCTATCTACAAAATAATGAACCATATGCGTATCATCATTTTACAAGATTTATCTAAAATGACTTCCTGTTCAGAAATTCAGAACTGCCTCTTCATAGTGACATTTCATCATCAAGAGACAGAAAACATGTTAAATGAGAGAAGTGAAAACCTTATCTTAGCATTTGTGTTTAGTAGAGATGAGTAAACTTTTTAACTTGTTGACACGTGAGCCATAGAGGCCAGTCCCTAAAAATATCGATGAAACGTCCCACAAAAAGAGCACTGATAATTCAGTAAACGTGACTAAAGTGAAGAATAAAGATAAGCTCTTGTCCGGCAGAAAGTTTACTTGAATTTGCTGAAAAAGTTAATGCTGTCACAAGATTTTGCTTATGAAGGGCACAGAGCATTTGTGAAGCAGCCCTTCAGATAAATTCTCTATAGAAAGCTGAGGGGAAAAAAGATAAGACTAATACGACTATAGCTTATTGGGTGAGATAAGTGCGTTACTTTCATCCCACTGATAAAAACATACATTTTTACAATGTGCTCGCAGCTACTTTAATGATTAAGTCACCTCAGTATCGGCGGCTAAATACCACCATCAGCTCAGATCATTAAGCCGCGGGCGAAACAGGTTTGAGTGTCCGCAGAGTCACACACAAGAGCCTCTCATGTGTCTGAGAGTGTGGAGCCAGGGCAGCGGCCATCAGGCAGATTTTGTGCTGAATTAGAGACATGACCCAGTGCAGTATCTACAGGAGATTCTGGATATCTGAAAGTAGAAATAACACAGCACTAGTAAACTAAACTGTCTTAAGTTATTCTGTCCTATTCTAGCATATATTTTAAAAGAGAAAATGCAAATCATAACAGTAGAGTAGAAAGCAATTTATTTAAACCAGTGTGTGACAGATGGGACAAGATTTTAATACAACTTCAAATCACTTAGCAAAAAAAAAATATTGTTATTGCCCTTGCCACTGACCTTGCCCCTCTATGAAAGACAGAAAAAAACCTTGACCTTAGTTTTCTCCGGTGATGAAATGATGTCTCTGGATAGTGGATGTACCATTACACATGACAAACAGACACTGCATGTTCGTATAGATTATCTGCTCACAGCTGATCTGTGTCTCTCCTACTCAGCTGTTACTAAACTCATAGTTCTGCACTCAGAGGACAGAGGAGGGTTCCAAAAATACTCAACGGTTTGACTCACTAAAATTTAAAGAAGCATGAAGCACATGCTTAGCTTTGGCAAGGGCAAGTAGGGCTAGGTAGACCTTTTTTCTTATACTGATCAATCATCTGTATCTTTCCTTAAATTTGTTTTAGTCTTTTCTAAAACAGAATTATATTACTTTTAAAAATATTTTCAAAATCTTGATTCAAAAACAAAACCATGTGATCACTTGGTTTGCTTTGTACCATAGTCACGTTTGACCTAAAAGGTAATTTAAAGAAAGCTTAAAGTTCCATATTCAGCTGACTGTTTATGAAACACTTCTATAAATTCTGATGTGTCCTGTTTTGTGCTCTGGAAACAGACTTAGAACAGAATTCCAAAAGTCAGTGAGGGATCTCCACCACTCATAAACTGATTCATACTAAGCTATAGGATTTTGACATAAATTAACAGACGAGAAAGTAATTAAAGTTACAAAAATGATACACCATGTGATTTTTCTCTTCTTTGCACTAATTGTTTGACAATAATTCAATCACAAGAAATCATTGCTAAAAGTAAAGGTATAATGCCAGGCAAAGCAGCATTAACAAGTCCATGAACAGAGTATCAGGGATGCTATAGTTCACCTTTAAATACAATTATGGTTAAGTAAAATTTAAATACCACTGTAATGCAACAACCTCTTATTGATCAAATTAAAAAAGTAAATTGTGGCACAACCAAATTTTCACCAGAATACATGATTTTCTTACACGGTTTTTTTCACTATTAAACTTATAGTTTTCTTCTGATAAAACAGTTATGGAAACGGTTATGGTTAGAAAAAGAAAAGGATAAGAAAATTATAAGGTTCATATTTCAAGTAGACAAAATCATGTTTCAATTTGTTTTATGTGAGTGAGGTGCCTATCGTAAGTGTTGTTGACTAACACTCATCTGCCCACATTAGTCTAGTACTGCAAATGTAGTTTGCAGAGACATACTAATGGACTGTTTGCAAATACTAAATCTAAAACTGTGCTCTATGCAAACACCTACAGTAAAGACAAATATTTCATTCAGATAATGTGTTACAATATTGGACCAAACGGATTTACTTGTGGACTATAAACCCACTTTGAATTTAATGTGTAAAGACAAAAGAATAAACATAAAACATGTAATTTATTTATTTATTTATTGAGAAAGGATTGCCCCTTGAGATGAAACATCTTGCAGGGGGGTTCTCAATATATAAAAAATACAAATAACAAGAACTAGAAGAAAAAACAAACAAACAAAACAATTAGATGAGATCATGTTCTGCGATAGGTATGCGACTTTGAAATCCAAGTTTGTATCATTGTTTGGAGGTGTTCTGTTAGTTTGTATGTATTTGTTTTACTTGTCACACAGCTGCTAAGGTCTAATTCTCCTTGTGGCTTACCCAGTTCACAAAGGTTGTGTTTTTTATTATGCCTCACTCTAATGGAAAGTCCAGTCTTGTTGCCTTTGTTTGTTTATTTGTAGATACAGTATATTTCCACAAAACGTCTATCCTCAAGAAATACATTTGAGATACGTTTTCCAAAAAAGACGTTAAGATAACAAGTACATGACGTTTTCATTTGATAATGTATGGTCAATCACCACACTACAGGTTTAAACAACAGACATCCTGATGCACAGAATGCAAGTCTACATTAAAAGAACACATTCTGACCGTTGTGAGACAGGTTAGTTTTACCCTACTGGTGATGTGTTGTAGTAATGCTGCTTGTGAACCTCAGAAAACATTTTATCTGTATGAAAGTCTTATTGGCTGAGTAACAGTACAGCCAAGAGCTTTATTATGTGGTCTTTTGGTAAAAGCACAGTGAGTGTGATGCGTGATCATAGTGGCAGCAGAGAAAATGCTTTTACAGTGACATACAGAGGCTCACCTGGCTGTAGAGGCAGAAGTTTCTTGCTGATAAAAAAAAGTTAATCCAATTTGCTTCGTCAGACACATGTTGGAAACAGCAGCTGTGAATCTCCCTTTCATACAAGTAAATGTGACTAACGGCTATTGCTCTCGTTGAGTTGCGTGGGGTTAAGTTAGGTTGGCCTAAGCTCAGCCGCTTTCACACCACTTTTGCTCTGCTTCACAATGTGTGAGGAGCCGCGCAAGACCACCTGTTTTTCCAGATCTCATTGTGGTTCTAATGCGTTTCAGATTGTGTCTGTCGTGTTCACACTGGCTCAACGTCAACTATAATGCAGCTAGTGGCAGCGTGTGAAAATGACATGAGGCCGGTACAGTAGAAGGCCAAAGGTCCCATAGCGCTTGTAAGGAGCAGAGGTGTTGGATGCTTCAAAGAGAGTAACACACAACAAGCTGGGTTCAAAGACTCTATTTACATCATGTGCCTCCTCCCTCTTATCCTCTCCCTGCTGCACTAAAGCCGCGCAGAAAAGGACGCAAGCATTTCTGGATTTAGTGACTGGAGAGAAACTTGCTTCAGGCAACTGTGCTGGTTCAGAGCAGTTGTGCAAGTAAACGGACATATTTTCACATATGACTTGACTGATGCAAATACTCAGGTTTGCCTGTTTATAGATGTAATTAGGCAAAAGATCAAAGAAAGTACAAAAGTTAAATTATGAAATAACCGGGATAATACAATTATAATTGGCTTTGTACTTTTGTAGAAATGTAAAATTAAAACAAACAAACAACAACAAATAACCAAAAGAAAATTGCTTGCCAAGATTTAAAATTGCATTTACTTTAACCCTAAAAATATAGATTTTTAATGAACAATTGCATCGCAAAAGTTGCAAAAGTATACACAGTATTTTGCTCACTCATGGCAGCTCGTTAACATAATTTGCTGATTTGATGTGTCAAATTATTTTATTATTTATTTATGAAAAAGTAAAAAAAAATGTAATACATTTTTTTCCTTGTGTTGATATGATATTTAGAAGGGAGTCCAGCCTCTTGTGAAAAAGCACTATTGTTGAATTCAATGGGAAACTCATTCATTTATTCTGACTGATTATTGATATAATGCTTTAAGAACAGGCTATCATTATTTTATGTTTTACCCAGCTTAATGCTACAGAAGGACTTCTCAAACTCCTCTTGGGCATGTTTTACATGTTCATGATCATATTAACTGTTCTGTCTGAGGCACTTGCCCTTTGACATTTGATCATGTCATTTACGTGAGGACAAAGTCATCCATTTTTTTGTGAACCAGATGTGTCATCATCAATATATTGCTACCTCTGTCCAAATACCTATTTTTCATGCACGCAGCTTGCATAAATGAGAAACATGCGTCACAATGTATGACTCAATCTGCAAATTAAAAATGAGGAAAACTTTTGTAGTGACAACCTTCAATATCAGTGAAAAGTAATTAGCTTGTGCTCATTCTAATTCATGTACATGAACATCTAGCTCGGCCCACAGGATCATAACTTCCTCTGTATTTTATAGAGGGCAACGAGTAAGTGAATGAAGTTGGTTTAAATTTGCAGAGTTCCCAAGTGTCCATTTCTCCTCTGTACATTACTGACATTTAGACACATTAATCTGTGTCTGCCCCTGAATAACTTGGTGGGATTTTGTACATCAAACTCCAAGACGATTAGAGCAGACAAAAATCTGCCAGGCGCACTGCTACAAGTGATGCTTCTTAACCTTGATAACTTAAGGAAACATAGTGACTTACAGACACTGAAACAACAAAGTATACTATGGTGGCCTTGAAGGGCAAAACAAATGAAAACATACACACAAAATTCAAAATACAAATTCAGAACACACACACCCAAATCCACAGTATCAAAGTACTCAGTTCTCAGGACCAACTGTTGCATGCAGGTTTTTGAAGTTGTGTCTTGTTTTTGAATTTGCATCTTCTTTTTTGTATTTGGGCTTTTGAATTTGTGTGTGTTTTTGAATTTGTGTGCATTTTTAATTCGTGTTTTTAGATTAGTAGGCGTGTTTTTTGATCTGAGGGCATGTTAAACCATGTATCATTTGTTCAAAAATTTGTTCTAAATTCATGACGATCCGGAATCCGTTGCTGTGAACCTGGCTTTCTGAATCCATTTTTATGGCTTCAAACTTTGGCCAGATGGAGGAATTTGCCGCAGCCTTTTACATTCACATATAATCAATTACCACAAGATTGTGCGATTTCGCGTGTGCCTAGATCAAAGGAGGTGACAGCAGTGCCAGAGGTTCAGCAGACTGAGTATGAGCTGTCCTCCACACGAGGACTGGATCAAGACAGGACCGGAGCTGGACTGAGTACAGTCTGAGCCCGGGGTTTTGAAGGCCGAGCAGGACATTTATATCTCAGGTTTACAAGCAAAGATGTGCAAAGAGCTACACAGGCTGTTCGTTTTTGTTTTTAAAATAAAAATCAATTAAACAAATGATACACAGATTCATGTTTTTGAAAGTGAAAAGTTATTGTTTCTTTTGTTTGTGAATGTGTGTGGGGGGTGGGGTTGGGGGCAAGCTTTCGAATTTGCAAACTTGTTTTTGAATTTAACTGCATATTTTTTCACTAAGCGCATGATTTTAAAATAGCTTCAGTGTTTTTGAGTTTGCATGTGTCTTTTTAAATATATCTATCTGTGTTCTATTTGCCGATCTTTTTTTTTTTTTTCTTGTTATTGTTTTTTATCTTATTTTGTGTCAGTAGTAATGACGTTATGTTGCACCTGCATGAATGAAGTGATTTTCTTTTACATTCAATGGATTCACCTTTGTAGAAGTTTACTTTGTATTATATAATTTAACCTAGCATGTCAGGAGAAACAGAGAAAACCAATCCAGATTGAATGCGATTAACACAAAAACAAAACCTTAGAAATTGAACCTTTGCTAGCTTATTTGTGAAGGACACACTGTCTTGTGTATAAGCCACAGTCTAGAAGAACCAAGTGTGCAAAACATTAAAGAGGCTCCGAGCTGGAATGGTTGTCAGTCCTATTTTTCTGCAGAGTTGTGTGGGATCCCTCTGCCTGCCCACACTCACATTACTCTTTATTTATTTACACAACCTTGTCTCATACAGTTGTAGGTTTCCCACTTTTTCTCTAAGCACTAGGTCAAGTCATTCTGCGGAACATCCACAATTATGTAATTCAGAATTTCTATGTTCAATGTTTATGTTGTGTAATCTCCTTCATACAAGGCATTTGAGCACAAAGAAAGAAGCTGTGCTGGGAAATCCACTCCTACTCAAATCATTTTTCAAACACTTCACATAAACTAAGCATTCCATGTAATGCATATTATTAGGCGACTCAGTTATTATTACTTACTGCTTTAGATGTCAAGTATAGTCGTTTACATCAATTTGTCTTGTTTTTATATCAAGTACTACAAAGAAAAAAAAGAGTTTTATTGCTTAACTTGTAATAGCAAAAGCAAGACGAGCTGCAATAGTGATCATTCTTGCTTGTACAAGAACTTTACTGACTGAGTTCATGCTTCACTACAATAATAATTTGGACAAAGTTTGCTTTAAAGACTTTGCGGACGCTTGGAAATTGTTTTGTACAACTTCACAATGGATGCTATTATGGTCTGTATTTGAGCATTTCACAGATTGTATCAAGCCAATTGGCTTTTCTGTCAACTCTGAAGACAAATAAAAAAGAAGTAGCTCCAAAACAATGACAGATCTGAGCAATTTAGCCATGGCGTTTCTAAACATTTCATCTGTTATCAATAATAGCACACAAATTGAATTACAGAGCCAGCGTAGCCATCTTCTTGGTGTCACAGAGCAGCTATGTGGTACAAAGAGACTGCTGTATCATCCAGTTGAAAAGAGAGGGAGGCTACTTCAGCAGCTGAGGAGGGATGAAAGACATTTCTTAATAAGAAGTGTGACAAAGATGGTATCTGTAGGAATAATAGACTCAGCCAAGACATAAAGAAAGTGTGGTTATCGACACTGGAGAGAGTGGAAGAAGAGGTGACGTGTCATGTGACCTGCCAGAAGAAAACACTGACCTCATCAGAGAAGTCTACAATCAGTGAAGTGTCAAAACTGGCAAACAGACTGTTCAGTTAATTGATCAAAAGTAGGGCTGCATGATTGTGAGAAAAAATCTAATTGCCATTTTTCTGTTTGATATTGCAATTTCAAGTTGATATGCAATATTGAGCAAACTGTATATTTGTTTTTTTTCTGTTGAGCATGCTATTTTGCAGCAATTGTAAAATGGTAATTGCCCTACTAATTTGAAAAGTTTAACTCTGCATACATTTTATGCATTAATACTGCTAAGCTACAACCAAGATTAATTGGCTGTTGTTCGTCTTGACAATTCAGTTTTCCTGGATAAAAAGTATCAGTGACTAATTGTTTAACCTAGTGTAAACTTTTTGCCTGGTTTATGACGCAAATATATAATTACCCCAGCAGATGGTGCCAACTGCCCTGCACAGCTCAGAATGAAAAAAAAAAAAAAAAAAAAAAGATCTCTTAAACTCCATTAACAACGTTCATCTCATGAGGACTGAGCAAACTTGCATGACACTGCAGTGATTACGGACTAATAGTCATGCATGGTTTTATTAGTACGGATTTTGTGTGTGACAAAAACAGAATGGATTTAGTTTTTGCTTTGGAAACTATTGATGATTTATCTGTTCAGGCTAAAGTAAGCAGCTACTGCTAGTAGCAACTTTAAATGTAACTTATTATTTACGAGTGGTTTTATTGAATACGCACGAGAGCAGTCATGAAGCAGTGTTTAGAGAGCTTTTGTTCAGTCGTGTTGTGCACAGTTCAAAGGCCTGTCGCTGTTGTGCTGCTCTGTGTTCAATCTTGTAGTGCACAGGGCCAAATAATAATAAAAAGTACTGCATAAGAAAAGGAGGTCGATACAGTGTATTGTGCAGCCCTAATCAACAGTTAAGATTAAAGTAACCTCGTAGAATATTACTAAGAGCTAAGCAATGTGCATGTAAGGGGAATTTTGGGAGTAATGACACCTCTATATACAGTACAATTATATGGGTAAATGATAAGTTAAAACACCTAAGCAAGAACAAAGATACAATTTATTTTATGCACAAAAAGATTTGCCAAAAGTAGCAATTCTGCACCAAGTAATCAGGCTCTCCATCTCCAGACTCCATGTTCTCTGTTTCTAATAAGTTTCAATTCTACCAGTGGATGTATAAACTAACTCTATATTTACTGGATTGTATTTCAATTAACAATTCTGTATTTCGATTTCAGTAATCAATTATGTGTAATTATTCAGCTAAATGTAAATTTTTGTTGATGTGGATTAGAATAGTGTTTCTCAAAGAAGGGTCTGGTGTTCTGACAGTTTTTCCTACACAGAGTTTGATTACGGTTATAGTTAGGTTTAAAGTTAGAATTAGGGTTAGGTATTAGATATCCCATTGGGTAGGATGTTTTGCTAATCTGGCAGAACATCGGGTTCAAGAACATTTTTTGTAACATTGGTCATTACTTAAAATATAAAATTTTATGGTGTTTACAGTCAGAAACATGATGTCAGCTTCACCAATAAAAATGAACATGACAATTTGATATAAAGGTTTAAATATCTTAAAACAAATATCGCTAAGGAGTCCAAATATCGGCTAAGGAGTCCCTGGTCTGAAAACTTTGAGAACCTTCTGGTATCAAAACATGTTTTCTTCCTCTTCAGAATAAGTTTTCAGTTTTGCTGTGATATTCATTTCTACACTTTGGCTCCTAAAACTTATGAATTGTAAAATCAGGACCAAGTGAAGATACCTGCAATATCAGCCATAGTGCAAATATAGTTCACCGTGTTTGACTGCAGCAGATCAATAGAAAGTTGAACAATCTTCACCCAGGCATATTTGACTGAATCCCTCAAGACATTAGATGCAGAGAATACTCACTCACTCAGTTTCAAATAACTGAATATTAACATTTACTACGCTTATAGTACACTCAGTGTAGTGTGCACGGAGATGAATATGCTAAATCCAATCCTCATTTCTTTTAAACTATTTAATATTCCACACACAATTTTAAGACATAGTTATGCTCTTCGTTCCCACTATGACCCCGGAGGCAACCAAGAATTCTTTACTTTGCTTTAGTTGTAATGTAATTTATGCAGCAGTCTTCACCGAGGATTTTTTTCACTACTGCATGGGCACTTGGATGTTTGATTCTAATTCATTAAAATCAAAACATGAAATGAGCCAGCTGAACAGGTTGTCAGATCAATTGAATTTTGGATTTTGTCCTGTAGCGTGTCTTGAAGCTATCTGGTCCATGTTTTGGAGAACGGAAAGAGAATGATTGGATTGCTTATGAGAGAAGATGGATATGCCAAAATCAAGACGCGACAAATGCATTTTTTCTGGTATATAGAGTAATAGTTTATGACAAATATTACTTAATATACACATTAATGAAAACAAAAAATGTATCTAAAACTACTTACAATTACAGAAACGAGTCCACTGACTTTCCAAAAATCACTCACCACCAAGCATCACCTCGTTAGACCACCATGACCCAAGGAAGACTAGCGGCCATAAAATTGGCAGCTAATGGGATCCTAATAAAACAATAAACAATAAACAATGACGAGTTAGGGAAGTAATAGCTTTAAACCTATTGAAAGTTAAAGCATTCATGGTAGGAATTATGGCTGGGCGATATCGTAAAAAATTTAGATCACAATTTGTTGGAATCAGATTTTATCGATTTTATCACGATTCAAGTGTATTTCTGTATTGCTTTTAAAGGGTAACCTATTATGTAAAATCTACTTTTCTGAGTTTTATAACTATGTTACAGCAGTGTTCTCTCATCATTAGTTTAACAAAAAAATTGTATTTGGATTGATTCATTCATGTTGGAGTAAACTTGTACTGTCCTGCAGCTGATGCTCACTTGTTTGTTGTTACTTGCGATTACTCAAAAACTAGGATTACAAGTATGGTTCAAAATTGCCAAGTAGACACTTTCCAACAACAAATATTAGTATTTTTTTTTAAGTTTGTGGCTTTTTAAAGTTCAGTTTTTAATTAAGATGCAGGGGTTATCAATTCTGCAGTTTTTAACCGTTTCTTTTTCTGATCTGTTTTACATATTTTTTGTGTTTTGCAATGAACAAAATGTGACTTATTGATCTATTGATGCCATGGTTTCTTCTTAAAAATAGGAGAAAATTCACAATAGGTCTCCTTTAAAAATCCCTGTCAAAGTTATCTTTTCTGTAATTGGCTAAATCCAGCTGTCACTCATTCAGAAGCTTAGATCTTAATGAATTTGAGGAGTGGGTGGACAAAGCAGAGCAGAAAAAGTAAGCAAAAATAGTGAATTACGATATGACAATCTCACCAAAGCAGCTTGTCACAAAGATGAGCTCACTATTAGATTTTTATCATGATATTGCCCAGACTAGGAATTAAAATGGACAATGGCATTTATTAGATCGCTAAGACATACTTTTGCTTTTATATTGTTCCCTCACACTCCTGAAGTTGCATTTATGATTTTTTTCTCAGAGTGTAGCCTCCCTCAGTGCACCAAAAACACACCATTCAGCATTGTCATAATTATTCTGATTCACTGCAATTGTGTGACTGCATTTGTTTCTTTCACCAATGCAATTCCTTGTATGGAGCAAACAATATTTTTGCTTCATAAAATAAAACATGGCATGTAAATACGGTAATGTAAAGCTGGAGCCAAGTCAAATAAGGATCCTCGGGTTACGGAAGCCATTAATTGTGTCTCCAAAAGGACTTGTTTCGTAGAAAAGTCTCCTTTGTTCACTCCTTCAACAAAGCTGCTGAACTGCCTTAGAAGTGCCCTCTGATCTTTGCAGTGAGGAGCAGATGCTTGTTTGCTGTGACAAACCTGGCAGTAACAGTCAGGTTCAACAATGCACCGGTAATAAGCCAATAATCTATAGTCTGAAATTAGATAAACTGTTTAATACGTATAAGCCATCATCAACAAACAGACATGGAAAGAGATAAAAAATTAAATTTTAAACACTCAAAATAAATGTGTATGTATATAATATGCAGATATATATTTTGT
Organism: Mugilogobius chulae; assembly: GCA_038363315.1. Taxonomy (NCBI): domain Eukaryota; kingdom Metazoa; phylum Chordata; class Actinopteri; order Gobiiformes; family Gobiidae; genus Mugilogobius; species Mugilogobius chulae. Next base: position 28,865,418 of record CM076399.1, on the reverse strand, counting down.
CTCAAAGTAGTGGGCAACAAAACTACTGGAACCAATGACAAACACTGGTTCCAAAGCACAGCATTATAGCTCGTGCCTTATAGCTAGAAGTTGTGGGTTCTACTCCTGCGCAGTCCAGGTCTTTCTGTGTGGAATTTGCATTTTTTTCCCCCCATGTCTGGGTGGGTTTCCTTTGGGCACTCCAGCTTCCCCAATGAACCAAAACATGTTAGGGTATCTTCCAACTGAGGTAGATGTGGAGATGTGTCCCACTGTGGTGCTCACTGCTCACTGCTCCTGAGGAGATGGCCCAGAAGCATTCAAGGATGGGTCAAAAGCAGAGAACAAATTTCCCTACAGGGGCAATAAAGTGCACCTTAACTCTTTTAACTTTGTTTTTGCCTTGTTATATAAACTAAGACTTTAGTTGATTCAGATTGGTAAATTCAAGATCATTTTTCGGAAGAACAATAATCTTGCAGCACCAGCTTTTGTCCCTAGTTGCCAATAAACACAGCAATGTGTAATCCTATTATCTATCAAATTGATAACTATGGTCTTGCCAGTTTCTCTGTGCTTTTCCTCAGCAAACTTTTCTATATAAAAATGAAATACATAGTCTTTAGTGTGGTGTGTAGATGGGAGTCAATTTTTGGCTTCTCTGAGCTGCCTTCACTCCAGCGTGCGATTTCTGTTAATCCTGGTCCCTCGGTTCATTAATTTCTATCTCTAGATTCATCATTACCATAGAATCCATAGGGGAGCCGGCGTTCCCACTGATCTATAATGCATGGAAGTGAAAATCTACTGTATTTGGCTTTGGGGGATTCTCTGTCTGTGTATCAGCCTTGTAATTCTTTTATCATCTTCACTTTTTTGTCTCTCACAGAATTTAAGTGAAGGGTGGACACGACTAAAGGCGGTGTTTTCCACAGCTTTAAGTACTTGGCTTAGTTTGAACTTAAGCCTCTGTGGAGACTTTGGTCTTTTTGTGGCTTTTTTAGAAGGTAGGGTGAAAACAGTGGGAGAGCAGAAGAAAGATTGCGTGAGCGGAGGTTTGGGAGCAGCAAAGCAGTCAGATGACAAGGGCAAAGGCAGTAGAAAAAGAAAAGAAAATGCTCAGCCCTATGAGTTGGCTGGTACAGTTATTATGACTGACCATCACTACACTATTAGATGTTGTTTTATTGTTGCAGACTGAGGACAATCAGCAGCTGTTTTGTCCTGGCTGTCTCGCCAATTCAGACACAATATTTTTACATTCAGAGCTAACATATCGGAAAATTCACCAAATGTCTTTAAAAAGAGAGCAATTAAATGTTGAAATTGTAATGTTAAAATTAGGTGTAGCAAAGATGCCACTAATCGAGATCAAGAAACCCTGAGACCAAGGAGACCATTGAGGGTCAAGACTGAGACAAGTTTTTAAAAGTCCAGTTGAGACCAAGACTGTAGTAAATCGGGACCAAATCAAGACCATCTTTGTTATTTTCTACATAAATCAGTGTCTGTCAACATATTCTTATTGCAAAGTAAACTGTGCCTTGGATAGGTCACTTTCCTGGGGCCATGAACTCCTAGAGCAACTTTAGCTGAACATGTAATAAAATGTGGTCTCAGTGTCAGACCCAGAGTCCAAGACCTTAAACACCAGTCTTAAGATCAAGAGCACTCTTCAGTACTACACTAAAATTGGGCTTAACAAAATGATCACAACTACATATACAGCAACAAGCATCAATTTCCTACTGAAAAAGGGTCATACTGGAAAAAATTTAATGAATCCTTCCCCTTCTGCATTATTACCTGAAAGTAAAAAGGTGTGAAAAATAGCCTCTGCCAGTGTCTTGCTGGCATCATTAGTTTTAAAAAATGTATCAGAATAATACCACATGGTGACATGCATTCCCTCAGAGTTAGTAAATACTGCGCAATGCAAGTCACTGAGTGAGTCTTTAGGATGAAAGTTGGCAAGGAGGCTTCACTTTTGTGTCTGAAAAACATCTACAGCAGCTTTTTTCATGCTGAGAGTGATTATTATTGTAACAGTGATTATTATTACTGTAATATTTTTGGAAGTTGGGGTTTGTAACTGACCCCTTACTTCATTAGGAAATTAGCTTTGAAAATGTCTTGTAAGAAGAAATGATCTCCTTGCCGATTCAGCAAATTTTTAGTACATTTCAGCAACACAAGACAGGCTTATCGCATTATCAATAACCATAAATTCGCACCATGATGTTATTGAACCATGACAGAAAAAAGTGTGCATGACCCATGTAAATCTTTTCCCGTCTCGTTGGTCATACTGTTTTGGCTGTTCCGAGCAGGAGCCTGTTAACTGTGACATAGTGGAAAGTTTGATGACAAGTGTAAGAAGCACTGTCATCTGCCATCAAATCACAAGTTGTTGTACGAATGATTCACTTGCACAAGTTAGCACATGTGCATCTCTTCACATGCAATAAAGTGACAAGATCATCTCATCTAATCTTTCCACCAGATGAAACTCATCTGTAGAACTTGCAAAAATAAGGAATCACCTTTTGTCACATCTTCCCTGTTCCGTCCATAAAACATGCATTGTGAACTCCATGATGTGAAGTAGGTTACGTAACACTTTTCTTCAAAACCCTCCGGCAGCGATGGTTGAGTTGAGGAGGTGGCTGAGGTAAAAGATGGTGGAAAAATAGAGCAAAAATGTTGGAGGGAAAACAAGAAATCTAGTGCAATCGAGGATGGGGAAGACAGATGAGTGTCACGAGGACGGTACATGAACACTAACATAAAACAAACAGAACTTTGCTTATCTACCCACAATGCAGTAGCACAAAACACTGATGAAAACGCTGATGAAAGTTGTAAATGATGTTAAAAGAGTCTGCTGTGAATAGCCATAACAGAGATATTGTCTGTAATTATTTGCTCGTTTGTGCAGTGATGAGATAAGCGCTCTAAATGTCTGCCCTAATGTGAGGTAGATTTACAAACTGGTGTTAAAATGAAAGTTACAAAAGATTGTCTATTTTGAGTACAATATGAACCTTTTGGTAGATGACAACTGTGTGGAAGCACGGACAATTTCTTTATCTTGGTGCAAAGAGCCAACAGTTTGAAGTAAGTCACAGGCCTCACTCATTGTTCAACTTCCAGCATAAGAAATGTCACAAATGAATTTCAATTTATCTTCCTAGAGCCCAGAATTACAAATAAAATCACCTTGCTTCATGAAATGGTTGGTTTTACCTGCAGGAAGTTGGAAAATTCAAACAAAGAAACTCAATAAAAGACATGCAGATGGACTAATATTCACAAAGAAATATGCAAATGAATATATTCCAGGGCACTCCCTGTTCTTTGACCCTCCTTCTAAGCAAAGAACCCACAAAAGAGGAAAAAAAACTGTGATGTGGGGCTGACACATCTATTCACAGATCGAGTACTAATTACATGTAAAGAGATGCGAAGACCTTTATGGCCTCTTACAAAGGCTACAAAGTTTTTTCAGGGTTAAGGAACAGATGATTAAGTGTCATTCAGGTTTTTATTTCCTCCTTGTAGGCACAAAGTCTACTGGATCAGTCTGATCTGGTTTCAGTGATAAATACAGCTGTGTGTCATCTGCACAGCAGTGGAAGTTAAGGTCACTTTACATGATTCTGTTACATGCAGGCAGCGTTTAAAGAGTAAACAGAATTGGGCCAAGCACTGACCCCTAGTACAGTAAAGCCAACTGCACACTATAGGAGTTTTGGTCTGAATTTAAGCTTGATGTGCCCCTCTACGAGTTCGGGGAGGCATGGCCAGAGTAAGGATCATGGTGAGGTTCACATGCTGCAGGAACGCGAGAAGACAGCATCTGTTGCATTTGCCTTGTGACGGTGACTGTTAAAATGTGCAATAAAGAAGAAATATTGCTTCATCTGTAAATAAATGTAACGCTTTGTGCAGGTTGTCAAAGTGTGGCATTATGCACGTCATCTCTAACACACCACCTCCTTCAATGATGTGTGAAGCACCGACTTTAGCATAATAAATAGAATTTGGCCAACACAGAGATTGTTTTTTTTTCAGGCCCACGCTGCGCCAATGTAACAGCCCTTACCTCTAATCAAACTACATGCAGCTCCGCTCCGCTCCAGTCCGCCTCCGACAGCTTCCGCAGACCCCTCGCCCACTGCCTCCGCCCCAGCCCGCTCCGCAGGGCTGCGTTGCCTCAGAAGCTCAAGAAGAGCATGCGCCAAAAATCACGAGTTTGTGAAATAAAAGCGCCCCGCACTGTTCTCCGTTCACTGCTGCGCTCCCCAAGTTATGAGTCGTCTCTAAGTCATCTTTGTTCTTCCTGACAAACAATTCGTTTGTAAATGGTCCTTATGTCGGTGGCCTGTTCTTGTGTCTGTGTCAAAAAATTGCAAAAAGATCTGAAACTCCTCTAATGTGGCAGGTGGCTTTAGTATGTTATCTTACAAGCGACAAGTTCTAGTTTTACTGTAACAAGCTGGTGCCATCCAATCAATATGACTTAAACCAGGACTGTTCCTTTGCACTAAAATATTGTTTCAAAGGATGCACCAACTTAATCGGGATTGAGAAACCTTTGTGAACAGCTGATACAATTCATTTGTGACAAGTGCTGTTTATGTGCGAATGCAGTTGACAATAAAGTTACAGGGTCGTGTTGGATAACAGTTAATTGTTTTTCCCCTGCTCAATACACCCTTTGTGCCATTCTTATACCTCAATGAAGAAAGGATGGTTGCCTTAAAGTAACTTAAAGAAGTCCAAGTTTTGTAAATTATATGAGTTATTTATATTACAGTAAGACAGCAACAAGTTTCAATCTAAAAACAGTAAGGGAAATTTCAGGAATAGCAAACAATACAAACTGTCAAATTATGCAAATCACTATGCCAGTCAGAAAGTAAATTATTTGCTGCACAGGTAAAATTAGATGAAAATAATATAACTGACAACTGATACACAATTTGTAAATATAAACAGAAAAAATATTCTCCAGTGGTTCCAGGCAGATGGTTATCATATTATGGCTGATGTGTGCATATGCATGAGTTAAGTTTATCTAAGGTGATGTGAAAATAGACATTTGTGGGTAAACAGAAAGAACCCTGGGCAGTGTCTCTCCTGGGGGGTTCGCTGTCCTTTGCCTGCTCTCTTTCTCTCCCCCACACTCGAGCGCAGCATGTTTGCATGGCTGCTAGGACTTGGCAGGAGGGGTGCAGCACAGTTTGAGTACTCAAAACACTGGCCATCCAAATGTCAGGTTTTCTGATCAAACACGCAATGCCCAGAGAAATTAAAGCCCTTCAAAATCGGCAGTCAGCCAGCGAGAAGTAACTCAGGTCGTTTGGGTTGTGAGAAATATATGCCAAATCATTTACATAACCAAAGTTAGCACAATCAGTTCTGTCAATTTCAGGTCTTTGTTTTGTGCACTAGTTTATTGGCGCTCGTTTCAGTGGGGTTATAATAATGTGGTTGGACAGCCTTCCGATTTAATCATCTGTTTCGTTTTACAGTTCAGTGTGCGCTTCAAAGGTCAATCTCTTAGGACTAACCACAGTTAATGCAGCGTCATTCACAAGAACAGCTGCTAAACCAGACGCTTATCCATTGAAAAATAACTGAGCTTTATTCCAAGTGACGCTGCCGAGTAGCTTGACCTCTCTGGATGAGGTGACCAAGGACCAGAATCTGGATAATAGACATGACAAGTCAGAAACACACTAATGGCATAGGAGGATGCTCCAAATGTAAGAGGCCATGAATAAAACATTAATCAAACAGATCAAAATTATATATATCATCATAGATATAATACAAAACTGTCTTTTGAGCTTCTAACCCTGTTACAGCAATTTTCCCTCATCAGATAAAGTGTGTGCTAAAGTTTTCTCCTATAAGAATCAAAAGTCAGTTCTGACTCTGTGTCAATAAATACTGATTGAACGTTATAGAGATGGATTGTAATAATGCAGTAGTTTTTACGTGACTTTTCATGAGTCTAAATGACTGGTTTAAAGCCAAAGTCCAGGGCCAAAGCAAGGTGTTTTTCCTGTTCCTCCTCTGAGTCCAGTGGAGCTGACAGCATGCGCTCACAAAGCAGGCAGAGCACTGTATTTAATATGAGGGAGTGGAGGGGAAACGGCGCAAGTCTGCTACTGTGCATCCTAAATGTAGAGCAGTACGGAGGGTTTGGTTCGCCTCAGGCTCACTGTCCACAAAGTGCATTTTCAATGTGAATGGTCTTGACCTGAGTTCATTTTTATGCTTGAACAAAACCTGACCAACAGAAACTTCACAGAATACATTTTACAATCCATTGAAGAGACATTGTTCTGTAAGTCACTAGAGACTGTCAAGCAGACTGATCCGGATGGCAAGGCTGATTAAGCTGGATTAACACCAGTCTTGTGTCTTGTGAAAGATAAAGAGTTGGTTGTTGGTTGAGTCTTAAATAACATGAGATTGCTTCATTCAATGATAGAATTGCAGTTGTTTGAGCTGTATTAGTCATTTTACAACAACTCTCTGGCCTAGTCATGTCAATTCATGTATGTAAGTCTCACTCTGTCTGATCTCAGTTACAAGCTTTGGACTGACACAGGGAGAAAGCAAGCCTGTGGTAAGCCAGTTGGTCGCATGTTTGTCCTATGATGAAAAGGTTGGCGTTTTGAATTGTGACATAAAACATTGTTGGTAGAGCGGTCATCGAGTCACAGGTAGGCGGTTTTGATCTCAGCAACAAGTGAACATTGCTGACTGAACCGGCCTCACCCCGAGTGTCGGCGTGCAGTGGTCTGTGAATATGTGTGTGAATGGGTGAGCGCTTTCTTGATGTAAAGCGCTTTGAGTGTTGGAAAACCGCTTGCCATGATCCTTTGTTGCTTGATTCAGATTAAAGGAAATGTGTCCTCCACCTTTGAGTGTCAGCTTACATAACAAGGCTTCCAGGTACAAACTAGAGAGCAAAGCCATATTAACAACTTCAGATTGCATTGTTGCATTAGGACAGTGTCTGAAAAGGCATTTGAGAATGTTTGATGGAGCACTAGCAGTATTAGCGAGGGCACAGTCAGCAGGCTCAAAAGTTTTAAGTCCAGTCAAATGCCATGAATTGTCCCAGAAAACAATCAAGTGTCTGAAGACAAACAGGCCCTTTTCATGCTGCAGCTAGGCTAGTTCTGGTCTGAAAGCATATGTGTTTGTATAATGTGCCGTTTGTGCCTAAAAGAAAATGCCAACCTATATTTAATTTAATAGACAATGTTAAATAACTCTACAAGCTTTTCCAAAAACAGTCAGCCAACAATTAAAGGTTTTTTAGCAAGATGTCTGCTTTATGTTCAAGTTAATTTATTTGTTAGCATTGCGCCAATAATAAGCCCTTTTTAAAAACACACGTCTTTCCCGGGTGAAGTATTTACCTCATATGTGAAGGTTTGAACTCGCTGCCAGTGATTATCTACTGTAGTTGAAAGCCGTTCTCTACTTTGTGATTTTTAAATATTGGTGAATTTTAGCGCATCTCCACATAAGGAAAGAAAGAATGAGAAGAAACTATCCACAGGTATTAGGTAAACCAGAACAAGCCCAGCTGCAGTGAGAAAAGGGCCTACTCTCACTATCACCTCACAGTAAGAAGGTCCAAGGCTGAATGGTCCTTTAGTGGAGTTTGGTCTCTGTGTGTGCTCCAGCTATCTTCCAGCTACGTACACAAATGTAGCTTTGCTCCTTGGGATCACAAATCTGGAGTTTTACATGGTTATAGTTCATTTTACCAGCTAATTAGTGTGTGAGGAGCTTAGGTGTTTATCTATGTTGCATTTCATAAAAAATACAATTGTCAATTCATCATAAACAATTTATCTGAAGCCTCGTTTCATTATCAGTGTATCATGTCAGGTCACACATTAATTTAAACATCAATTTTATTTTAGTCTAAAACAAGAGCACTAATTATAATTTAATATTATATTGAAAGGCACAAATTATATTGAGAGGCACAAATCCTTAAAACTAATCAGAACCATGTCACACTTTCTATATTTACAATTTTCTTTTACACCAAGTACCCTGATGAAATATTGAACAAACAGTCAAATCCATTACACGCGGCTAAAGAACCGATCGAACTCAAACCTGTGGTCCAATGCCTCATCATTATGCTCCAACTAACTTTGTAATATTCGCTATAATGAGCAATAATGGACCTACAGGAAGTGTGAATGATGTTGGAAATAGACAGTAGTTAGTAATTACAAGACTGGAGTCCAGTTAATGACATTCCACTGATTTACTGCACGTTGTGTTCTAGCTGTACCGCCATTTTAACTAGACAATTCTTACTTTTTCTTTCAATTACATAATTGAGTAGAACAATTAATAGAATGCCATTACCTTGTACTGTTATATATAACTATCCTGCTTTAGTTAATAAGATGAGAAGAGAGAAGACTGGAACTCGCTAAATTACTGAAAACAAGAATCACATACTGTACACTTCATAAAGTTAATAAGATGCTTAAAAACTTAGATATTTTTTTCAGTTATTGAATCTGTTGCCTGTGCTTGGCATCAAAGGCAGCTTCTTAAAAACTAAATTAATTGAACGCTAAAATAATTTCACATGTTACTTATTACTTCAAATTCTATACTTAAGAAAAATCCTCATTGGCCTAAGGTTAGGCGAGTTGAATTTTGCATTATCTTGAATAGAAAATACACGAGTTTAAATATGCAGTGTAGTTGAAGGTTGTTCAGGTTAGAGCCAGAATAATAGAAGCTCTGCTCTTTGAATAAAATATTTATGCTCCGTATTGTGCAAAAGTCTTGGCATGTTTGAAAAAGAGGTTATGAATAAGAAGGGGATCAATGTGTAAAAATAAAAAAAAATAAAACAATAAGATACTAGAATATGGTTTAAGGCAACCAAAAACTTAACGACAATCAGTAAAGCTTCAGATGAACCTTCAAAAAAAAACAAAAAACAACTACATGTAAATCTGTCATTTTTTAAAGCAATTTCTATAGAGATATATTAGCCAAAGCAATGTAAAAAGTGCTTAAGTGCTGTTATACATCACAAGAAACAGCAACCCTAACCCTTGTCACTACTGTAAAAATTATCTGTCACACTGCAGACTCAGAGACTATGATTGTTTTTAAAATCTTTATTGGTTTAACTTTAGATAAACTGAAAATATGCTGAGGCGTGATCGCAATCTCAACCAATCTTTTGTTAGAGGCTTATGTTATGTCATAAAACTGAATATCAATATCTAGACTGGTAAAATGCATAAGCAGGCTTTATAATAATATTCTATCTATTCAATATACCAAGGCTGTGTCCCATGTACATGGGATAGCCTAGACAGGGCACCTTTCTCTTTCCCCCCTTCCTCCCTCTGGTCCCATGTTCTGAGTGCGTGTGTGTGTGACTTGTGTGTTATGTGTATGTTTGTGTTGTACAGCCTTTTTATTATGTCACTGTTCCAGAATCCTTTTAAGTTTTTGTTTATTATTTACCATCTCGGCTGAGGAGACCAAGCTCGCCCGGCATCTATCCACCCGCCCGCCCATGAGCAAGAGAACTCAAAAAGGCCACGAGAGAACCCAAACGAAAGCCACCAGGAACACGTCTGAGGAGCCACAAGGGACGACCAACCAGACCCAGAGAGCGACCCAGACCACCATCAACCCCAGGACTCCCTCCCAGTTATACCACAGGGCACAACTGCACGTCCCCCCCAGGGCCGGTCCCCCCTCAGGCACCCCTCCCCTCTCTGATTATATTAATAATAATATTAACATGTCTATTTGTTAATAGTTAAGACAATAAAACCAGCCTGAGAGCCACAGTAAACATGGACAAGGATGACATGATTGAAAACAATAATTTTAAGTTACAAAACCATTTAAATTAGGCTTAAATGTGTGTTGTTGTTTTTTTTTTTTTTTTGATAGTGTATTGCTTTATAGGAGCATTTAGAAAAAAAAAGTAATAACAGAGCTGAGTATGAGAACGATAGAGAAAGATTCAAAAGGGTAAATGATAATAGAAGAGATAGATTTCAAATATCAGACCATTTTATTCACCTTAATTTAACCAAGAAAGATTGTAATCTCTTTTTAGGAGAGTCGTGGGGAGGGAAGAAAGTAGTAGCCCTGGAGAATCAGAGCACCTGGAGGAAACCATTGCAGATGCAGAAAGAACATAAAGACGCCACAGATGGATAGGCCGGAGTCAAATCCAGGACCTTCTTGTTATGAGCTTAGACTACACTTTATTGTTTCTTTGTCCTCTGCATTTGACTCATCCTTCAATCCTCTGAAGCATCTCTTCGGGAGCTGTGAGAGCCACAGTACAGCATAAAGGGATCCCTCTCCAGATCTTACTACAACAACTGGAGAATATTCCATATGGTGCATGTTTCAGGAAAGAGCACTAACCACTGTGCCATCTTGTAGCCATTGTAAAAGCAATTACTATATCATGGCTTGGGACAACGCAAAGGTCAAAGGAAGTAGCAACAGCTCATGTGGAAGTTCAAACATGTTTTCTTGTTAAAAAAGAAGTTTGAATAAATAAATAAAATTTGTTACATGTGACGAAAATTTTAACATTACTAAAGTTATTAATTGTAATCAATTTTTATTAGTTTATTTGTAATCCATGCTTGAGCTTATTAAGAAATATGTCAATAACACAATATCTTAAAACCTGGAGGAAACTGAAATAGGAGATTTCATGAGAACAATACAGTAACAACAAGTGGGTCAGACTAATGGGCTCCATTTTCACTCCAGTGCTGCCATCGAAAGCAACAGTAAATCTCAGTGTTTCTGAGAAGGGACAGTTATTTTTCTTCTGTGGAGTGGACTGCCACATATTTCAGTGACTACAGGGGGTCCCAAAACTCAGGACCAGCTCGAATACACAGGTCATGTTACTTCAGCTCAGACACTTGAGCTCAGTAAAGGGGGATAAGGGCTTATACCTGAACATCTGTGACAGCTCTTCTCAATGTAATTCCCCACAGGCCAAACTGCAAACTGAAAACATGTCCAGAGCTGAAGACTATGGTTTTAGTTTCATGGAAAGATATCTAATAAGAATAACCAACGCACAATAAAACATACAGGTGATAAAAAGTAGGGCTGTTGATGTTAGGGTTGTGGTTATTTCGTCATTTAGTCGATTAATCGGTCGATGGCATCTTAGTTGACCAAAGTTTGTATTAGTCGACTAATTCTTTTAGATAGATTTGGAGGTTTTATATCGAAAAGGGACAGAAAGTTGTGATTTAGTTGAAGATTTGGAACTGAATCATAGATCTAATCTCTCGTTTTATACATAAATATTACGTTTCCTAATAATTTTGTTTTGCATGAACTTCTTTTCGTTTAGGATGATAAACAGAACAAAACAGACTTTATAGCTTCCGAGCTTAAGCCACGCCCTGCTTTTAGTCGATTAATCGATCAATAGGACATGTCTTTAGTCGACCAAGAATTCCTTTGGTCGACTACAACCCTAGTTGATGTTTAGAAGATTAGTCAATTAATGAATGCATGGTGGTCAACCAAAACCTATGAGTCAACGAATGACTTGATGTACAGTAGATTAAAAGTATTTATAGTATGGTCCAGAAAGTAGAAGGTATGCCATATGTTAGCCACAGATTTGGATTTAGTAGAATTTTACATATGTATATTTTCTGGTAGCATCCATGATGTTTTTGACTTAACCCATGCATTACATACACTAGATATGAGCAGTGGCTAAAAACTAGATTTCAGCTAAAACACATTTGTTAATTCCACACTATTGAGCGCACCTGAGTATAAAACACATCAATGAGATTTAAATAAGAAAATTATATATAGTACATATAAGCCGCATGTGTTAATAGTAAGTCTATGAGAATCTGTCATTTGCCGCATTTTTGTATAAGCCGCAGTGTTCAAAACTTGTGAAAAAGTAGCGGCTTATAATATAAAAATTACAGTAATTGCCAGAGTAGTCAAGAATCTAGTGCTAGAATCTTAATCAGGACAAAATTAAATGTATTTGCTCCATTTGCATTTTCACATATTTCAATCTGATCGGCGTGTTTGAAATATTTCTTAACTTGTTTAAAAATGGCATTTTCTTAGTGCATGAAGTGGCAGTGCGACTGTAGTTTTAGACTAGAAACATGGTCAGGTTTAAGTTTTTGTCAGTTCAGTTCAAGCCACTCTCATTTTTAATCAACTAAACAGATCAGCAAGAGAAGTATTTAGTCTGTTGTGAACTTCTTTAGTCGACAATAGCCCTACTATACTCATTTCAGATCTTGGCTTGTTTAAAATATTTCTTTTATTATATTTTAGACAGCATTATTTTTTTGCTCATACACTACTTCAATGTAAAGTCATATATAGTCATCTGACATTACCGCCATATACCGGAAAAAACAATCAAATTTCATCCTCCAAAGCTTGATCCAAACCAAAAGCGTTCTCGATTCATTATTGATGATTCCATGAACTTACATCTTAATTTGACAAAAACTTTACAATCACAAGACATTGCACAATTTTCACAAATGAGTGGTGGTATATATCAAACTGTACAGCAAAAAAGGTTATAAAAATACAAGACTAAATGTACTGTGAATGTCAAAATTTCCATAAAACCACATTTGTGCACTCAGTGATATGGGTTGTTGTTGGGAAAAATGCAAAGCCTAAATTAGCCACCATTAGCATAAAAGTCTCCAGCAAGGTTATATTTCATCAGAGTTGTGAAAGTGGGTTCAATAAGCACTTATAGAGGGTCTGTTGTTCACACTCATTATGCAAATAGTGAGTGAAGTTTGAGACAGCAGAACACCTACTGTCGGTGACTCATAATGACGATTAAGAGTATGGACACTTGAACAACGTATCTCTGTGCTTAAACATACCGACAACAGTGGTCACCCACATCCTGGTTCACCAAGTACCGGTTCCAGTGTTAAATCTTTATTGGGATTTTAAAAATAAAAAAAAAAATCTATTAAAAGTTTGAAAACATCCTCAGAGTTAATTAGCTCTGTGGTGAGTCATGAGCATAAGATCTACATTTTTGCTTAAAATCTGTTTATGCAGCTTTTTAAACTACAAAGTTATTAAGACAAGACAGTGCCTATGACAGGTTGAACTACTAATTTCTCAAAGACGTAGTTAAGATCAATATATTTAAGGTTTTATTAAACATTTTTCAAATTTCATTCCAGTTTGGCGATTTTTTAGCTTTAAACATTTACTTCCTGTTCATTAATGATGACATCACGCTAGGTAGTTGCCTAGCGACCATTTAATAAACTGGGCCCAAACTCTTCAAATGTAACAATTTTTTTTTACTTGAGCCATAAAAATACACTAGAACTCACTTTAGTTGTTAAATGTGTGTTTACAGGGCCATAAAAATCTGTTTCTTGTGAGAAAATTGAAAATGTCCTTGTCTCCCCAGTGTGATGTCATCAGTTTAGAACTCTGCTCTACTTCCTGGTATTTTCAAATTTTTCTCCACAAACTATTGATTAACGTAAAACTATTGTTTATAATTACAACTGATATTAATCTACCAAACTAAATACAAATTTGAAAAACGTTCAAACCTGTCATACGCACTTTAAGTTATAGATCTGCTTTTTAGATCGAAAACAATATATCTCTTTAAACTCTTAATACGTGAATTTTTTAAAATACCTACAGCACATTACAATGTGGCAATTTACTTTTGAAACCGTCCACTGTTGAGCTCCATTAGCAAGCAGATTTGTCATTGGAGAGCTTAGCAAGATAAGTATTCATAGCATTTGGAGACTGAAATCAAATTACATTGTGTCAATGTGCATCACATGGAGGTACAATATTTTGAAAAGTTCGGGGTCCAAAGAAAAGTACTTGAGTCAAAGCATGACTGCCCTGGTTCCTTATGTGCAAACACGCTCATAGTTGGGCAAAAAACAAAGCAAAAAGTTACTGCAGTGTAAAAATGCTTATGATGTCATAACATGGAAACTTTGCTTTGTGGGCATTGCAAATAAAGTTAGGTTCCCATAAGGTAAACCTTTTGAATTTAAATGATTCATACAGAATAAGGTTAGGGTTAAACAGAGTAATGTTAATGTACGGTCTCTAAAAAGCATGGAAGCCAAACATGGGTGTGGTTGCGTGCGTGTGTGTGTATGCGCAACTTTGCCTTTGTCTTATCCTATCACACTATCTGAAGCGTTGATTTAATCTCTGATGCTACTACTGAGATGGTGATAAAGTTTACTTCCAGTCTCCCTCTTACACAGAGCTGCTGCGGCTGTGATTTAGACGATCTTGAACTTTTCCAAGTCCTTGAAACTATAGAGTGATCGATACAACTCTTACTTCTCATCTGCCTTTTAAACTTGTGGATTTCACAGATGTTTTGGTGATTATCTGGAGATCTCCCTGCCCTTTGTTCCCTCACTATCCTCCACTTGTTTTAATCACTTTCCTATACACATATGCACATGACTTTCAAAGAGAATCTAAAACTGACTTCACTTGAGTCCCACAAGCATTCAGCAGTTCACAACCACAGACAGTTCAGGCAAAGTATTTTACCCGTTTAAACTTAATATGTGTAAACGCCAAGTTGTAATATTTCTTTCTTCCTTGAATGTCCTTGAACACAAGTCTTTTCTTTTATCAAACTTTTATTCACATCCATTCACATTACTGAATTGAACAAAGAGGTCAGTGTTGTTTAAGATTCCCACATCATTCAGTTTTTAAATACTTTAGCAGTGCAGTGAATACATTGCTGCACTTTTAGGCTTTTGTCCAGTGAGTAAGGAGCCATTTCCTTTGCATTTGTCACACAAATCATGAAATTCTTTACAAATAATGTTTAGTGACTCGAACTTGAGTTTTTGCAAAGTCACAGATTTGACTGAGTGAGGCTTTTCAGCAAGCAGTTCCTTCTTCTGGCAGGAAAAGTAGAAATCATTTGAAAATAATGACTTCCACAAATCAATGTAATGATATAGTGTACGGAGGGAAAACAAACAACCAAAAAGACCATTTAACTAAAGCGCTAAAGACTCTTTTAGCAATTACAAACCAAGTAAACATTTTGCACTCATCTGAAAATGCATATACATTCTTTGAGGCAATATAAAAACATAACAAAAGCATTTTAAGTATTCAAACTAATTCATTCCTATCAAGTATTCCTGCCTCCTGCTGAGCACTGTTTTCTGTTCATTTGTGAGGTAGTCCAACACGTTCTTTACAGCGTAACTCTTTAAATGCTCATTACCTTTCATTTAACAAGCTTCATTATCATCATATAAGTCAATGATTATCTCAGTGTTAAGCAACTAGCTCCAAGGCATAGTAATACGCGGTAATAAAATGAGTGGCAGATTCTTACGGCAGGGCATAAATATGTCTGGAATGTAATGTGTAATATTGGTGCAGCTGCGTGGAAGGGTGAACATTGTGAACTAATCAGAATCATAGACATACATGAAACACAAGCAAAACCTTATAAGGTGTCAGGGGAACTGAATCTCTTCATCAATGCAATGATTAGTCTGAGTAAGTGCGACTAAGCAACTGCCTGTTTTAAAAAGGGACTATACTCTTTTTTTTTCTTTTTATAATAAAAACAACTTAACATTATGTCCCCAGCACAAATCTCTTGTTAATGTATCTATTCAAACTCCACCAACTATGTCTGTTGTTATTGTTGTTGTTGTTGTTGTTGTTGAACTCCCTTCAGCATATCGGCATGCCTCGGTCCTAACAGCTGTAAAAAAGCTTAAAAACACATTGTGATGAACAATTCGGAGACTCAAAATGCTAAAGAAAGAAGCTTAAAATATTTTTTTTTCTGTTTGTTTACATTTTTAAGGAAGCACAAATGAGGTAGAATCCCTCTAATATTTTTTAGAAAATATAGAATATATAGAAATAACAGAAATTTGTGGAGATTTTTTTATAACTTCATAAATTATTTTGACTGAACAATATGAATCCTACAGAAGAGACAAAGAAAATGGATTCATGCTTTAAAATTTACTGGAATTTTAAGACAAAGCTTCAAGCAAAATTAATAGAAACAAACTCTGTAGTGGATTAATTTCTATTTTTTTGCATGATTTTTCTGCTGTAAAAATCCTACTATACAAGGTCAGTAGATTATGCCGATTAGATGTAGGACTTTTTTGTGATAAATATGGAAATGTAAGCTCATGTCCAAATACACACTACTTTTTACACTTTATTCTCTGATTGGCCAGACTTAGCAATGCTTTTGAGCTAGATTTAACCATCACAATGAAGGATGAACTTTCTGAAAAAGCAATTATGTTATTTGTCTCATATTTGGTGAAATCGAAATTGTGATCTGCTCAAAGAATATCGTGGTATTAACTTTTGCCATAATCGCCTAGCCCAAAACATGACACTGGAGCCACGATGTGTACACTTCACTAAAAGTCCTTTACTGCTGCAATTACAAGATAGTTAAGTGCTTACTTACTTACTTACTTGCCTAATTAGTTACTCTTCACCTCTGAAACCTAGGTAATTTCCTCATAATACTTATCACCAGTGAAATCCAAAAAGCTGCCATTTTTAGCAATGTCAAAACCTCTAATGGGGTTAACCAACAAGTCGATTTAACAAATGTTATAAAAAGTAATGATCTGGCTTAGGTTTAAATGTGTCTGGAGGTGTAGTGTAATGCTATCATTAGCAGAAGCTCACAGGTACAGCGCACCATGACTACAGTATCTCACTCAACACTAATTATCCTCCACACTGTGAGAGCGCAGTCAAGCCAAGCTGCAACTGTTGTGATTCAACCTTACAATAATGCGATTAACTAATTCTTAGCCATGCACAAAGACAGATAGACATGTATACAAAGTAAGATTTACAAAAATAAAAAATAAATCAGTAAAGAGTTTGTGTTGTTATAAGCTCCTCATTATAAAATAAAATCCCTGATGGGAAAATAATGTCTCTTACAGCTGAACTTAAAAGTCTCTTTATTGTTTTAGTGGCTCCCATAAGTCTATTTAATTCCACTTTTAGCTCAAATAAAAGATCTATTTTGATTCTGGTTGCAGCTGAACAGATATAGAACAAAGGCAATCTCTAGGCTGACTGAGAGTATACACAGGTTTTCTTTTTTCTTATTTCCAAGGTCGAGTCAGTTACACTTTTAAACTAGATGCTTCTCCTGACAGACTCAATCTTTTAGGCTTTTGGCAGGACTGATCACAGCTCCTAAACTGGACAGCCAAGACCACACACTATTACAATACTTTGGAAAGAAGCCTGAAAGCTTATCTTCTTTCGACAATTTCCAACGGCCATGACTGACAAGTAGATTGAACAATCAGAAAAATGCATGGCCCATTTGTGTCAAAACAATATGACCAGTAAAACATAAATAAAAGAAGAACTGCTGAAAACAGCACACATTTCTGCAGAACCAACATAAGATTTATTTTTTTTGAATGGTAAAAGAACATTCAAGATATGTCTTCCAAACAAATTAGCAACTGTGGTTGGATCATCTTAGATAATATAATTGGACTGGCTCCAGACTCTTGTAGTTGAACAGGAAGTAGGAGGAATTGATTCACCGAGACTATTCTCCTACTACAAAGCATGAGAAAGCGGATATTTTTTTCTTTTTCCACATTTAAAGCACAGTAATTGATATGTTGTCTTGAAGCGTCTTACTTTGCCCAGGGTTGTGGCTAATACGAGTGAACAGTATAGCAATGTGTACTTTCCTCTGCGGCTGTGGGGTTGGCTTCCTGATGCCCCAGTAATTTGAACAGTGCTGAGCTCCGAGTGTTTGTACAGATGGCTCGCTCTGCGCTCTCATTGAAGACTTGTGGTTCTCAACTCTAGCATGACGAAGATCACATTATTCATGATGTCACCTGTAGCGCGCAATGCAACGAATAGCTTAGAAACAAAAGCATTCATGTCTCCACCTAAGTGAGCACAGAATGGATTGTGGCTAATTACAATTGCAGATGGCCATTGGCAGATGGTTTCTTGACTTATTGTATTCAAATCATTCCTATTAAAAATGTGAAGCATGTTTTATTTGTTTGAAACTTGATGTTTGGTAAACATTATAATTTCCCAGGCACATTGATTGATTGCACACTGCCAAAAAGAATTAGCAAGAAATAAATATTACATTTTACATTTCAATTGACAGCCACAAGAGGTCAGTTTTAACAAATAACTTACATTTCTGGATAAAAAAAAATCTGGGTTATTTTTTGCCAGTAATGTTAATACAATATACAATTAAAATTGAACAAACACTAAAGATGATCAAAAAGACAAAAACTGCTGATTACAATAAGGGTAGTCCAAGAACAACAACAAAAATATTTCCTCAGATTGCAAATTAGTGGCAGACAAATACAAATTATAAACTAATCTATCCTCTCTGAGTTTAACCTTGCCCAATCAGAGCCATAAGAGGAAGACACATTCCCGGGGTGAGGCGGACATGGCAGGACAGTTGGTGCAGGGCAGTGGAGTGAGGAAGCCTCTGGGCTGAGACTGCTACAGCGGGACGCCTGGAGCCGAGGGCCGTGATGCATGTACGCACAGTGACAGCACGCTTTATTGGACTCACACAAAATGATAGACTTATCTGCTGCTCTGTCATCTGTACATCCTCATGCTGCTGTCCACCCCAGTCCAACTCAGACATTAGTGTTTGTTTGACTATAAATTAATTTACATGTCCCAAGGCAGGCTGCTTTAATTAATTCATCAATTTGTGTTTGAAAGAGCCCAAGGTTTCTATTTAAGATGTGGTTAAATATTATGTGAATGCATGATTATGTTATTTGGACATGTTTCTCTTGTTATATTATTTGACAAAGAAATACAGAAGAACTTTTAACAGGATTGTATATTCCTGTATGCTGTGATCATGAGTTTACAACGCACATAATATTTTCTATGATATCCGATTCAACTGATACTTGTGTAAGGACTGAAATTCCTTTTTTTCTTATCAAAACATAAGAAATTTAGTCACAACTTAATTTACTCTGAATAAAACACCATCCAGTATATTATTCTCATTATGTCCATTTAAAGGCACAACAATGATATCGGCTAAACTGATATCATGGAACTAATGCCTGATCTAGCTAAATTTCCTGATTCATCAAAACTGTGCACCTCTAAATAACATAAATGCTTGTAATATTTTGTAATGTTTGATTATTATACATATACTGCAAACTTTTAACTCTGTGTAACATAAAACTGACATATCAGATTAAATAGAATTCACAGCTGTATTTTTAAAGTAGAAGCAAAACTTCCCAAAAGCTTCTATTAAAGCTTATTAACAATTCAAGCATTACATTTGAACTAGATAGTTTGCTCTCCTTCAATCAGCATAAAAACAAATCTAATGCAAACAGCCAACTCTTCCCTCCCACAGAAAATACATTTTTGAAATGATCATGTCTCGAGGCTCTATAATTTACATAATATGATTAAAGAAATTGTCAATTCATATATTGCCTTAAAAGAATAAATGCTGCTCAAGTTACGATTAGAAGCTAAGTTTATGATACCACGCAGAGAGTTGTAATGGCAGTTAACTATAACTTTCTTAGCTCATTATATAAAGTTTGAAAATAGGTTATTTGACTGGATTCTAACTGTCACTGGCAGGGAGATTTTAAATGTGTCCTGCGGCATAATCCATGTCTTTCTCGGCAGATGGCCTCCTCCTCTCAGGTGTGTCGTCTCGCACCTGTGTCGTAAATCCCACAGTAAAACTGCCTGATAATGTACTTTACTAACAGGATCATGGCAGACAAGCTTCCAGAGTCTGCAGCTCACAACTCAAGATTTTTAGACTTTTTCATTTCCTGGTCTGGTGCCAAAGCAGTGTCCTGGATGCATTGCCAGAAAAGTCATGAACTGCAGCATCAGAGAGAGGATTTCCCTTTTAAATTTGGTTGATAATCAGACGGCCATCTGCTGAGCTTCACAAACATATCCAGAATTTATGTCTGACAGACTGAATAACAAAAAGGCCCATCCCTTTAGCAATTCAAGCCAATATGACCTGCTGCCAAGTCCTCTAAAACTCAGCCATGTTACTTCTGCAGCTAATCAATGAAAGATGTGGTCTGTAATGAGAAAGAACAACAACTTTCTGTTTGAGTTTGAACAGCAAATACAAAGTCTATACAAACTAATGCACTAATTCATCAAACTCTCAGACATTAGTTAGGCCACTATCTCTCTTTCCTCTACCCAGTGTCTACATTGGCATATTGGTCAAACAATAGGTTGTGTTCATGTGTCAACACAACATTTTAGAACTTTTTGGAATTGCAGTCACACCATTTTACAGGCCAATAATACAATGCAGATGGAGGACAGATAAAATGAATGTTTAAATGTAAGTTTGGTTGTGTAATAAAAAGTGAATGGACCATGTTACTAATAGAAATCACTAGACTGAACATGTATAAGCTTTGAATATTTCAAGGCAGAGTACAATATTAACCATCTGGCCACATTCATAGATCGTGAATGAAACCTACTGACAGACAAGAATTCTATAGAATATGCTGTTTCTTGGTCTGGTGAATGGACAATATTCCTGCCATTACACTGTAGTTAAAATGACAAATTATTAATAGAGGTTTGTAGTGCCTAACCTAAACAAATAATAATAAGACTATTTTGTATACTTTTTTCAATAAACTGTAAATCATAGGGCTGGCATTGGGGCGTGATAAAAATCAAATCGTGAGCTCATCTCTGTGACAATGTGCTCATAATAATTTATCTATTTTTTCACCTTCATCTTTTAATAGAAAATTGTTTCTGAGTGAGTGGCAGCTAGATTTAACCAATCACAATGAAGTAGAAACTTTCTGAAAAGCAGATGATTTTATTCACTCCAATAACAATAGGAAAATAGACATTATATAAGAATTATGACTTTTTTTAACTCTAATATAAAAATTTATAATTTTGATATTAATTTTAGCCAATTTGCTCAGCCGTAAAATCTCCTATATGTGGTTTTAGGTTTATTAGCTTAGAGTATGATTAAAGCAATCCTAAAACACAAACACAACTTATTAACAGTCCATCCATACAGAATAATGTTACGCTGATCCATTATTATGACTACAGGGTTAGTGTCGACAAAAGAAATTTGGAACAAAACTTTTTAAAAGTTTTGATGAAGGTACAGTACAGAAATAGGTCAACTAAGGACATTTCCAGTCTATTGATTGGCTGACTAGAAGGGGCAAGGCAGGGCACTAACAAAAACTCTCCAAAAAAAGTTATATTTTTCTTAGAAACTTGCACAAAAACACCTGGAGGAACAGTCAAAGCTATCTTTATGAGAGATGCTTTTTCCTTTCTACCTGTCCATATAAAATCATATAATTTCATTCAAATATTTGGTCAGATATGACACGAGGGATTAAATGCCTAAAGCCCTGGACAAAATACGGAATAAAAATTAAATGTATTATAGGACAGCTGAATGTGATAACTGTAAGAATAAGGAAGCACTTTGCTTTGGAGATAATTGGAAGAATAATTTAAATCAGACTCACATGCACTAATTGAGAGAAAAAAAGTTCCGTGATTACTTCCACAAGATTACTTCACACACACACACTGGTCTGTGTAAATTGAAAAAGAGATTGACGTAATTATCAGAAACACAGCAAGATATTTATGAGTCAGTCAAGAAATAGAAGGCAGGTGAATAACTTTTGCATTCAATTTGCATTTTACATTTAGCATAAATCAATTAAAAGTTTAAAATGAGGCAACAGCATTGGGCGTTCAGTCAGTGCTGAAGCCAGGGCGACAAGATGTTTTCATCTCTACACCAGTCACAGAAAGTTCACTAAAACATAATTCAATTTAAATTATACTCTGCTGTGATTAACTTAAAATATGATCAGCTGTAAGATAATGCATTGCCATGGAAAATTATATGCAATTATATAAAAACAGTTGGTTGTTTTTGCTTCTGAAATGCATCTCATTCTAGAAGATTTACATATCTTTTGACACATGTAATCCGATTTTTGAACTATAAAATGTAACACTAAAACATAGCCACAGATGGGATGCAAGCTTTTATAATCAAAGTAAACACTGCCTACCAAATTACCTTTTTCATCCCATAAACCCAGACAAACTTGAGCTATGCCTCTGTTATCATATTTGCTCAAACTGATGGTTTTACCAAAGTGAAACAATTTTCACACCAATTTCCTCTTTTTTTAAATCAAATGTTTATGCATGGAGTCAATTCAGCGCCAACTGAACAGTGTTGTGACAGACAGGAGCACTGCATATATTTTTATTTCAATAAATAAAAGATTGCTTCACAAAAAATATGTTTATATTTCAGATGTTATCCAGGAGGAATGTTTAAGGGCATATATTGTGCTTGTTGTTTATATTTGTCAAATTATTGTTGCCTCATACATCTGAAATTGTAGTTTGTTTCATTCATACATGTTTAACGCAGAGATCCTATGTTTTTAGGCTGTGTTCTGCTCTTGAACTGTAAATACTCTCTTCCACCTTGTGATGTCATTAAGTATTGATTCAATTAGACGACCTTTATTGGTTCCTTCGAGAAATTTGTCTTGGACATCAGGGGTGCAGCATACATTTAAGTTCACAAGGAAAAGAACATAATTCCCATCCACAATGTACAAACAACAATTGCACAACCCATCCACAGTATTCTTACTATTGCATTCTCCCACTTGGTATGACAGTATTGCACTCTTCCCTAAACTGATCTTAGTAGAAATGAGATTATTGCAACTCCCAAAACGCCTAGACGTGCAGATAATATCGCACTTTTCCCTGATTGGCCAGTTAATACAACTAAACTAGAGACTTTAAATGGCAGGGTTAGGGTTACTCAACTGAACTAAAAGGTAAACGTATATTTTTGTGGACTGTAATTAAACAGCAAAGCTAAACAAAACTTCATGTCATCACAAAGTGGAACAAAGCATTTAGAGCAGTGGAGATCTCCTGTACACTGACTGCAAGGCAAGTTCGGTTCGGGACACGCGCGAGTTTCTTGCAAAGTGTCTTGTACACCAGCTGCAGTCCACTGTGGTCCGTATTCATGCGGATTCACGTGAATTCCCGCAAGGGCTCGTATTATGCCATGAAAGTCGCATCAGACTGCTGCGACCTCTGACAAAAATAGACTCTCTACAGATACTTTTCACACACTCACGCAACTTTTAAGCACTTTTGTCTTGGTTTTGAGCACTTTAAGTCTTTCGGGAGTTGCCATACACCAAACTCACACTTTGTGTATGGCAGGGGTTAGACAGACTAATGATGTAGGATGATGTTTTTTATTAGTAGTTGCTATCGGAACAATGTTGCACACATGAAAACCTTGTAGTATAATGTGTAATGAATTGCATGTTTATTTTTTTCCTGACTCAATTCAGCTTTCATACAAATAAACAGCACTTTGTAAAAAAAATGTATTAAAAAATTAAAAAAAATTATAATTTCTGCAATCTTATCTCTTTCACTATTAAGGGTCAGTGCAGTTTGTGCTTTTATGGTTGTATTGAGACAGAATAAAAGTGCAAAAAGACAACAGTGTGGCAGAATAATTGCAGTGGTCCCAGAGTCAGCGCAGTTGGACACTCATTGGTTGTGATTACAGGCAAAGCTTTGTCTTTTGACAATTTAATGATGTGAGATAAGTGGAGCACAACATTCTTCAACCCAAAACCACTCCAAACACTTCCCAGGAGAGAGGCAGGTCAGGGCATCCAGGTGCACTGACAGTTTCAGGTCACTTTAGCCAAATGTTAAAAATCCCACTCACACTTTTGAGAGAGATGGATGTTCGATTTATCCGACAAAGCAGGGAATTGTTCCTCGTGTTTGTATTTTTAACAAGCAAAGGCAGCATCCGTGGTGACACAAGTTTTAATGAATTTGTCAACGTTATAACTCGCCAATCTATATTACCAATTATGTTGCTTGACTGAAAAACTGCACAAGAAAACTTATTCTTTGTCTCCATCAATTTATTCTGGTTCTTATTAAGTTTATTTAGGTCTCTATCTTAGTTCTCTGTGACTAGGCTCAGTTGTACAATTGTATCTTAGAATTTTTACTACTATAGGGTCAGTTTATGGGACATCCCAATATTCTATAGATCAAGAGTAGCAGTAATAGAAGAACAGATGAATAGGTTTAGTCACTAATAAAAAACACCTGTTTGAAAAGCTGTGAAAAGTTACCAATAGAGCTGAAAACATCTGCAAACTGCTGTTTATTTTCACACCTGGTGTCACAATGGCTCATTTCAAACCATAGTTGCCCTTACTACAGACCTGGGCAAACTGCAGCCCGAGGGCCCAATGCGGCCCTCGACCTGTTTCAATCCGGCCCCTGGCATGTTTTTGAGAAACAGAAATGCACAACGAAGTTTTAGTGACAAAAACAACAAACTTGTAGCATTTCAAGATTCCATTCACAATATCATTAAAGTCAAAGCAATAAAAAACACATTCTCAATAATAAACTTGAGCTTTTCAAGATTAAATTTATTCTTTGGATCATGGAACATCGCTACAAATTTAAAAATGTATTGTGTGTTTTTATGCAAACATTTGACTCATCCAAGCCCTGATATTATTTAGTTTACTTTTATCCTCCTAAAATTATCATTTTAATCTCATAAAACTTGACGTTTAATCCATAAAACAGACTTTCTGGCTTCAACTTTGTTCTCAGAATTTAATTTTTTTTTTAATCCATTTTTAATCCAGTTTTTTTTTTTTTTTTTTGTAAAATCAAACTTTCGTACGTTTAATTTTCATAAAACTATTACCTTATTCTAGAAAAGTTTCACGTTTATTATGGTAGAGCAAACCTTTTATTTGTACTGGTCTTCTATATTCTGTCAAAGAAATCCTGCCGGCCTTCCACCACCATTCTGGGTTTGAATATGGCCCTCAAGTCAAAAAAACTGCCCACCCCTGCCTTACTACGTATGTGCTTTGAAGAGAGTGAAGCTCTGAGAAAATGAATGACTTGTTGGAGGTGAAATGTGTATTTATGATATATATAATCTTTATTTCAGACACAAGGCGGTCCATATTTAAATAAAAACAAAAATTTAAATTACAATTACATTACAGTACAGTTAGAGAGATATGAATTATGTTGCAGAACTTTATAGTTGTACTGGTCATCATAGCAACATTTTCTT
This sequence comes from Mugilogobius chulae, assembly GCA_038363315.1. Lineage (NCBI taxonomy): Eukaryota > Metazoa > Chordata > Actinopteri > Gobiiformes > Gobiidae > Mugilogobius > Mugilogobius chulae. The sequence continues at coordinate 28,840,079 of CM076399.1, read as the reverse complement.
TCAATGTATTTTTATTAATTCTAAAATCAGCCTGTATTTGAGTTATCATCTGATACAATGCATCTCTCCAATTTAAGGTTAATGTATACTGTACACTGTCCCTGTTTCACTGAATAAATAAACTTAACTAAAGTAAAACAAGTATATGCAATCACGGGAAAAACTGACTGTATTTACGGTGTTAATTAACTCGCCCATGTTCTATACGCAGAAAGTATAATATCGTTTATGCAGCAAGATTACATGTCATGTTCAAAAATAAATGTATGTAGGTAGGCAGATAGATGGAAGGAAAGGTAGATACGCACGACTTCTTAAAGACCATAACACCAAGTCAAGTCCATATAATCTTGTGATGCACAAATGTGACAGCAGCAGGAGTCCCTCATCAGATAAAATGTGACTTTTAGTGTTTCTGTCTGAACTACTAGTGCCAGAGTGGGTTGTGGACTGGCCTTACGCTAGATTAAACTCAAATGAAACAAAACGCTATGCATAAGTCCAAGTTTGACCATGTGGAATGTTGCATCACAAATAAGGAAGTCGCATTGAGTGATAAGGGGAAAACATAGAGAATGTCTATAATTTACACATATTTTGTTTATGTTGTTATCAGGTTTTATACGCAACAGTGAAGAGAATCTGCTACCTGCTTTTCTTATCAAATGTGTTATTGGTTCTGAATGTTTCTCAGTGTGGCTTTAAGCACGTTCATTGAGTCTCAAAGGTGACCCAACCAAGCCAAGTTACAAATCTCAATCTCATTAACAATAGCGGTGTTTCTAAAAAAAGTTTGCAAGAATAAAAAATGCTATATTTCACCTCCTGAGACTTATTGATACTTCAAAATGTGCATTCAAAATAAGGAAATGGAGTTGTTTCTAGTTTAAGTTGTTAGTTTCGCATCAGAAAAAATACAATTTCTCATTCTGGTCTATGTTTTTGTTTGTTACGTAGTCCGTGCATATACAATTTGTAAAAACAGAATCTTAAAAAATGTTTCTACATTTTTTTTTAAAAGCTTCTATAAGAGTAATATAAATCACTTTTACTTACAGGAGAGCAATAACTCTGACTTGTTGCACACTTTTAATTTACATCACTCAACTTTGGTGAGAGGATTTAAAGTTGGGCAGCTGCAGCAGTCAGAAGAGCATAATTATGTGTGAGTGGGTGCATACTTTGTGTTTGAATGTACAAGACCTCATTCAATTGTTTACTCAACATAACCTGATTTCACACTTGGCTCCTTTGTGACTTTAATGATTATGTGTCTGTTGTCTCTTACAGGTAATGTATTTGTGGTGAGCTTGGCTTTGCTGACCTGGTGGTGGCCTTCTATCCGTACCCCTTGGTCCTCTATGCTCTCTTTCACGACGGCTGGGCGCTGGGAAACACACAATGCATGGTAAAGCTTTTGGTAAAACGTTGAAAATTACATGCTGGAATACAGAATGAGGGATTTCAAGATTATTAGGTTTATCGCTAATCATGATTAGTCAAATCACAATAAGTCACAACAAGACCAAAGAATTGAGTTTATAGGAAAATAAAGCTGACATTTGGTCAAAACAGAGTAAAATATTTCCTGAGATACTTTTGCAAGGCACTCGGTGCTACTTTACTAACAGCTGCAATGTGTGATGGTGTTTAAAATTCACATGGGGATGGCGTGGGTTCCCATTGGAGCTCTCACTAATAATTATTACTGCAGTCAGTTAAGTCAGTTATTTCGATTATTTGTCACATTTAATTTTTCATATTTGTACACCCACACTATTGACCACATAAATATTTAAATATATTGTCTTAAGTGACTTTTAGTGATATTTAAATATAATATGTAATGTATAAATTTAAATTAATAATGTTCTGCATTCAAGCAGTTACAATACTTAAACTATGACAATTATTTATTTTTAGTCGTCAACAAGTCAGAGTAAATCAATAAACTGTCCTAGAACAAATCACTACAAAGAGGCTTTTTGTGCAGCATAAAGTGACAATTCAAACAGAACCAATGTGTAAAATTTCTGCTGCTTCTGTCGCTGCAAATGGAAAAGTCCATTTTACATCAGTGTATTTTGTGCTTTGTTCTCAAGATGACAATCTAATCTGACACCACAGTAAGTTACAATACTTGCTTTGGGTTGCCAGATAAGGCTGGATTTTCTCAAAGGTATCCAAATTATGCTAATTTTTTTTTTTAATTTAACAAGAAAGCATGCTAAACACTACCTTTAACAACGTGGTATAATAAAGTTAGGTTTTCTATTGTGTGCAAGATGTGGTCTTTTTTTTTAGGTAGACATTTATATTGTCCATTGTTCCCTTTATCTACACTGAGAAAGAATAACCACACTCCCTAGAATCCCTTAGATAACCACACTCCCAATCAATCAGATTCTTCCTATAGAATATTACCACAACAGATTGACAGATTCTTCCATTTTGTTTGTGCTGTTTTCAGGTCAGCGGTTTCCTTATGGGGCTGAGTGTCATCGGCTCCATCTTCAACATTACTGGGATTGCCGTGAACAGATACTGCTACATCTGTCACTCTTTCTCCTACAGTCGCCTGTACAGCTACCGAACACCCTGCTGTTCGTGGCCTTAATCTGGCTGCTCACTGTAGCCGCCATAGTGCCCAACTTCTTTGTGGGATCTTTGAAATATGACCCCAGGGTGTACTCTTGTACCTTTGCCCAGAATGTGAGCAGCTCCTACACTGTGGCTGTGGTGGTGGTTCACTTCCTGGTGCCCATTGGTGTGGTTACCTTTTGTTATCTGCGCATCTGGGTGCTCGTCATTCAGGTAATTCAGCTTTACTAAAGAATTTTATTAGCATTTTGGCTAACTCTTGTTTGCATTCTGCCACTTCTAAAAGTTATCAAAAGTGTTTAAAACACACTGTGTTGAACAGTCCTCTAAGTCAGTGATTCCAACCTGGGGGCGGGGACCCCAGGGGGGCGCCTGAGATTCCAGGGGTCCCAGAGCTTTGTCTGGTCAGAGGGTCAAGTTCTAAAAGTAGTTATAAGTGAAACTTTATTAGTAAAAAACACAACTCTAACACCAAAACACCACAATAGTTGTTTGTTTGGCTGAAATAAATGTTTTTAATCCTAATTTTCATCATACAATAACAATTTAGAGGCCACTGGTTTAAACAGGGGGGCTCGACAGTCTCCTGTTCAGTCAGGGGGCTTAGAGGAAAAAGGTTGGGAAACACTGCTCTAAGTGAGCACAACATATGGACTAAAATGTCTAGATAAACTCCTTAATGCATACATGGTGTCTTGTTAAGTCAGTCCCAACCACTCATGTGAGTCAATAAAAAAAGGTTTCAGACATCATCAATCCCCAGTGGTCAAACCCTTAATCTCAGATCTTAAATACATTATTTACGTACCTTGAGCACCCAAACCTATTAATTTAACTATCTGTAATGGACCTGGTCTTAGTTCTTACAATACCTGGGTCAGTAACACTGAAACAAGTTTTCTGCTGACCTTTAATTGGAGAGCTCAGAGCTAACAAAAGTCAGTGGAACATTTAAATGCCAGGATATGATGACAAAAGGCACTGCCCCATTAAACGGTACAAATCAGCATTTGACATATAACATTTGGGTTTTTTGCCTCTGATATTAGGGAATGCTGTGCAAAGATATTTATACCACACAAATTCATAAACTGAACTAAACACAACCACTCTACCTATGCAAATGGAAGTCAAATGACAAGTATTATCACAAATCCTATGACCAAACCAATCTCATCTGATCTTGAAAGCAGCAGATCTGGGCCTGGTTCATGCTTGTCATGGAATAGGTGTTACACTAGCGCAAGCATACAATTTACAAACTGCATTACATCATTAAACACAAAATAGACCACTCTTTAAAATTTTAACAATATAAGTTCTCTGCTGTCGTACAGGTGAGGAGAAAAGTGAAGACAGAGGAGAGTCCACGCCTCAAACCCAGTGACCTGAGGAACTTTCTCACCATGTTCGTAGTATTTGTGTTGTTCGCCATCTGCTGGGCACCTCTGAACTTGATCGGTTTAGCTGTGGCTATAGATCCGCTGCGAGTCGGCCCTCGAATACCTGAGTGGCTCTTTGTGGTCAGCTACTTCATGGCCTACTTCAACAGCTGTCTCAATGCAGTCATCTACGGCTTACTAAACAGAAACTTCCGAAACGAGTATAAGCGCATCGTCACCTCTGTTTGGGTAACACGCCTCTTTGTGACAGAGACGTCCCGGGCAGCTACAGACGGGAGGAGCTTGAGGAGCAAGCAGTCTCCTCAGCCACCGCTAAACAACAATGAATCTCTCCGGGACCGCACAAACAAAGACTAAGGAGGTTTTTACTTGTTTTTGAAATGTCCCTTCACATTTTCACTTAATAGGTTTGTGCCATGAAGGGTATCAATGTAATATGAAACTAAATGGCATGGTGCATATTTTTAATTTGAATTTAATATACAGTATATTTTAAAAACAAAACAGTATTTTCATCTTCTGTTTTACTGGGTTAAATATAACACTGTCCTAAAGAGCATGTTAGTGCTCTGATTCAGGTCTTAAAATGTATGCAATCTTTTATGTAAGTCCCTTTCTTTGATATTATTTGACAGAATTTTTAATGAATACAGCATGTTAACCCAAACCCTTTATAGTAAAATTTCAACTCATCAGATAATAATTGAACAGAATGGACATAAAACATTGAATGTTTTATCTACATAAAACAATGGATGTTTTATGACTGAAAAATTGCAGTTTAGCTATGAGTTTTTAATTTTGCATGCTGTTCCCATGGCTTCAGTATTATTATTATTGTTCTTATTATTTCCTCTTGACAATGCCATGCATTGTAGTTTAACTTGTTTTGTTGTTTTTATTATGTTATGTTAAAAGGGAAATGTGATATCTTTTAACTACTGTACACTCAAATATAATTGAAACACAAAGTGAGTCACTCTTCAGAAGCCTCAAATCCCTGCACACGACTCACCTGAATGCTACATTAGCCGAGGGAGATAATCTTTAGTCTGTCATATCAGTCTGAGCGAGCGGGCGCCATGACAGGCACAGGTGGATTTATACATTGAGCCTCAAACTGCAGCTCTGCTGCTCCGCCTGGTCTGCTCTTTGCACTGTGCTCTAAACTTAGTAAGTTAGGACTTCAGGGGCTACTTTGATTGTTCAAACTATAAATACAATCAAATCAGCGTACGTTTCTCTGAATGCTTACTTCGCGTGTAGGGTGCAGTCATCAAAAGAGTGTTGTATTATAGCCAAGGAAATCTTAAGGCATTGATTATCAAAGGTAAATTGATAGTTTGATGTTGAGAAGTCATGCAGACAGCTCACTGCCTGTTGTAGCATTTTTCTTTTTTTTTTTTGAGGTGGACTCATGAGATCATAAAGCTTGTGATCCATTCATTTAGGGATAAATGAGAAATTCTTATCATAAAAATACACTTCTGCTACATCATTTGCTACTATGCTTAAGGAGTTTGCAGTGGAATTTGCAGTCACATTTTGAAGCTCACTTCTATTGTGGTTACACTGTGTAAAAGGCATTTAAGCCAAAGTGTTCAAAAAGTTTGTATTTCTATGTTCTAAACTGTCATTGCCTCTGAATTGAAAGTCATATCTGTATTCCCATCTCAGGGTGCCTACATTGACTGTATAGTGTTCTAATGGTCCAGTACAGTTTACCATAAGGGAAATGAAGACATGCTTAAGGATATATTTTGTATATTCTATATATATACATTAATGTTGTTTTTAATGTCCTATCTTTCTATTGGTAATGTACACTGTGTGCTTTCATATTGAAACAGTCCTACATTCAATTCATCAAAAACTGAATTGAAAAATATTTTCAGGGTTAAATTTCAGTTTTATTTATTACTTTATAACATTTGGAAATGGCACTACAATCAAAAAAAAAAAAATTAAAAAAATATGTTAGTGTCAGGGAAATGTATAAGCCTGTAAAATATATATGTATTGTATTTAAAAAACAAACATTCACTTCACATTTTAATTTTGAGTATCTATATCTGTGATCAAAAAACAATTCTTAGGAGGTAAAGAGAGTGAGAACAGTTGTCAGTGTATGAATACAGCAAAGCTCTATCAGCTAAATGGCAATATATTTTAAACGTATGATTTTTATCAAAGTCAAAATTGTCATAAAATTTTGAGTTTGTTTCAAACATCTCATGATCTCTCTGGGTGGTCTACCCGTGTAACCGTGGGTTTTCTCCGGGTACTCCGGTTTCTTCCCACCTCCAAAGACATGCATGTTTAGGTTAATTGGGCATCACTGTAAATTCCCTACGTGAGTGAATGAGAGAGTGAATGGTTGTCTGTCAAAGCCTGCGACGAGTTGGCCACTGTCCAGAGTGTTCCCCGCCTAAGGCCCAAGGTCACTGCGATAGGCTCCAGTCACCCGTGACCCCTAACGAGATTAAGCGGTAGAAAATGAATGAATGAATGAGGTTAAATGGAAAACACTGACATCTGACTTTTCTCTTCACCTACTTTGAAGCAACAACAAGTAAATTCTGTGCAAGTGCATCTAAACCATGAAACAAGATGAGTAAAATGAACACTGAAGAAATGTCTTATTTACTTTTACATTCAAATTTTCCAGTGCAAAAAACTAAATAGCCATAGATTGAGTTAATACCTACTTTATTTATTATAAAAAAAATGTTTTAGATGCACTTGTGACTGGTGTCTGGAAACAGTTCAAGCCAAAGACATGGACAAAAGAGAAGCAGAAATGCCCTTAATGTTTCTTTTAAATGTGCAGCCTTACATTGTATACAGTTGTGTCCAGAACTATATTTGACGGCAAGTGCCACATTTATTTATTTATTTACATTAAAGATTATTCCATTCAGAAATATATGTTGTTCATTCATTTGTTGAATAAATACTGAAGAATATGTAGAAAAACAAATTTCTTTAGTCAGTCTAGTGTTCTCGTATGACTGAATGTGGTGTCGTAGTTTGATGTTTGGTGCAGCACAAGCTCACAACATTAGCATTTGGGATAGTCAACATATGTCCCAATGGGGTTTCAGCTCATTACTGCTAAATCCATGTAGCCAGCTATCCTAATTACTTTTCCCCTTTATTTTTCCTTGATAAAAACAGCAGCAACAACAACATGACCACCATCAAAACATTTGAATAAGTTTTATAAGTATATCATCTATATAGTATTGCGTAAAAAAGGTTATTAAGAGACTAATACGTTTCTTGAGAACTCCCAATGATGCAGACATATTGAAGTGGCTCTTCAATATTGTTTTCTCCAATAGGTTAAAGGAGATAAGCATAGCATTTATCAAATTATGCTATTCCCAACTGTCCAGGAAAATGGTTTCAAAGGCAGACAAAAACCTTAGCTACACTTCTGAAATTAATGTAATGTAAAAGTTATTCCTCTAGGTGTTTTGAGTCTCAAGCTGAGGATCTTATTTAAAAAGCAGAACGAACTTGTCACAGATGTTATGCAAAAGGCAAAGAACATTCAGTTGTGGTAGATTGTTTGAAAACAAGTTTAAAACAAGAAAATACTTAAAAATCCACTGACGTCAAATGAAATATAAAATCATATTTTTTATCTTTGATTTGATGTGTTCAGATTTTGAACATTTCAGATTTAATTTCAAACACCTTACAAAGTCTCCTCAGATGTCTAAACTCTGATATTGAAAACATTTTACTCAAAATTGATGTTTACTTTTCTCGTAGGAAAACAGACAGACAGACAAGCAAACATGTTAGCTTCCTTAACAGAGCTAAACAGGACGTGCACTGCCAAGAAAAAAATGGGCGGGGCAGAATAAGGTGTCAGTTCAGAAGAGATGCTGGACCAGATCATTTCTCGGATGGAACGACTAACCATTTCAAAAGGCACCTGCCTCAAAAGTTGCAGTGTCTATTGGTCTGTGCCGAACTGCTCGGAGACAGCCATTGTCCAACCAAACAATCTCATTCTTCAGGCATTGATCAAGAAAGGCTACTTCAAAAAACATCATGATCGTCTTAACAACAGTCAACCCGGGAGAAGACGACTGCAAAGAAGGCGTGGAAGAAGGGCTTAGTGAAGCAGCACAAGCAGCAGCCTGTTTGTCACCTGAAGGTTCAGAAAGGCACGTTCCAACCAAACAGCAAGATTTGGTCATTAGAGTCCGAGTCCAGGACGGCCCAGAGAGAATGATCCACGTTCAGCCAACCATGAGAAAAGGCACTGCCCAAGGTTTTACCATTGCACCTACCAAGGTCCCAAAAGAAGTGGGAAGAGGAGGAGGAACAGGAGAGTGTTTGAGGACAAACCTCTCAGAAAAGGAGTAGAGGGGAATGTATCAAACCAGCTACAAGCAGAACCAGTCCCGGAGAGATGGGAAGACTTTCAGAAAAAAAAATGGAATCAGAAGAGGTCTTTCAAGGCCAACAACTAAGCCTTTACTGCAGTACTGCAGAAATAAATACAGTTTCATAGCATTGCATACAAGAATGTTGTTTCTTCTGTTTACATACAAAGTGTGCACAATCTAACTTGGTATTCTTCTTATGCTTGAATTTCTTATACTTTCACAACACGTGGGTCAGGTTGGCCAAGAGTGGAGCTCAAAGATTGACACAGAATAATCAGAGACGGACCTAATCCTCTACTTATAGCACATTATACGGTAAAATTGAGTGTCCACTAATAAGGCCAAATCTGTTTAAAAATAGGCTAAACTGGTATCTACCATGAAAACTGAACTTACAGGTTGTGCAATATA